>CM060948.1:170085659-170193159 GCA_030765055.1 Mantis religiosa | reverse complement strand
CATTTGGGAGGTCACAAGTTCAAACTCTGTGTACTTGCCAATCTGGAGTTTTTACGTGGTTTTCTTCGGTTGCCAAGAAAATACCGGATTGATCAGTAAAATGAAATAAAAATAAAATAAAATAGATGTTACAGTGAAGTTATCTGACCATCATGTCAATGAGGAAGAGAGTACCAAAGTTCAAAACTGGAAAAACATGTTTAGAGGTCCCTGAATACAAAGGCGTATTAAAAGAAATCCTCTCTCTCCTCCAGTTTTGAAAAATTTGATGTCTAAGCAAATAATCCTATAGATTTCAATAAATATACAACATGATTAACATATTGAAATGAAAAATCAATTTGGGATGTGGTCTTCCATCTGTGCAACTTTCGTATAACTCATACATCGTAAAAGACACAAAACTTACTACAATGAAACACGCACATCTTAACAAAGTACACACTTTCACAATTTTTCTGGAGCTAAACATTCCTGAGGCCAGCTCAGTAGCGTAGGTGATAGCGGTCTGCATGATCTTTAAGAGCTCCAGAGTTCCAACCTCGCACAGCGTGATAGTGTTTTCAGGCGGTTTCCTCTTATTCTGAAAGATGAATGGTAACTCTAAGCTTCATGTACCCTGCGCTCATTTGAACATCATTTCATTCATCGTCCGATATGACTTAACTTTGGAGATTCTCACTTATCCTGAAAGATGAATGTCTGGCAACCCTAAGCTCTATGTACTCTGTACTCTTTTGAATATCATTCCATTCATCGTCCGATATGACAACGTTAGAGGTTTTCCCTAAACCTGAAGGATGAATGTCTGGCAACTCTAAGCTCTATGTACCCTGTACTCATTTGAGCATCATCTCATTCATCGTCAGATATGACTGAACGTTGGCGGTTTTCTCTTATCCTGTAAGATGAAAGTCTGGTAACTCTAAGTTCTATATACTCTGAACTCATTTGAACATCATTTCATTCATCGTCCGATATGACAACGTTGGCGGTTTTATCTTATCCTGAAAGATGAATGTCTGCTAACTCTAAGCTCTATGTACTCTGAACTCATTTGAACATCATTTCATTCATCTTCCGATATGACAACGTTGGCGGTTTTATCTTATCCTGAAAGATGAATGTCTGCTAACTCTAAGCTCTATGTACTCTGAACTCATTTAAACATCATTTCATTCATCGTACGATATGACTTAACTTTGTAGGTTTTCATTTGTCCTGTAAGGTGAAATTCTGGTAACTCTAAGTTCTCTGTACTCTGAACTCTTTTGAATATCATTTCATTCATCGTCCGATATGACAACGTTGGTGGTTCTCCCTAACCCTGAAAGATGAATGTCTGGTAACACTAAACTCTATGTACCCTGTACTCATTTGTACATCATTTCATTCACCGTCTTATATGACCTAACATTGGCGGTTTCCCCTTATCCTGAAAGATGAATGTCTGGTAACCCTAACCTCTATGTACTCTGTACTCATCTGAACATCATTTTATTCGTCGTCCCATATGATCTAACGTTGGAGGTTTTCTCTAATCCTGAAAGATGAATGTCTGGTAAGTCTAAGCTCTACGTACTCTGAACTCCTTTGAACATCATTTAATTCATCGTCCGATATGACAACGTTAGAGGTTTTCCCTAACCTTGAAAGATGAATGTCTAGTAAATCTAACCTCTGTGTACCCTGTACTCATTTGAACATCATTTCACTCATCGACCGATATGACTTCACGTTAGAGGCTTTCTGATAATCTGAAAGATGAATGTCTGTTAACTCTAAGCTCCATGTCCCCTCTACTTATTTGAAAATAATTTGATCGTCCGAAATGACTTAACTTTGGAGGTTTTCTCTTATCTCTTAACCTGGAGAGGGAGAATAACTTGCTTGGTATGCAACCCGTGATACAGCCAGAGGACACACCAGCTCCCACAGTTGTGCGGTGACGCATACCGCAAGGTTGTCTTTCCGCTGCGTACGGTAGTAAACGCCGGGCAGAGCTGGTTTTGTTTGTGCTACCGTGTGTACAGTTCAGCGCTAGGCGCCTATTTTTGTTGAATTGGCTATATTTTATTCCTCTTCGGTTTCGAGTTGAAAAGGTAATAATGGCGATGTATAAACCTGAAAATACACTAAATTTTCAATTTGAAGCAACGGCAAGTTACCTACTGCATTAGAAATCCACCAGTGACTTGTAAACTTCATGGGTATTTAGGCGGTATTGTACGATATCTCCTATCCCGATATCAAGATGAGCAAACCTTTACCTACGCCTCTGGAGAAACTGCAAAGTGACGCATTACACCGGGTGATCAGCAAACAGTGAATGTTAGAGTGTTCAATCTGCCCTAGGAGGTTCCCCTCGCTGTGTTGTCGGAGGAGCTGTGCCAATACTGTACAGTGTATGACATACGCAGAGAGCAATGCAGCTCCCAGTATCTTCTTCCGACTAATAACGGCGTGATCGCTGTGAAGATGGGACTGAAACATCCAATACCTTCTAGCTTAGTTATCGATACCTATTTGGTTGGAATTAGTTACAACGGTCAACCGCAAACTTGTCAACTGTGTCATGCCACTACCCACCTGAAAGCTGAGTGCTCACTTCGTGCCACGCGGTTACCCATAAATCCACGGAATAGTCCAGTGACCTGAAGTGTGGCAGCAGGTTGTAGCTCATATGCTGATGCTGTCGGTAGAGAGCACGCAGCAGGTTCGACGAGTAGGCCCACAGCAGAACAGCAGTCGGAGCAACCTGCACAACAGGCAGACAATGGTCCGGTAGCAGTGGAGATGACGACAGAACTGGCGGAGTCTGAAAAGTCCGCAGTGGCCAGCAATAACAGGACAATGGTTGAGACACAGGATGCCCCTGAAAGATCTGCTGTTACTGCTCCATCTGAGGTTTCTCGGGACGGTGGTATGGAGGTTGTAAGTGGTGAAGAGGTAGAGGTGTCTGCTAGTGAAATAGCTCAGTTAAGACAGAAGGTTGGCATTGCATTGTCGGGTCCCGGCCATCGATTAAGAAGTCAGAACAGGAGGATGGAAGTGCAAGGTATCCCACCAGGACAGCAACCTCCGGATGTGCTACACCTGCAAGGTAGTCCACCGGTTACCACCCAAGCGAAAGAGATACACACAGTCAAACGGCCGGAACTGGATGACGGTGATGGGTATTGTAACAGGAGCATTGGAGCACCCTGTAACCAGCTGGGAACGGAATGCAGGGGGGAGGACCGCATTAGCCACACCTTCCCCTCGTTTGTCTTGTAGTATTTGACAGGCAGTGGTTGGGAGGAAAAACATCAGTGGGCGTCTGTTTCTGCCCATCTGGTTCCAGAAATTACGGAGTCTGGAACATTCTCCTGGTCACTAGAAACCGGCGATATTCCTATAAAGAGGGTTCCAGACAGACGGAGTTAGTTAGTCAGTCAGTTGTTGGTTGTGTTGGTCAATCAGTTGGTTAGTGAGTGTGAGCGAGAAGACAGTCGCAGTTCTTGGTGTAAGAGTTAGTCAGTGACGTGTTAATGAACGAAAGGATTGTGCAACGGGACTGTACGAACTGTGTACGAGTATCGGAGTTTATGTAATCGCGAGTACAAGTGAAGTGGCAACGGACGAACTGGTAAATTGTAATTGTGTGCAGCAAGTAATTTTGTGTAATTGGCAAGTGTTAAACTGTAACTCGGTAGAAATAAAGAACATATTTGAGTGGTGTAATTGGACTTTTTATTCCACGAACCCACAAAGTCACACTGGTGTCAGGAAGCGGGAAGATAACATCACCGAACATTACAACCATGGAATCCGCATTGGAAATGCTTTTGGCGAAGATGAACGAGTTATCAGAGAAGCTGGAGAATAGAAATAACCTGGCCGCGGAACTGCTGGAGACTAGAAATAACCTGGCCGCGGAACTGAAACTAATCAGGACGGCTAAGGACAACATCACCGGGAAGATGGAAGAAATGAGGGCCGAATTAACAGCGAAGACGGAAACGGCTAACAACAACTTGGCCACGACAATGACCTCAAAGATGGCCGAACTGACCACGGAAATGAAGGCGGCGAACGAGGCTCTCGCCGCCAAGTTTGAGGAACGGTTGGCCGGCGTGGGGGATGACGTCATGAACCTGGGCAAGCGGAAGGGTCAAGTAGACGACCGCCTTAATGATTTAGAGGAAAAGGCCGACAACATCGCAAAACCCCTCACCCGCCTGACGGAGGAAAACCGGCCTTATGTGTGGACGGAGGATGCCGAAGACGCTTTCCAGCACCCGAAGGGGACCCGGTGCAGTGCTCCAATTTTGGGTTTCCCACAACCGGGTGGCGCCTTCATTGTGGACACCGACGCTAGCGACCATTACATTGGAGGTGTCCTACCGCAGATCCAGGACGGCCATGAGCGCACAAGAGTGGAAGAGAAGGAGCGTGCCGCAGCAGTCCGAGTAGTTGTGGCAGTGCCTGCTGAAGGCTGGGATAGCGCAGGCCTGAGGAGGGAGCAGCTGGCGGACGCAGACTTGGGGCCACTCTTGAGGGAAGTGGACGCAGGGACGAGGCCAACCTGGGAGGACATCGCACCGAGGAGCGCCACCTACAAATCGCACTGGGCCCAATGGGACTCGTTGAAGACCAGAGAGGGCGTGCTGTCCCGGGTATGGGAGCCACCCGATGGGAAGGCGCGGAGAGGACAGTTGGTGCTTCCCCGGAGTAAGGTCCCGGAAATCTTGGAGGAAGTGCACGCCGGTACTTCAGGAGGACACCTGGGAGCGAACCGAATGATTCACAAACTACGGCAGCGCTACTTCTGGCTCAGACTCCGGGCAGATGCTGGTGGTACACCTGGACCGCCTCGCACGCTACGATGGGGCTGTTCGAGGGCGAACAGCTTTGAGAAGGGAGCAGTGTAACAGGAGCATTGGAGCACCCTGTAACCAGCTGGGAACGGAATGCAGGGGGGAGGACCGCATTAGCCACACCTTCCCCTCGTTTGTCTTGTAGTATTTGACAGGCAGTGGTTGGGAGGAAAAACATCAGTGGGCGTCTGTTTCTGCCCATCTGGTTCCAGAAATTACGGAGTCTGGAACATTCTCCTGGTCACTAGAAACCGGCGATATTCCTATAAAGAGGGTTCCAGACAGACGGAGTTAGTTAGTCAGTCAGTTGTTGGTTGTGTTGGTCAATCAGTTGGTTAGTGAGTGTGAGCGAGAAGACAGTCGCAGTTCTTGGTGTAAGAGTTAGTCAGTGACGTGTTAATGAACGAAAGGATTGTGCAACGGGACTGTACGAACTGTGTACGAGTATCGGAGTTTATGTAATCGCGAGTACAAGTGAAGTTGCAACGGACGAACTGGTAAATTGTAATTGTGTGCAGCAAGTAATTTTGTGTAATTGGCAAGTGTTAAACTGTAACTCGGTAGAAATAAAGAACATATTTGAGTGGTGTAATTGGACTTTTTATTCCACGAACCCACAAAGTCACAGTATGAAGGAGAACTACGTTCAGCTAAACTTACCAAAGAGGATTGGCGCCCTGGCATTGTTCAAGGGGGCTCAGCTGATATTAAAGTGGTTCCTGGTTCCACCTCCGTGACGCATTCACAAAGAGTCCAAGTGTATTTAAAAAACCAGAAGCTACTATCGGTCCCAGGAAGTGCTTCTTGTGTCTCTAATGAACTGTTCTGATATAATTTTTGCAGCCTGAACTTTTGATTTATGAGATTACAGGGCTGCCCGCAGGACCCAAATTAAGGTGCACATTCTCAGTACAGGCTACCACAAGTGTTGGAAGCTATTAAACCAGAAGTACTTGAGGGCGTTCTCTCAAGTGGCGGAACATAATTTATTGGTGGTAAGTGCTGTTTGCTTTCCCTTAAAACATCTTCAACACATTATTATCTTGGAACTCAGAATTAAATACCACAAATATTGTTGAAAAAACTGTGCGAGACTTTAGTGGACAGAAATCCTTCGTGTATAACTTTCACTTTACTTTCTCCTCCCAGAACTGTCTGTTCCTTTCTTATATTACATACATCAAACAAAGGAAATATAGAATTCGACATAAAAATAAAATACCGGAAATACACGTCTAGAGGTCCCTGAATACAATGGCGTTTTCAAACAAATCCTCTCTCTCCTCCAGTTTTGAAAAATTTGATGTCTTAAAACATAAGCCTAACGATTTCAATAAACATACCACATGATTAACATATTTAAATAAAAAATCAATTTAGGAAGTGGTGTTCCATTTGTGCAACTTTCCAATAACTCATACATCGTAAAAGACACAAAACTTACTACAATGAAACACGCACATCCTGTCAAAGCACACAGTTTCATAATTATTTCTGGAGCTAAACATTCCTGAAGTCATCTCAGTAGCGTAGGTGATAGCGGTCTGCATGACCTTTAAGAGCTCCAGGGTTCCAACCTCGCACAGCACGATAGGGTTTTCATGCGGTTTCCTCTTATTCTGAAAGATGAATGGTAGCTCTAAGCTCCATGTACGCTGCGCTCATTTGAACATCATTTCATTCATCGTCCGATATGACTTAACTTTAGAGGTTCTCACTTATCCTGAAAGATGAATGTTTGGCAACCCTAAGCTCTATGTACTCTGTACTCTTTTGAATATCATTCCATTCATCGTCCGATATGACAACGTTAGAGGTTTTCCCTAAACCTGAAGGATGAATGTCTGGCAACTCTAAGCTCTATGTACCCTTTACTTATTTTAACATCATTTAATACATCCTCCGATATGACTTAACGTTGGAGGTTGTCTCTTATCCTGAAAGATGAATGCCTGGCAACTCTAAGCACTATGTACTCTGTATTCATTTGAATATCATTTCATTCATCGTCCGATATGACAATGTTAGAGGTTTTCCCTAAACCTGAAAAATGAAAGTCTGGTAACTCTAAGCTCTCTGTACGCTGTACTCATTTGAACATCATTTAATTTATCCTCCGATATGACTTAACGTTGGTGGTTGTCTCTTATCCTGAAAGATGAAAGTCTGGTAAATCTAAGCTCTATACATTGTGAACTCATTTGAACATCATTTCATTCATCTTCCGATATGATAACGTTGGAGGTTTTCCTAACCCTGAAAGATGCATGTGTGGTAGCTCTTACCTCTATGTACCTAGCACTTATTTGAACATAATTTCATTCATCGTCCGACATGACTTAACTTAAGATGTTTTCATTTGTCCTGTAAGGTGAAATTCTGGTAACCCTAAGCTCTATGTACCATGTACTCATTTGAACATCATCTCATCCATCGTCTGATTTGACTGAAAATTGGCGGTTTTCTCTTATCCTGTAAGATGAAAGTATGGTTACTCTAAGATCTATGTACTCTGAACTCATTAGAGCATCATTTTCTTCATCGTCCGATATGACAACGTTGGCGGTTTTATCTTATCCTGAAAGATGAATGTCTGTTAACTCCAAACACTATGTACTCTGAACTCATTTGAACATCACTTCATTCATCGTCCGATATGACTGAACGTTTGAGGTTTTCCTTTGTCCTGAAAGGTGAAATTTTGGTAACTCTAAGCTCTATGTACCCTGTACTCATTAGAACAAAATTACATTCATCGTCCGATTTTACTTAACGTCGGCGGTTTTCTCTTATCCTGAAAGATAAAAGTCTGGTGACCCTAAGCTCTATGTACTCTGATCTCATTTGAGCATTATTTCATTCATCGTCCGATATGACAACGTTGGCGGTTTTATGTTATCCTGAAAGATGAATGTCTGGTAACTCTAAGCTCTATGTACTCTGAACTTATTTGAACATCATTTCATTCATCGTCCGATATGACAACGTTGGTGATTCTTCCTAACTCTGAAAGAGGAATGTCTGGTAACTCTAACCACTGTGTACCCTGTACTCATTTGTACATCATTTCATTCACCGTCCGATATTACCTAACGTTGGAGGTTTCCCCTTATCCTGAAAGATGAATGTCTGGTAACCCTAACCTCTGTGTACCCTGTACTCATTTGTACATCATTTCATTCATCGTCCGATATGACCTAACGTTGGAGGTTTCCCCTTATTCTGAAAGATGAATGTCTGGTAACTCTAACCTTTATGTACTCTGAACTTAATTGAACAGCATTTCATTAATTGTCCGATATGACCTAAAGTTGGAGGTTTTCTCTTATCCTGAAAGATTAATGTCTGGTAACCCTAAGCTCTATGTACTCTGAACTCATTTGTACATCATTTCATTCATCGTCCGATATGACTTGAACCTCATTTCATTCAGTGTCCGAGCCCGCCTCGGTAGCGTGGTGGTAACATGTCTGCCTCACGTCCAAGAAGTCCCGAGTTTGAATCTAGGTCAGGGCGAGTTACCTAGATAAGATTTTTTTCCGGGCTTTCCCTTATCCTAAAAGACGAATATCAGGTAACTTTAAGCTCCATGGACCCAGGGCTCATTTGAGCATCATTTCACCCAATTCATTCATTGTCCGATATGACTTAACGTTGGAGGACGTAAATTACAGCAACAACAACATTCAGTGTCCGATATGACTTAACGTAAACTTGAGAGGGAAAAAAACTTGCTTGATATGCAACCCGTGATACAGCGAGAAGACGGACCAAGTCCCTGTGATATGTTAACCTCTTCTCCTTTTTTTATACTTCCATCTTTGTTGTTACAACAAATGACTACTGAAGGGTTTGCGCACCTGTCTCCTGTCATTTTTTGAAAGCTATACATATTAACCTTAAGCGAGTTAAGTTTGTAACATACTTCACTATAGCAGGGATAAATCTTTGAAAAAATAGTTACGTTTACACATTTCATTATAAATGTAAACATAATTGCTATAATGAAATGTTCAACAACTGATCTAAAAATTCTCACCTACTCATTGAACTGACTCGAGAAACAATAAAACCTCCACAGACATTGAAAGTAATGATACAACTGAAAAAGCAACTAATTATTAATGAGAAATACCTCAGAACACGCTGATGCTATTTAATCATAGAATGTTTTAAAGAGACCTTTTTACTGTGTAAAACGTATCGTCTATGCCTAACGTCTAGCGTTATGCAGAATTAAACACATTTTGCACCGAAGAAAGCATTCACAGACTGTTCGTAAAAAAGCTGACATTTTAATTTTTGTACGACTTCCCTTAATATAAATGTTAATCAATAGCTCTAAGAAATGGTCAAATTGTTTAGGAAATAAAAGGCTTACTACTAATCTTACATTTCCTTCTGTTTACCTAGCTAACAGATAAAACAACGAACAAGACTTCACATTCTAAAAAGAATAAATATCTGTATTTAAATTCAATACCAAAGTTTGGTTCGATATCTTTATTTACATCCTCCAGGGCACTCACATCGAAAGATCAGTGAAATGGTGTTCAAGTAAGTACAGGGTACATAGAGCTTAGAATTACCAGACATTCACCTTTCAGGATAAGAGAAAACCTCCAACGTTAGGTCATATCGGACGATCAATGAAATGATGTTTAAGTAAGTACAGGGTACCTAGAGCTTAGAGTTACCAGACATTCATCTTTCAGGATAAGAGAAAACCTCCAACGTTAGGTCAAATCGGACGATGAATGAAATGATATTCAAATAAGTACAGGGTACATAGAGCTTAGAATTACCAGACATTCATCTTTCAGGATAAGAGAAAACCTCCAGCAATAAGTCATATCGGACGAAGCATGAAATGATGTAAAAGAAGTTCAGGGTACATGGAGCTTAGATTTACATGATATTCATATTCCAGGATAAGGGTAAACCTCCAAATTTAAGTCATATCGCACCATGAATGAAATGGGCTACATCCAGTAACGCACATTAGTCACATCCATGGAACCATCATCACATTCCTCACTCAAATGTCTTTGTTAGCACACGATGATCTGTCTTCATTGATCTGTCGTACCCAGGAACGTACATTAGACACTGCCAGGGTACCATCACCACATGCATCGCTCAAATGTCTTGGTTTGTTTTCATACGATGACCTGCCTTCATTGAACTGTCGCGCCCAGGGACGCACATTAGACAACCCATGGTACCATTACCACATGCCTCACTAAACTGTGTTGGTTTTTTTTCACACAATGATCTGCCTTCATTGAACTGTCGCACCCAGGAACGTACCTTAGACACGTCCATGGTAACATCACCACAAGCCTCACTAAGCTGGCGATCAATTTCAATAGGTGTCACACCAAGAAAATAGAGAAAACGAATGTTTACACGCTGTTCTTGCAATGAAAGCATCGCCAGGTTTCTCCTTACCCTGAAAGATGAATGTCTGGTAACCCTCAACTCTATGTACCGTGTACTCATTTGTACATCATTTCATTCATTGTCCGATATGACCTAACGTTGGAGGTTCTCCCTAACCCTGAAAGATGAATGTCTGGTAGCCCTAACCTCTATGTACCCTGCACTCATTTAAACATCATTTCATTCATCGTCCGATATGACCTAACGTTGGAGGTTTTCTCTTATCCTGAAAGATGAATGCCTGGTAAATCTAAGCTCTATGTACTGTGTACTCATTTGAAACTCAGTTTATTCATCGTTTGATATGGCTTATCGTTGGCGGTTTTCCCTTATCCTGAAAGATTAATGTCTGGTAACTCTAAGCTCCATGTCCCCTGCACTCAGTTGAACATCATTTCATTCATCGTCCGATAAAACTTAACTTAGGAGGTTTTCTCTTATCTCTTGACCTGCAGAGGGATAAAAAATTCCTTGGTATGCAACCCGTGATACAGCGAGAGGACAGACCAACTGCCTGTGATACCGTAACCTCGGCTTTTTTTATTATACTTCCATCTTTGTTGTTAAAACAAATGGCTATTGAAGGGATTGCATAGCTGACTACTCTCATTTATTGATAGCTATACAAATTACTCTTAAGTGAGTCAATTTTGTAACGTACTTCACTATTACAGAGTTAAATCTTTGAAAATTAGTTACGTTTACACATTTCATTATAAATGTAAAAACAATTGCTATAATGAAATGTTCAACAATTGATCTTAAAATTCTCAGATACTCATTCCATTGACTCGAGAAACAATAAAATGTCCACATACCTTTGAATAATGATACAACTGAAAAAAGAACGTAGTCATTAACAAGAAATACCTCAAAACACGCTGGTGCCACATACACATATTATGCTTTAAAGATATCTTTTTGCTCTGAAAAACGTATCCGACTATTGCATAACGTCTAGCATTATGCAAAATTAAAAACAATTTCTACCGAACATAACATTCAAAGACTGTTCGCAAAAAGGCTGACATTTTAATTTTTGTACAAATACCCTTAATATATATTTTAATCAATAACACTAAGAAATGGTCAAATCGTTTAGGAAATGAAAGCCTTACGACAAAATTTGCATTTACTTCTGTTTACATAGCTAACAGATAAAACAACGAACAAGACGAACAAAAGCATAAATATTTGTAAATTAAATTATAATAAAGAATATCTCGATATCTTTATTTACGTCCCACGGCGTTCTCATATCGAACGATCAGGGTACATAGGGCTTAGAAATACCAGGCATTCATCTATCAGGATAAGAGGAAATCTCCAACGTTAAGTCATATCGGAAGATGAATGAAATGATGTTCAAATGAGTACCTGGTACATAGAGCTTAGAGTTACCTGACATACATCTTCCAGTATAAGGCAAAACCTCCAACGTTGAGTCATATCGGACTAAGAACGAAATGATGTACAAATGAGTACAGGGTACATAGAGCTTAGAGTTACCTGACTTTAAGAGAAAGCCTGCAACGTTAAATCATATCGGACGATGAATGAAATAAGGTTCAAATGAGTTCAGGAGACATAGAGCTTAAGGTTACCAGATATTCATCTTTCAGGACAATTGGAAACCTCCAACACTAAGTCATATCGGACGATGAATGAAATGATGTTCAAATGAGTACAGGCTACATAGAGCTCGGAGTTACTTGACATTCATCTTTCAGGATAAGAGAAAAACTCCAACGTTAAGTCATATCGGACGATGAATGAAATGATGTTCAAATGACTACAGGGTACATAGAGCTTAGAGTAACCAGATATTCATCTTTCAGTATAAGAGAAAACCTCCAACGTTAAGTCATATCGGACGATGAATGAAATGATGTACAAATAAGTACAGGGTATATAAAGCTTTTACCTGACTTTCGTCTATCCAGAAATGGAAAAACCTCCAGTGCTAAGTGACATCGGAAGACGAATGAAATGAGGTACATCCAGGATCGCACGTTAGACACATCCATGTTACCATCATCATGTTCCTGACTCAATTGTTTTGGTTTGTTATCACACGATGATCTGCCTTCATTGAACTGTCGTACTAATGAACGTACATTAGACACACCCATGGTACCATCACCACATGCCTTGCTCAACTGTCTTTATTTGTTGTCATACGATTTTCTGCGTTGATTGAACTGTCGTCTCCAGGAATGCACTTTAGACACAGCCATGGTACCATCACCACATGCCTCACACAACTGTCTTGGTTTGTTATCACATGATGATCTGCCTTCGTTGAACTGTCTTACCCAGGAACGTACATTAGACACACCCATGGTACCATCACCACATGCCTCAGTAAACTGTCTTGGTTTGTTTTCACACAATGATCTGCCTTCATTGAACTGTCGTACTCAGAAACATACATTAGATACACCCAAGGTACCATCAGCATATGCCTCGTTCAATTGTGTTTGTTTGCTGTCACAAGCTATTCTACCCTCATTGAGCTGTTACACACAGGAACGCACATTAGACACACCCATGGTACCATCAACATATGCCTCACTCAACTGCTTTGGTTTGTTATCACACGAGGTTCTGCCTTCATTTAACTGTTCACCCAGGAAGGTACATTAGACACACCCATGGTACCATTACCACTTTCCTCGCTCAACTGTCTTGGTTTGTTGTCACGCGATGTTCTGCCTTCATTGAACTGTTCACCCAGGAACGTACATTAGACACACCCATGGTACCATTACCACATTCCTCGCTCAACTCTCTTGGTTTGTTTTCACACGATGTTCTGCCTTCATTAAACTGTCACAGCCAGGAACGTACATTAGACACACCCATGGTACCATCACCACCTGGCCCGCTCAACTGTCTTGGTTTGTTGTCACACGATGTTCTGCTTTCATTGAACTGTCACACCCAGAAAAGTACATTAGACACACCCATGGTACCATCACCACCTGCCTCGCTCAACTGTCTTGGTTTGTTGTCACACGATGTTCTGCTTTCATTGAACTGTCACACCCAGGAACGTACATTAGGCACATCCATAGAACTTCATGAAAACGAACTTGAAACGAATCGCGCTTCTCTGTACTGTTCTGTCGACTCACCTATTATGTGTTTCAAATGGGAAGAGTTCTCGCCGTAGCCAATCAGAGGCGTTAGAACCTTCACCGTTGCCCCCTCGTTATCCCCCCTCTCTCCCTCTCTCTCGCACACTGGCTAGTGTTCTGGGTGCTAAGGCAAACTGAATTTTCCAAACATTTATATCAGTTGCTGAAATCACAATTGCAACATGAATATGCATATACTACGCAAATGTTTTAAATATTTAGTTTAAAATTGATCATAGTTTATGAATTACTTATTTTTCTAATTCAACGAAAATACCAGCGGTGCATCCGTATAGCTGTGAATGCTACTTACGTTAAGAGATAATTCGCCAATGTCATTGTCTTCAAGGTCTGAGTACTGCAAATTTATGATGATGGGTTCCAAAATCTCGTTACGTGCTATTTCTTTCCAAAAATCGCCTTCTTGTAGTTTATCTGATGTCTCACGCGGTTTTCCCAGTCTTGTTGCGTTCCTTGTCAATTTCTCCGTAAATAAGTCCTTCAACGTCAATGAGTTTTAAAAATATTACTTCTTTTTGCAACATAATATGAGCCCATATTAAATCAATTGGATTGTTCTTGCAGTAGTAAGGGGGGGGGGTGGATCGTTTGTCATTGACCCAGCTGATAAACTTTTCCATGGAAGAGTAACTGAATAATACTGCGTTGAACTCTAGAGTAAATAGAGATTACAAACCATTCTTGGCTTATTCAAAGTACATATTTCTTTTACCACGTCATGTCAAATGTTTACGTTTCTGTATCTGTTTACGTATCGTACACGCATACATGCCAACCAATAATGTTCATTACAGTGCTTACGTCGCAATGCGCTGTTATAATATAATGGTATCTACTTTATTTGAATTAGGAAAACTGAGCTAAAATTATGGGGGTTTTACGGTTATGTTAAATGCATTACTATCTCTCCTTTCTCATGCATCAGTTTTGGCAAAATCTTAATTTTTGTCTTAGCGCGAATAGTATTTATTAGAGATTGATTAGTTTGCCGCTCGTCACACATACTTAGGGGGAATGCAATATGACAACACCGCTGGGCTCCAATTGGTTACTCACCTAGTAGCACTCAAGGACAAACACCTTCCCATTTGAAACACATAATAACTCGACTGATCGAGTGACTCATAACTGACTCACTGCGCCGACTCTTTATCACGGAACCATACTCGTCGATAAACTCACTTGGCACTCGAAATACACTAAAATAACTAAACACTCTCTGCCAGGCCTCGCAATATAATCATGCTGGGGGAATAAAATTGTCCCAGTAGTTGCATGTCCTCCACTTACATTCTGGAATAGTATCCAGCTTCATTTGTGTATTAATAATGCAACTCGCTTCGTGACAGTGGCCACCCCCTTCTGCCAGCAAACGACATAGGCGGAGCAGTTCCTCAGTTTCCCACTCAACATCTCGGCAGACGGGCGCGACTTCGCCAATGTGACAATATCTTCAACTGATATGTCTGACGTAGAACGTCACATGCTCTTGAATGCTTCTACTGCATAATATACTTCTGGGAGCTGTAAAGCCTTATTTTACTGTTTTTATATCCGGTTCACAGGTGTAGCAGTTGGCACATTTTTTATTTTCAATTTTCATGTGAACAAAATTAAACTCTCTGCACACTTGCTGATATCTCCTGAGTTACTGGTTCTGTTCTGTTAAGGCAAGTTGTCCATAGTCTCAGCTCTCAGGAGGTTCTGGAATGTTCGATTATGTGACACCTTAATGTTTGTTTTATTATGCAACTTATACGGCAAAAAATCTATTAAAAGATCCCGCTCAAAAATAGTTTGAGTGTATCTTTGTTGTTTTTGATTAGGAGAGAGAGCATGTTGGCAGGCTGGAGAACAGCCCGAAGGGGGTCAAGTTGTGTACCTGCTCTGGAAAAGTGGCTTAAACACGTAATGACGGGATGTGGATGTTGCAGGATGTCGGGTGAAAATTATGTAGGTGGAAAGAAAGGAGGTAGCATTTGCTCCTCGATGGCTGAAGAATCGGGTGCTACGGCCACTGTGCACCGCTGGTGGGTAAGTTAATCCACTAGGAAGAGGATAAGCAGAATTTAAGTATCCAGACAATAATTTTGGGTGATTGAAATCTTGTTTAGGCAGGAATGGGGGTCTTATGGTGAACGGTAGTGTCCGCAAGCTATGCGGGGTAGCCGGTATCGCTTTAAGCGATGCTCACGTGGTACATAGTACCAAAGGGATCTGACTAGGGTGCTCTGGTGCTGAGGTAAACTCTCGTAAAATTTGGAGCCCCAGTGCCTAATTTCATCCTCCACATAACGGAGGGATGAAGCCTCCTGAAGTGGAAATGTTTGAATCAGGAAAACTTCAAACTGAACTGTGAGTGAAGGAAGATCTTACTCTTGCAGCTGGCCATTAGACGATGAAATGGAGAATTTAAGATCAGGACGGCACGTTGACCATGGTAGCTCAATGAGTTAGAGCGACTGGACGGAAACCAGGAGATCTGTTTTTCAAATCCCGGCTATGTCATTGACTTTTTCATGTTGACTCTATCCATCAAAAACCTTAGCCTATATACGGCTAGTGTGAATAAATTATTAATTTCCAACAATTAATTAAAATAACAAGAGTTAAATGATGAAGCCTGGGACTTAAGTACTTACGATAGTAAGTCGCCACAAACGGTGTATCTCGGATGCAAGAGCCCCTAGTGGTCTACCGGGGAAATATATGAGTCAAATGGAGAATTTAATGTCAGCACGGCACGTTGACCATGGTAGCTCAATGGGTTAGAGCGACTGGACGGAAACCAGGAGATCCGTGGTTCAAATCCCGGCCATGACATTGAATTTTTCATGTTGACTTTAAACATCAAAAACTAGATTAATTTTATTCAGATTTATGTGAAGCATTTTTAACATCTGAACTATGGAAAATTATTAATCTTAATTCGAGAAACGTTCTTCACAAATATACCATAGATGTGCATGACAAAAGTGCATTACGAAAAAAATGTCAGCCGTTGTCCTTAAGAAGCAGGAATCAACGGTGTCATATCTTCTTAATGTCATAAATTTGGAAATGAGTTTACAAAGAATGTAACAATAACTCAGTCCGTTATGACTCTTTATATTTATTATAGCCAAATGGAATTAATCTAAGAGTATCTTTATTCATCACAGACGGAGCCAGCTACAATATTAAATTAGGACACACATTGAATGGTATTTTCCATGATTTAATGCATTAATGTGCCTCGCACATGCGCCCCATTGCATTTGCGAAGATAAGTTAATCGGTTAGTGACTGTAATAAAAATAGTTTTTTTAAAGTCCCATCGAGAGTTCAGTTATTTAGGTACTTAATACCACTTGCCCACATCTGTAGCATAGGTGCTAGCGTGGCTACCTCATGTTCAAGAGCGCCCGCCTCGGTTGCGTGGTGGTTGCGTGTCTGCCTCACGTTGAAGAGGTCCCGAGTTCGAATCTCGGTCAGGGTGAGTTATCTGGATAAGGTTTTCACTGGGGTTTTCCCTTATCCTGAAAGACGAATGTCGGATAACTCTAAGTTCTATGGACTCTGGGCTCATTTGAGCACCCTTTCACCTATTTCATTCACCGTCCGATATGGCTTAACGTTTGAGGACGTAAATTACAAAAAAAAAAAAAAAAAAAAAAAACATTTTCAAGAGATCTTCAGTTCGAATCGCGGCCCGGCTGAGTTATCTGGATAAGGTTTTTCCTGATCCTGAAAGATGAATGTTGGGTAACTGTAAGCTATACGAACCCTCCTTTGAGCACCATTTATTCCATTTCATTCTTCATCCGATATAACTTAATGTTGTAGGACGTAAATAAAACCCCAAAATCAGTTCCACTTACTTCTGAACAAATATTAACAGAATGGGGAACAGTCAGTAAAAGAAGTTAACTCCTTGGAGCCTAATAATGCTCCATCCATTCCTACAAGCCAAAATTTGTTATTCTAAAAACAAATTGCAGGCTAATCTTGTTTTTCTCTCTGGGCTAACTAAAATCTCCTTAGACCGTCTTTCTGTTAGTGGCTGCTTGCGGGCTATGTTCAGCCTAAAAATTGTTGCGTGCCCACACACAAACGGGTCTCACCGCATGATATTATTCGGGATAGGATTTTGAAGGATGATTTTCTCTTTTATGGGTAGAAGAAGGAGAAAGGGGAAGCATGTTGCCCCTAAAAGCCTATGTGTCTAAATGCAGAACTTATTGCATGCTGGAGGGAGTGGGTTGGAACTCTGCATTTTGATTGAGATTTCTAAAACTTTTAAAAGTCAATCAACTTTATATGTGGCTTATGGAAATCTAAGCTTTTGCTGATGTTTGGATCTGCTCCGGTGTTATTTCGGGTGCCCGTATTCTAAGGGGGACCTCATGTTGCCTGACGCGGCATCGTCTCGGGGTCATAATACCCTAGAGACCTAACCAGCCTTTGATGCAATGGAATCACATTTTGCGCCCGGGGCCTAATTTCATACTCCACGTAGGAGCAGATTAGCCTCCGCAAAGCTTGTATTTTTTGACAATAAACGTAACCTCAATTTCATTTCTCTTTGTTTTTAGTGAAGAATATTACAGACATAAAGTATATTTTAAGTGCGTATGTACTGGCATATTTTTTAGTTCTTAGGAACATATTTGTATAAAGTATATAAGTGCAGATTTATTTACATATTTTCAAGTTTTAAGAGCATATTTGTATGCATACTTCATGACCTATTAAGTAATGGTTAGCGGTAAACTGAGTCTTGTATAAAAGTAATGTTTTCATTTTTTTAAAAAAAAAGAACAGCCCTATTTATATTGTAATAAAATACCTACCTGGATATAACATAAGATTCTTTCACGAAAGAGGGATTGAATGGTGTTTTACTTTCTCTGGACCACCTCTTGAGCTTAGACAGTTTATTGATTACAAATATGCCTGCGCCCTGCGATTTTCCACACGGTTTCATTATCCATGTACTCTGTGGATTTTTGCGATACTCTTCTACAAACATATTATAATCTGAAACATTTAAGTTACTGTAAGAGAACAACTCTAAATTGCCTAATGGTATCATATATTTCTATACATACAAATACTAAGATAGAATAGTTCTAATCCGTATTTATAATACGTATATAACAAAGTTATATCATAATTATAATGAGATACTCATTTCATAAAGACAATAACGAATAATTCTATGTAATATTGATAGTAACAATACAAATAATAACAATAATAGTATTGTGGAAACGTAAAGTCAGACTGAACAATTCAATGCCATAGCCGGGATTTTAAACATTACTATATAGTCCCGATGCCCAACTTTTTCACCAGCTCAAGTTTTACACTCCGGCACCTCTTGGACGTGAGGCAGACACGCTAACACCACGCCACCGAGGCAGGCTGATATACAGAGGTTAATGCACTTAAAGATATAGCGAGATCTTCTCACAGAAGCAATTTACCATAGATATAAGGATAAAATTAGCGGCTCGAACTAAACATTACTACAGATTCCCGATGCTTAACTTTTTCGCCAGGTCATGTTTTACACTCCGGTCCTCTTGAACGTGAAGCAGATACTCTACAACCACGCTAACGAGTAGGGCTGATATTCAGATGCTAATGCACTTGGAGATATAGCGAGATCTTCTCTCCGAATCAGTCTGCCATAGATATAAAAGTGAAATAAGCAACTTGAAATAAACATTACTATTTGGTCGCGATGCTCAACTTTTTCCCCAGGTTAAGTTTTACACTCCTGCACCTCTTGAACGTGAGGAAAATACGCTACCACCACGCTAACGAGGCGGGCTAGTATTCAGATGTTAGTGCACTTGGAGATATAGCGAGATCTTCTCACCAAACAATTAACCATAATTATAAGGATAAAATTAGCGGCTCGAACTAAACATTACAACAGATTCCCGATGCTCAACTTTTTCCCCAGGTCAAGTATTACTCTCCGGACCCCTTGAACATGAGGCAGATACCCTACCACCACGCTACTGAGGCGGGCTGATATTCAGATGTTAATGGACTTGGAGATATAGAGAGGTCCTCTCACCGAAGCACTATACCATAGATATAAGGATAAAATTAGCAGCTCGAACTTAACATCACTATACAGTCGCGATGCTCAAATTTTTCCCCAGGTCAAGTATTACTCTCCGGACCCCTTGAACATGAGGCAGATACACTACCACCACGCTACTGAGGCGGGCTGATATTCAGATGTTAATGGACTTGGAGATATAGAGAGGTCCTCTCACCGAAGCACTATACCATAGATATAAGGATAAAATTAGCAGCTCGAACTAAACATTAGAATCCCGTCGCAATGCTCAACATTTTCCCCCGGTATACTTATACACTCCGGTACCTCTTGAATGTGACGCAGACACGCTACCATCTACGCTACGGAGGCTGTCTAATATTGTGGTGTTAGTGCTCTTGGAGATATAGGGAGATCTTCTCAACGAAGCAATTTATCATAGATAAAAGGCCAAAATTAGCAGCTCAAACTAAACATTACTATATAGTCCCGATGCTCAACTTTATACCCAGGTCAAATTTTACACTACGGTCCTCTTGACCGTGACGCAGATATTCTACCATCACGTTACCGAGGCGGGCAGATACTCATATGTTAATTCACTTGGAGATATAGAGAGATCTTCTCACCGAAGCAATTTACCATAGATATGACGATAAAATTAGCAGCTCCAAATAAACATTACTATATAGTCCCGATGCTCAACTTTATACCCAGGTCAAATTTTACACTACGGTCCTCTTGACCGTGACGCAGATACTCTACCACCACGTTACCGAGGCGGGCAGATACTCATATGTTAATTCACTTGGAGATATAGAGAGATCTTCTCACCGAAGCAATTTACCATAGATATGACGATAAAATTAGCAGCTCAAACTAAACATTACTATATAGTCCCGATGCTCAACTTTATACCCAGGTCAAATTTTACACTCCGGACCTCTTGACCGTGACGCAGATATTCTACCACCACGTTACCGAGGCGGGCTGATACTCATATGTTAATTCACTTGGAGATATAGAGAGATCTTCTCACCGAAGCAATTTACCATAGATATGACGATAAAATTAGCAGCTCCAAATAAACATTACTAGACAGTCGCGATGCTCAACTTTTCCATACGTTAAGTTTTACACTCCCGCACCCCTTGAACGTGAGGACGATACGCTACCACCACGCTACCAAGGCGGGCTGATATTCAGATGTTAATGCACTTGGAGATATAGCGAGATCTTCTCTCCGAAGCAGTCTGCCATAGATATAAAAATGAAATATGCAGCTCGAACTAAACATTACTATATAGTCGCGATGCTCAACATTTCCCCAGGTTAGGTTTTACACTCCGGCACATCTAGAACGTGAGGCAGACACTGTACCACCACGCTACAGAGGCGGGCTAATATCCAGATGTTTATGCACTTGGAGATATAGGGAGAACTTCTCAACGAAGCACTTTACCATAACTGTAAGTATAATATATGCAGCTCCAAATAAACATTACTACATGGATGCGACACTCAACTTTTTCCCCAGGTTAACTTATACATACCGGTTCTCTTGAAGGTGACGCAGACACGGTACCACACGCTACCGAGTCGGGCTAATATTCAGATGTTAATGCACTTGGAGATATGGAGATATCTTCTCACCGAAGTACTATACCATAGATATAAGGATAAAATTAGCAGCTCGAACTTAACATCACTATATAGTCGCGATGCTCAAATTTTTCGCCAGGTCATGTTTTACACTCCGGTCCTCTTTAACGTGAAGTGGATATTCTACCACCAAGCTACCGAGGCGGGCTAATATTCAGATGTTTATGCACTTGGGGATATAGAGAGATCTTCTCACCGAAGCAATTTACCATAGATATAAGGTTAAAATTAGCAGCTCGAACTAAACATTACTATCCAGTCGCGAATCTGAAATTTTTCCCCAGGTTAGCTTTTACACTTCCGCATCCCTTGAACGTGAGTAATACACGTTACATCCACGCTACCGAGGCGGGCTGATATTCAGATGTTAATGCACTTGGAGATATAGAGAGATCTTCTCAACGAAACAATTTACCATAGATACAAGGATAAAATTAGCAGCTCGAACTAAAGATTACTATATAGTCGCGATGCTCAACTTTTTCCCCAGTTTAACCTTTACACTCCGGTACCTCTTGAACGTGAAGTGGATACTCTACCACCACGCTACCGAGGCGGGCTGATATTCAGATGTTAATTCACTTGGAGATATAGAGAGATCTTCTCACCGAAGCAATTTACCATAGATATAAGGATAAAATTAGCAGCTCGAACTAAACATTACTATCCAGTCGCGATGCTTAACTTTTTCCCCAGGTTAGCTTTTACATTCCGGCACCTTTTGAACGTCAGGCAGACACGCTACCGTCTACGCTACCGAGGCGGGCTAACATTGAGGTGTTAATGCTCTAGGAGATATAGAGAGATCTTCTCAACGAAGCAAGTTACCATAGATACAAGGATAAAATTAGCACATCGAACTAAACATTACTATATAGACGCGATGCTCAACTTTTTCCCCAGGTCATGTTTTACACTCCGGTCCTCTTTAACGTGAAGCAGATACTCTACAACCACGCTAACGAGTAGGGCTGATATTCATATGTTGATGCACTTGGAGATATAGAGAGATCTTCCCACCGAAGCAATTTACCATAGATATAAGTATAAAATTAGCAGCTCGAACTAAACATTAGTACATAGATGCGACGCTCAACCTTTTCCCCAGGTTAACTTTTACACTCCGGCACCTCTTGAACGTGAGGCAGACACGCTACCATCTGCGTTACCGAGGGGGGCAGACAAAAGAATCACTGCAGTACATTTCAAATATCCACCATCACACAACTCACACAATTTCAACACAACAACTGAATCTTCTCACACTTTGTCGCTTATTTATACTTCCCAGTTATTGTTTCTAGAATGCAGTAGATGATTTCATAACAATCACAACGGCATGAGAAACGTGGAAAATTCCAAACTTTTCTCTGTCCCTTACAGCAAGCTTCTATCCTTGCGCGCTATTTTGTTTCTTTCTTTTCTGCCCACGCGCACAGCTCTGGCTTTGCGGTGGCCCAACACAATAATGCGATCGGTGACACTATAATATGTCTGTCAGCAGCGTAACTCAAAATTGAGTATTCCATTAAATACTACACTTAATATTTAAAAACCCATCTTCCAAGGATTTCACTCAAAGGTTTTCAAAAGATCTCCCAAAGCCACACTATCCTTCATATGGACCTCTTTTTATTCTCTAAAAATGGCTCTAAAGAATTTTAATAATGTACTGCACGTTTAAAGTATTTCCATGACAAATGAACGCATATTTTGACATTTTAGAAATATCTTCTGAAATACTCTCCATTCTGAATCACTTCTGCATAAGTTGTGACTCTGGATTGGATAATACTACGGAGGAGCTTGAGCACTGCCACCGGACTACATCGACTACGCCTAATCCCCAAGTGGGGCATCCCCGGGAGCAAGGAGACAGTTACACGGTAAGGTCTACCCGAATGTCCTAACACTCCGGCCTGTATCTCCCGGGAGCGATGGAAAACTCCGGGACTCTTTCCTTGGAGCATACCTTGAGTCTAAGAAGCCCCCCCCCCCCATCATCAATAAGATGGTTGGGAGTGGATACGCCACTTACGTGCGTCAACCCTCCAGGGAAGACTGCGGAATAACCTCGGTGGGGCCGCCTAGTGACTTAGCAACTTTCTACTAGCTCTGCAAGTTAGTACCCGGTATTTCTTAGGCAAACCTCTGCCCCCTCCGCGCGGCCGTAGTCTGGCCGGAGACACCCGATCTCATGCAAGTGTCGGGAACACACTGCCCCCTCGAATCCAACCCAATCCGAACCACTGTCATTTGGGAAGGGCTCGAATTTTCGGCCCGAGATTCCTCTGGTAACGTCAGAGGTACCACGAGTTGAGTCCAGAGGCTCTACCCCCATTAGCCTTGAACCCGTAAGAAAAAGACCCGGGCCTCCTTCAACCAGGGAGTATCCGAGCTGTCCCAAAGGGCGCTCAGCGTCCTCCGAGGTGCTTTCCATAGGGCAAGACCTAGAGACTAACAAGCCACCCCATCTGGTCCTATGGACTGAAGACGGGATGGAAGTGGATAGGCCACTTACGCGCGTCAACACTCAAGGTGAAGACTACCGAAAAACCTCGGTGGGGCCGCCTGGTGATCTACCACACCTTCTACTAGCTTTGCAGGCTAGTACCCGGGAGTCTTAATGGCTTCCCTCAACCCCGTCCGAAGACGTACCCAATTCCCACGGGTTTCGGGAACACACTGCCCCCTCGAATCCATCCCAATCCAAACAACTACCGAAGGAGGGGCTCGGCTGTTCGCCCCGAGGTTCTTCTAGTAACGTCAGAGGTACCACGAGTGCTCGGGATCCGCAGCGCTCGTATCACAGCAGCTGAAGGAGATGGATCCCCTCTCCTACGGACTGCTAGAGGAGACAGAGGGCGGCCGTCCCAATGAGTTACGATAGTGCCGAGGTCAGGGTCCTACTATTTTAGGCAGACCAATATGAGTGACATCCCACCCACCATTCGAGCCCCTCCCGGTGGGTAGTTGTTCGTTTGGGTAGGCTTCGGTGTGGCGGTGATTCCCGATACTCATGGAAGATTGGGAACGTCTAAATGGCTGAGTCATCAGACGAGGTTGACGGATACCTCAAGGTTCCTGGGTGCTAACCTGCAGAGCTAGTAGTCGGTGTGCTACATCATTGGCGGTCCGACCGAGGCAATCCGTACTCCCTGCTTGTTTGACTCGCGTAAGTGGCGTATTCCACTTCCAGCCTGTATTTCGGACGTGGGTTCTTATATTCTAGGTGTTGCCCTAACGGAAACAGCCCTAGAGTGCCTAGGGCGCACCTCTAGTAAAAGCTTTGAGCCTCCCGACTCATAGAGAGGGACGTTTGACGCCCGACGTAGATAGCTCTGGACTGTACATAACATACATGATCAGCCCGGAGAACGGAAGGAGCCCTAGAGTGCCTAGGGCACACCTCTAGTGAAAGCTTTTAGCCTCCCGGCTCATAGAGAGGGACGTTTGACGCCCGACGTAGATAGCTCTGGACTGTACATAACATACATGATCAACCCGGAGAACGGAAGCGGCCCTAGAGTGCCTAGGGCACACCTCTAGTGAAAGCTTTTAGCCTCCCGGCTCATAGAGAGGGACGTTTGACTGCCGACGTAGATAGCTCTCGACTGTATATAACATACATGATCAGCCCGGAGAACGGGAACCGTATTTGTCTAAAGGAAAGACCAATTGTAGGTAAGCATTCGTTAAAATAAAGAAGGTTTGAAGCAAATAGTTTTTGCGTCTTTTGTTACTATACAAAGGGAATGATGATGTTCATCTGTTTAGCAATTTGACGGCATATATCGTCTTAAGATTCCATACAATTATCAGAAGCACTACATATTAATACCATTTTCAAAATGAAGTACTGAACAATTCAAAGTCCTAATAGGGGATATCTTGAAATAGAAGCCCATGCCACAAAAAGCGTGACATAAAACATCTACATTCTTATGCAGTACGTTTTCGCTTATCGTTTAAGTTTTACCAGTTATGCAAATTATTACAAAATCATTAGTCAGGTAAATGTCTTTAATATGTGCACATTATTTTAATTAATTTACTTAGAGCTGTTTTTGTGAAAATCACAGCTCTTTAAAAACAATTGCCTTAAATGTGTTTTGTCTTCGGGAAATTTACCTTAAATTCTTAGTGTCCTTAGAAGGTCTCATAATTTAAATATCAAGTTTTATTTACATGTATGCATCTCTAGGTTTCTGAATTATATTCTAATACATAAACAATCACAGACCTTTTCCTAAATTTTTCATGGCATTTCCTGCTCACTGTTCTACTAACTATTCTTACAGAACCCTATTCTCCTACCTATGGCCACGTCGTGGCCGAGTAGGTCGACCTCTCGGCTCTCACCAAGGCGGCCTGATTCGATCCCAGATGACCGCAAAGTAAGATTTGTGGTGGACAACACGAAGCTGGGACGAGTTTCCTCCCGCATCTCCGGTTTCTCCGCCATCTCATTCCATTGGTGCTCCATCTTCATCTCATTTATCATCAGTGTCCCCGCCTGCGGTGGCGTATGTAGTAAAAGTGGGCGTAACTGATTCATATTAATTAAGATAAGTACTTGTAAAAATTGCTTTGTTATGTTTTTGTCCTATATGTACAGTTTAAATACGAGGGTAAACCAGATAGCGATGGCAAATTCTTTTAAGAGTTGGTCGATATGTGATGACTTTTAAGTGCCGTTTTTCTTGCATGACCATTCAAGAGGAAAAACTAAAGCATGAAAATTAAAAAATAAAACTGTCAGTGACTTCCCATGTTGGAAAACGAAGCATTTTAACATAGAAACGAATAACAACGAACAAACTACAAAATATACATGTATTTAATTCTGCGCCTTAAGAAGATCTATATTTTTGTGTACTAAGTTTAAGGTATTCCTTATGGTTTATCCGTTATGCAAACGTCATCTAGGATAAAAAGGTCTTCAGAGGTTATTTCCAACAAATTCAACTGTACAGAGTCTCCAATGTTACTATCCATTTCAATGAAAACGCAATATTTTGTTTCTTTTCTTTTCAGATGCTGGTATCTTAGTGCAAGATGTTTAGCACAGAAGAACGGGTTGCCATTGTTTGTGCACGGGTACGCGGATTGTCATATGAAGACGCCAGAGCGGAATTTACCCGTAAATTCCACAGACCAGCCCCATCAAGGGCACACATTCGTCTGCTTGCGAACAAATTTAAGCGTACCGGCAGTGTGTGTGATGAGACACGTCCTGGACGACCACACGTCTTGGCAGAAACAGTGTAGCAGAATCAAATTGCCAGTGATAGGAGTACGAAGGCATCAATTCGACGCCTCAGTAGGGAATTGAACGTCCCTCGCAACACAGTGTGGAAAATTCTACGTTTCACTCTACGGAAACGTCCGTATCACATCCAAGTTCTGCACCATCTTGAGGACGAGGATTTCGCCAGTCGTTGGGCAGTGTGTTATGACCTCCTGGAATGTGTAGATAATGAGAATTTAATGGACAACATTTTATTCTCCGATGAAAGCACTTTCGATGTTTGTGGGAAAGTGCACAGGCACAACAGCTGAATATGGACATATGAAGAACCACATGAGGTATCGGACTGGGAACGTGATGCACCGAAAGTCAATATTTGGTTGGGTATGAAAATCGCCATACTGTATGGCCCATTTTTCTTTGCCAAAAGGTCAATGACAGGTAACATCTACCTTAACATGTTAGAACTGTCCCTTGAACCGCAGCTTCAAGAGGATGGCATGCTAGATACAGTTGTGTTTAAGCAAGATGGTGCGCCTCCACATTTTGCAAACATCGTTAGTGAATCTGAACAGAACCTTTCAAGGGCGATGGCTAGACAGAGGTTCACCTTGGCTGTGGGCTTCCCGTTCACCGGACCTTACTCCTTTAGACGTTTTTGCATGTGGTACATCAAATCTAAAGTGTACACTAGCAAGTGAATGGTCTTCCTGAGTTACGGAATCGTATCAGGGAAACAGCAGCTCGAATTACGGTTGACATGTTGCAGTCTACATTTCGTTTCACTACTGAAAGATGGCATATGTGTGTTGAGCTAGATGGAGCTCATGTAGAAGG
The DNA here is from genome assembly GCA_030765055.1 of Mantis religiosa. NCBI lineage: Eukaryota > Metazoa > Arthropoda > Insecta > Mantodea > Mantidae > Mantis > Mantis religiosa. The sequence goes on along the minus strand of CM060948.1, from coordinate 170,165,889 downwards.
GCACTAGAATACGCGTAACACTTCAAAATAATATTGATTTTTCAATCACTGTCTTCCTTCATTGAAATAGATAGTGACTTTAGAGACACCCTTTATATACCGTCTCATAGGTAATGTTTTAAGAAAATAAATTATTTGAAATGTGTTCTCACAAGCAATTAATTAACTTTCAAAGTATAGACCATTCGATTCTATGTTCTTGAGTCATCGTTCAGTGAGGTTTATTATCCCACGACGCTACCAGTCTCTGGTTTTTGATTCGGGGAATCCGGCGACACCCACTTGCACCATTTCAATGTTGTCAAAATTACCTCCACGTAGAAAATGGACCATGAGTCGAAAAAGATGATCATCTGATGTTGCAAGATCAGGGCTGGATGCTGGGTGTGGTAGCAGTTCGATTCCTCCAAATTCCTGAATTATTTACATAGCTGTTAGTGCAGTACAGGGTGTTGCTATAAAACGCTCTTTTGGTTAACTAATGTTAGGTATCTCCGTCTAAAAATTATATTAACATTTTTAAAAAATCGCCTTTTCCTATTTTTAGTTTATAAAATAGTGTAAGCATTCCCGAATCCTTAGGATTCCTAAATATTCTCCGTCGGTCTTTTTAAATACTATAATCGAATTTGTGAGTTACGGAAATGCTAGTGTTAGACATGAGTTCTAATTCTTCATACTTGTTTTTTTTTTTTTTTTTTTTTCGTTACTGAAATTTTCAGCATTCTCTTTCACTTTCAACACTCTATACGTCAACATTTTTGTGTTAGACTAATGAAACTTGCTACAAACATTCTCAGAGACACAATAAATAGACACTTCTCTGAGTTTTGTAGCGAGAAGCATCTACTTTACTTCAAAACACAGAAATTTCAACTTTTTGTGATGAAACAAAGAAACAGTTTCTGAAGCCTAAAGCTACCGTGACAGATAAGTCTAGGGGCAATTTCAAAGAGTGAATGTATTGGAAATCTGTTGTTCAAATATCAGGTCAAAATTTTAGTTATATTTTCACAAGAGACTTCTTCCGTTGACGTAATAAAAATAAATAAATTTGATCATAATTTTCAAACCACGAGGTACGTCCGGAAAGTAAGCTCTGTTTGGTAATAAAATTAAATTGTATACAGATACAGAAAAATTTATTTATTGCACAAAATTCTACAACTCTTAAACCGTTTTTCCACATAACTGTCGAAATTATGCAGACATTTATCATAGCGAGGCACAGGTTTTTGTATACCTTCTTCATAGAAGTTTGCCGCCTGTGTCTTCAACCAGTTGGAAACATTTTCTTTCAGCTCTTCGTCATTGTTTAAGTGTTGACCGCCAAGGAAAGATTTGAGATGCAAAAACACATGAAAGTCGCTAGGAGCGAGGTCCGGGCTGTACGGGGGGATGGTGAAACACGTCCCAGCCAAATCCCTTTAGGATGTTTTCGTCGTAGTTGCAGTGTGTGGTCGTGCGTTGTTGTGGGATTTTCAATCAACACCCACATAGTAAACAAGCACAACAAAGCGTACGTGGCTGACAGTGATCTCACAATGGCGCACGTTTCTTCTCCTTTACAGACCGTCTACCGCACATGTGCGGAACTGCGACCGCAGCTCTGCAGCGGAGATATGTTGAAACAGAACTTACTTTCTGGACACCCCTTTTATGTACGTGAAATTGATAAAATTGGAGCTGCATCATATTTGTACCATGTTACATCTACGATATAAATCTATGAAAGCTGGTGTAATTACCTTAGAATTTCAAAATTTCAGTTGCCTTTAGATAACTTTAAGAATACTTAAATATCATAGTTTTAAACCCGTGACTTTAAGATCAGTGATCTATTCAAAAATTTAAACGGATTACTCGCAAATGACTTTTAACACCTTGAAGATACAGTAGAAGCCCGAAATAACACGATTGTTGGGGGAGATCCTTCACCTTCGCCTTAGAATCTTACGACAGTATATAGAGCTAAAACACTAGAAGGGAGGAAAAATCACTCCCGCCAGTTGAAGGAGGGAAATATGCATGTAATAATACATTACAGTAAATTATTAAATATAATATATAAGGTAAGTATATTGCAGTACTTTTAAGATCACTTTCTCCTTGTTTTAAAGCAAGTCAGTAAGTTTTACTTGACGCATTCATACACTACGTTTTTTCTGCGGGTATTGCAGCAAGATAGAGGAGAATCCCAGTTCTTCACTATTCTGTTTAACGACCACTTACTGCCCTGAATGTTAATGCATCACATTAAATCAATAAATAATTTAACTATTGTAAGAGCATCTTTTCCTGAATTTAAACATTTTGACAACACATTTGTTGAAGTCATCTAGCTATATTGTTCATTTCCGAACACTGTGCTTTTTACTTGAAGTTCCAAAGATGTGCTCTGATTTACATATTGTTTGTGTTCTTTAACATGTTATGCGATATGCACGTTAGCTTTTCCAATATTTTTAAAAACAGATCTGATGTAACCAGTTCTTAGCTTTTAGCTTGTTTCTTCATCTATACTCATAAATTTGAAACAATTTCTCCACCCTGACAGTGTTTTGTTTTTAATCCTAATATACAAAGTACCTCATGGCATTATTAATCTAAGCAATGATCAATGTGTGGGAAAAAACTGAATTTGCAAGGGCTGTGCCTCAGACGAAGATGGCATTACTGTTCTCCATCCCAACCCTCCGTAGGGGGAGGGATTCGTCCCTTTCAGCTGCCAAGGTGCGGGCGCTGCGGGCCCCTAGCTCTCGTGGTACCTCTGACGTTACTAGAGGAACCTCGGGCCGAACATTCCAGCCCCTCCCTTTGGAAGCTGTTCGGATTGGGTTGGACTCGAGGGGGCAGTGTGTTCCCGACACCCACGGGAAATTGGGTACCTCCGGCCAGGCTTCGGCCGCCCGGAGGGGGTAGAGGGTTGCCTCATGAGTCCCGGTTGCTAGCCTGCAGAGCTAGTAGTTGGTGTGCTAGATCACCGGCGGCCCTACCAAGGTTTTTGGTAGCGGTTCATTAAGGACCGGCGCGTAAGTGGCGTATCTACTTCCGTCCCGTCTGCCGTGTGCAGCGGGGGGGGGGGGGCAGTTTATAAAATAGGTACTGTCCTACGGTAAATATACCCGAGAGGCCCGGGTTGTGGTCCTACGGGTCCAGGACTAATGGGAGTAGATCTTCACGTTTAATTTAATCTCCATCCCAACCTGCAGAGCGTGATTTCATTCAGCAGTATTAGACATATGGTTTACTTTCCTGGAACGCAGCGGTCAATGTCAACGAACACGGGTGATGGTGAAAATTATACTATTATGTGTTTCAAATGGGAAGAGTTCTCCCCTGTAGTAAATTAGATGCGTTAGGGCCTTCAGAGTTGCCACCTCGTTACCCTCAATCTCTCGCACACTTATAAGAGTTCGTGGTGCTAACGCGAACTGAATTTTCCAAAGTTTTATAATAATGCAGTTGTTGAAATCACAATTGCAAAGTGGATATTGGCATATTACGCAAATGGTTTCAATATTTAGTTTAAAATTAATTATATTTTATGAATTACTTATTTTTCTATTCCAACGAAAATGCCAGCGGTGCATCCGTATAGCTGTGAATGTTACTTACGTTAAGAGATAATTCGTCATTGCCATTGTCTTCAACGTCTGACTACGGCATATTTATGATGATAGGTTGCAAAATCTCGTTACGTGCTATTTCTTTCCAAAAGTCATCTTCTTGTAGTTTGTCTGATATCTCACGCAGTTTTCCCAGTCTTGTTGTGTATATGTAATGTGTAATGTGTTTAATAATTATATATACATTTTAGAACTGTAAAAGGGATACTTGGCTATGTGTGTGAAAGTGAAATTGTATGTTTTGATGTAAAATATTGTAACACGAACCTGGGCAGATATACGCGAGAAACACTGCTCTCCCAGGCGACAGTCTAGAACGGGTGGATGTTAGACAATAGAATGGAATGCTAGCTATTTTGCTGTACAGCTACACAGGTCAATATTCTGTTAGTTTTTCCTTGTGACGCCGTACTGAGTATATAAGAGGGTAGAACACCCCATTCAGCCCCCATTGCAGTCAAGTATATTGTATGCATTCGTCTGGTGTGCCCGAAGGCTAATTCCTTCACGACGTTCCGCGTCAAGTTCCAATAGCAGTTGTATTGTAAAATCTCCGCCAGTAAAAGTGCAGTTATTTGAAGGTGCCCGGGTTCCACACAAGTGTAAGAACAATTAAAGCAGTTCAGAAATTATCGGATGTTTGTAGTTGTCTCGACCTTAACACCCTGAGAAACCAAGAACCCATGCAGGAGACAGCAGCCAGAGGCAAGGGCGAAGCAGGCAGAGGACGACGACGTGAAGACCGACGTCCAACCCAGGTACGTGCAGCCGTGAGGCGGAGAGAAAGTACCACCTCAACACTAGCCGTGTATAGGCTAAGATTTTGAATGGCTAGAGTCAACTTGAAAAATTCAATGCCATGGCTGGGATTTGGACCATGGATCTCCTAGTTTCCGTCCAGTCACTCTAACCCATTGAGCTATCATGGCCAACGTGCCAGCCTGACATTAAATTCTCCAACTGACTCATATTTCCCCGGTAAAACAACAGAGGCTCTTGTATCCGAGATACACCGCTTGTGGCGAGTTACTATTGAAGAAATCATATGGCCGTGTGCACCAATCTCTATCAAGATATTATCGCGGTTAAATACTGACTTTACCGCGATGAGCGGTCATTTCTGGTGCATCGACGACAGTAAACTTCATACAGGCTTTAATCGCCGTTTAACTCTGACCGGCTGTGAATGGCCGATTATCTTAGCTCGTAATTGTAAAATGGTGGCTTATGTTTTGGAACGCGATAATTTCGAGGACGAATTGTTATATATGCAATATATTCACGGTGGTGACAATAATCGCATACCCGTTATAGTGGGTAGAGGAAATCCTTTTGATGACATGAACGATAGGAAATTTCAAGAAAGATTCCGATTATCTAAGTAGAGTGGTGGCTAGTGGACAAATTGTGTGGTAGTTTAGACTTCCCAACAAACAGAAATAATCCGATATCACCAATGAATCGAGTATTAACAACTTTAAGATTTTATGCAACGGGTGCATGTAATATACTAATCGGTGACGTATCTAATACTCATCGGACCACGGCGTTGCGTATTATAAACAGTGTGTCGCGAGCAATAACTGACCTGGACGCAATTATATACAACTTCTGGCAAGTAATGCTGATGTAAGGTCAGTCATTGATAACTTTAGTGCAATTAGTGGTTTTTCAGGAGTACTTGGAGCCATAGATTGCACACACACACACACACACACACACACACACACACACACACACACACACACACACACACACACATAAGGATTCAGTCGCCTGGAGGTGAAAATGGCGAAGTTTATAGAAACAGCAAAGGTTATTGTTCACTCAATTGCCAAACTGTAAGTGATCATAATTTACTTATTAGGGACATTGTATGCAAGGTGGCCAGGCTTGGTGCACGATAGTACAATATTTAGAAACTCCAGCCTAAGAGCAAAGTTTGAAAATGGAGAAATGCCTCATGGTTATGTACTAGGAGATAGTGGCTATGGTTGCAGGCCATATTTAATTACCCCCATTAAAACCCACAAACTGCTGCTGAGCAACGTTTTATCAATGCACATGTAAGAACCAGAAACACAGTGGAGAGGCAGTATGGAGTTTGGAAAAGAAGGTTTCCAGTACTGTCATTGGGGTTAAGATGTGAGCTGCAAAATGCCATGGCAATAATCGTAGCCACAGCAGTGCTGCACAACCTCGCCAGGAGTTTCAGTTTCGAGGAACCTCCTCAAGATCCTGAAATTCAAAGACTGCTAGACCATCTGCAACGAGTGATTGGGAGCAGACATTGAGGAAAATGATCCTGTTGCAGTAGAACATCAAATGCATCGTAATGACACAGTATCAGGAAGAGCAGAGACAGGCAATAATAAATCAACACTTTAGTTAAGGTACGTATGTATACTTATTAATATATGATTTATTTACACACTGTTTTTATTTCTCCAGTATTTTTAGTACCAATAAAGTACTCTTTTATATCCATTTCCTTTTCATGCTCCTTTTTAATGAGGTCCAACTGTGACGTCAGAACCTCGACTCGCTTTTCAAAAGTATCTACTATGCTTATTGCAGGTTTGGGTTTGGGTGGCATCCTTCGTTGCTGCCACCTTTTTCGGCGTAGAGTTGACCATATGAATCGCAGCTTCTTCTGCTGGCATGGAAGCTGGTGTTGCTTCCTGTAGCTGGAAATCATGTAGCAAAGAAAAAAAGTGTTAATTTGCTTTCAAATGGCTTATTATTGTGTGTGTGAGACAATGAGAGAAACCATGGTATAATTTTAATACAGTAACATCTAGGTGTGAGCGTATGTGAGAGAGAGAATAAAAGAAATTGTAGTGTAATTATATATCAGTAACATGTAATTTTTTTAATTTATTGTACTTTCTTACTCAGTATACTTGTTTTATATGTAATAAATATACATCTACTACAGGCAAAGTTATTGTTTGAGATTTGTGCACATTTCCAAGTATACTTAAAGAAAGGTAATGCCTTTCTGCCATTAAGAAAGGAAAGAACAAAAAGGTACTCCATACATTCACAGCATTTCATTTAAATATAATTACAATTTGTAGAAAGTAAACCAGGGGCAGAAAATTATAATCTTACATTAAAATTTTGATTTCCAGATTGTTATATGTCAACTTTTCCCTGCTTCTGGATTTATGATTCTGTAATATTTTTACAACCGTTTTCAACATTAGTAATACTGAAAAGGTGCACCAAAGCTTGGATTGGCACAAGCTTAAACTGTAGCAAAAACAATCATCATTTGACACCTTTTGGAACCTGAAATTGAAATAAAGCTCTTAGCAATTTAAAAATCTCAGCAAACAAGAATTAACAGCATGATACAATATATATTTATCAGTGAAAAGAGTACCCAAATATTAAATTTATTTGTTAAAGCATGAGACTCGTTTGTAAGTTCGAAAATGGTATTACACCACAACTATTTTAAACCACAAGAGTATTAGTTTTATTAACATATGTTTTTCATCACAAAACTGTACAAATAGTAATTTAACATAGAAATGGAATATACTTGTCCCCAGTTTGTCCACTATGCATTCTAAAAATGAACTACAATCACCTTCAAAAATGTAAATCAGTGATGCTGATGATGTGTGTACAAGGGCGCTCAACTACGGCGGTCATCAGCGCCCTTTAAAAACTTGTCATGGCAAAAGCCAGATATAAAAATTTCTAAAAACTAAACAAGTATAACTAAACCTATTAAAACTACACGTACATTAAGAGAGAGAGAGAAACAAAGTAAAAAGAAATATCAATCAAAACCTACAAAACATTTCATTCACTAAATCCTGAAGCCTAACCTAGAAAAGAATATGAAAACCTTCTCCACTACTGCGTTATCGTCAGCTAGCATTTCTGCAAAGCTGGCCGGCAGCTGCAGAGACGTCCTACGGTCTGCTAGGTGAAAACACTCTAGCAGTACGTGTCGTACAGATAACGCTTCACTGCAAAACGGACACAGTGGAGAAGGCTCCTTTTTAAAAAGAAAAATATGAGTAAAAAAGCAACCGAGCCAAACTCACCTCCTCGCGACGAGATGACCGACAGGAGGTAACCCAGGGAATCGGAAGTTCTTTCACAGATCTAAGTTTATTATTGCGGTGAGTGGACCACTCTTCCTGGCAGCAGGTTTGCACAGCTCTCCGCAATACGGCCCTAAAATCTTCCGATGTCACAGATGGTACTCGATCCCTGGGCTTCATGGTAGCCGTCTTAGCTGCCGAATCCGCCATTTCATTCTCCCGCAAGCCTACGTTACCAGGGATTCATGTACACACCACGCTAACGCCAGAAGCGTGTAAAACGTGGAGGCTATCCTGTGTACGCTGCACAATAGGGTGGTAGTTGTACAGCTGCCGTAGGCTTTGAAGTACACTGTGGGAATCACTCAGGATTAAGCAGTCCCCCAACTTTCGTCGACGTGCGTGTAAAATGGCCCGGTATATTGCATAAAGCTCTGCAGTAAAAATGGAAGGGCTAGTGTGGAATCCAAATGTATACGGTTCGGTTCCACATACGTAAGCACAACCAACACCATTTGAGTTCTTGGAGCCATCAGTATAAATTACAAAATGGTCCTCATATCGCGATAAAAATTCTAAAAAACATGTGCGGATACTAGACATAGACATGGTAGATTTATCATATTTAGTCATGCCCAGATCAACGTGGGACGCTCTGCACAACCAAGGAGGGTATGTCCTCTCCCCCTAGGACACATCTTGGACATTTTAGTATCAAGATGTCTAAGGAGCTCCCGGAAACGAAAACCAGGTGGCTTTGGTTTAATAGAAGTGTTCCTATAACGCGCGTCCATGAAGGTGTTAAAGAACGGCGTAAACGATGGATGTGTGGGCATGCAATTAAGTCCACAGCCATAATTTGCTAATAACATGTTGCGCCTGTACTGCAGAGGAGGTTCTGCAGACTCAGCATACAGGCTTATAACCCGGCTCGTTGGAAATGCCCCAACTGCTATACGTATGCCACAATTATGGACTGTGTCTAATCTCTTCAGCACAGATGGTCGTGCTGAGCCATAAACGACACTACCACAATCTAATTTGGAAAGGATGAGTGCGCGATAAAGTCGCAATAACAGTGTACGATCCGCTCCCCACGATTTTCCACTTAGTACCCGCAAGATATTTAAAGATCGGTCACATCGTGCTTTCAGTTGTGCTATATGCGACGACCAACTAAGTTTTCTATCAAATATCAATCCAAGGAACCTCGTCTGATCTGCAAAAGGTATTAGATCAGCGCCTAGCCGGAGCCTTGGAGGTAGCCGACTCTGCTGACGCCAGAAGTTTACACAGATTGATTTCTCAGCGGAGAATCGGAAGCCGTTTTTTAAACTCCAGCTCTCAAGGTTGTCCAAGGTGGTTTGTAGACGGCGCTCTAAAAACGGAGTGCGCTGAGATGTACAGTAGATGGCAAAATCGTCTACAAAGAGGCATGACGAGACCCCCGGAGGCACACATTTCGAGATAGAATTAATCGCAATAGCAAACAACGTAACACTTAGTACCGATCCCTGTGGTACACCGTTCTCTTGAACAAAAAGATTCCAAAAAACCGAGCCAACCCTTACTCGGAGTAGGCGGTCTTTCAAGAATTCCTGAAGGAAGAGTGGTAGGCGTCCACGTATATTCCAGGTGTGCAGGGTAAGTAGCAACCCTGCCCACCAACACGTATCATAAGCCTTTTCGAGGTCAAAAAATATTCCGACTGTTTGGCAGTTTTTAATAAATTCGTTCATAATCTGTGTGGACATGGACACAAGATGATCTACTGTTGAACGGCGTCGTCAAAAACCGCATTGGATGCTATTCAGTAGGTTGGGCGTTTCCAGCCACCATACCAACCGCCCATTTATCATGCGTTCCATCACCTTGCATACGCAACTGGTGAGGGAAATAGGACGGTAGCTAGAAGGGAGATGACGGTCCTTGCCAGCTTTCAAGATAGGTATAATGGTGGCTTCTCGTCACTTGTCAGGACACGTGGTATGAACCCAAACACGGTTATAGACCTCGAGCAGGAATGCCTTACCTTCAGGTGAAAGATGTTGTAACATTTGAACGTGGATTCCAACCGGTCCTGGTGCTGTCAGTCGCGATGATGAAAGAGCATGTTCTAACTCTGCCAAGGTGAGGAGGCGTTTATAATCTTCAAGGTTTCTGGAACTAAACACGAAACCTTGAGATTCTTCCTGAGTCTTAATTGAGATAAACTCAGGAGAATAATTACTTGAGCTAGACACCTGAGCGAAAGCACAGCCGAAGGTGTTAGCCATGACAAAACGGATCAACAACTCTTGCAGTTGTTTTCAGACCAGCGATTGGCAAGTGGGTTGATTTTCCGGCCACCCGCCTTAACCTATCCCATAAAACAGATGAAGTTGTACATCTGTTAAAAGATGATACAGTTGTTCCATGAGGTCTTTTTGCTATTCTTAATTATTTGCCTAGACTTTGCACGCGCTTTCTTGTACTCAATTAGATTACCTAGGGTAGGGCGTCCTTGGAATATCTTAAGAGCACGTCTACGAGCACGAATAACATTCCGGCAGTCGTTGGTCCACCATGGGATATGAAATCGACCGGGTTGGGTAGCCGAACGTGGACTAGACTGATCTGCAGCGGAAAGAATTTTCTCTGTGAGGTGATCTACTATATCATTTACAGAATCGTGCTCGTTGTAATCAAAGACAGCCAACTGGGTGTAAAGGTTCCAGTTGGCACGATCAAAGCGCCATCTAGGGATACGCGAGGGAGACACAGCTTGTGCTAAGAGACTAACAACTCATGGGAAGTGGTCGCTGGAATATAAATCAGAGATGACATTCCACTGTAATGAAACTGCTAACTGGGATGAACACACTGCCAAACCGATGTGCGAATAGGTGCTAAAGGCGTCTGAAAGGAACGTTGGCTCTCCGGTGTTCAGGAGAACCAAGTTATTGCTCTCCAGGAATTTTGCAATGAGGTTGCCTCTCGAACATGCCCGATTTGAGCCCCAAAGGGGGTGATGCCCATTAAAGTCTCCCACTATTAGAAATGGTGTTGAAAGAAGTTGGGAAACCAGATCTTCAAGGTCAACTAACGAGAGGTCATCTGATGACGATACATACACATTGCAAATGCAAACTTCGATTGATGGCAGCTTAATCCTTACAGCTACAGATTGTATATCAGATTGTAGCTGTAACGGATCCACAAATATGTCATCCCTTAGGAGCATCATAGTGCACCCGTGAGCAGTAATGGCCTCTTCTGTTTCAATATCACACCTCAGTGGTGTGTAGCGTCTGATTTAATACCTGTCTTGTGGTCGTAGCTTAGTCTCTTGTAAGCATACCAACAAGGGATTATGCTTACTGAGCAAAAGTTCCAGTTCTGGTCGATGTGCTCTTAAACCTCGTATGTTCCATTGTAGGATAGCCATTGGAACTATGGGGATAAGATGTAAAAGTTAGTCTACATTAAGACGACTTCATCGGTGGCCGAATCAATTTACCCTTTTTCTTCGGTGTAGGGCTAACACCATTTTCATCCGGTTTATCCTGGCGATTTTTCGTTGCCGTTCTTGCAGTGTGTTCCGTATCCTCTTGGTCCATCTCTTCGGCGGAGGAGAGCCCTTTCCCTAAAGAGAACTTAGGTTCGAGGGCTTCAAATCTATTGCACACAGAGATCGACGAAGACGACAGTCGTCGATCCGAATCATCACCAGAAAGCTCTTCAGAAGAAGAGCTACGGGATGTCCTAGAGGCTTCCTTCTTTCTGGGGATACGGGTCGAATCTTTAAGGAAACCTGTCCTCTGGTAGCTGGTCTTAAACACTTTAAGCGGTGGATCGTATACTACAGGCTTGCCATACTTAGATGTCGACGGTTTGACTGGGGACGGGGCTGAGGTTTTAGTTTCCTTCATCCGTTTAGGCGATGTATTTGCCGACGCTGGTGATGGTTTCGTAGACTTCCGTACTTGCGTCAGGACAAGAACTCTATCTGAGATGGTAGCCTCACCTGCAGCGCAGGTTTGCGTTGCAATTTCGTTTCTAGGAACGGGTTTAGCTAAGACAGAGCTATAAGTACCGGACATAGGGACGGAGGGCAGGCGAGTGCGCAGGAGTTTCCGGGCGTCCGAGAAGGATATCTTCTCCTTAACCCGGATTTCCTGTATTGCCTTTTCTTCCACAAATCGTGGGCAGTTTTTGGAACTAGATGGATGCCCCCCGACACAGTTTATACATTCAGTGGCCGAGAAGCACTCACCATCGTGTAATGCCAAACCACAGTTGACGCATGCTGGAGATCCGTTACACAGTTGACTAGTGTGACTATAACGCTGACACTTGTAGCACCTCAGGGGGTTTGGTATATAGGGCCTAACCTCAATAATCTCATATCCTGCCTTAATCTACTGAGGTTGATCTACACGATCAGAAGTAAGGAACAGGGTACGAGTAGGCAACAATTCCCCACGTTCTCTGCGCTGTACTCGGTACACACAAGTAACTCCCTGGTCTTTCAGGTTCTCCTGAACCTCCTCGTTGGACATACCGTCCAACGCACGGGTGGTTACCACCCCGCGCGAGGAGTTCAGGGTCTTATATATCGTAACGGTTATAGGATAACTGCCTAGCATTCTTGCCTTCAATAATGATGCTGCCTGGGAGTTAGAATGCGCTTCAACCATGAGCGTGCTGTTTCGCGATCATAAACAAGATTTGACAGGACCAGCAATTTTGTCTAATCCCCTCTGGATGGTAAAAGGGTTAACTGTCGTAAACTTCTGGCCTTCTTCAGTTTGAATAACTACCAATTAGCGAGGACCACAAGACTCGACTACTTCTTTTCCATTGCTACCACAATTTTTTAATTGTTTTTTAAAGTAAGGTTTACCATAATAGTTGGTGTAAGATTCATCCCCCAGTGCTCCCCACCCGCCACGGAGTCCAACAAGGGGTCATACCACTGGAATGACAGGGCTACACAGGAGATATAGCAGGATCGCCGTCCCACTCACGCTGGAGTTCGCTACAATACCTAGTCCTGGCCGATTGATTAGGGGTGGGTTAGTCCCTAACCTCCCGTTTAGGCGAAGCAGAAGCCAAAGTAGTGTATTAGAAATGCGCACCCTGCCCGAAATCAGAAAAACACTGTTAAGAGCTCAGATATGCATCCCTCAACTACCAGCACAAACCTTTCCACCGAAACTGGTCTCCACGCACGGCCTACACGTGGGTGGGTCTGTTGACCGTCTTCCTCAACCACGAAGAGGACCACACATGAGGGAGACTGTTGGCTCGGGACCCCGGGTGCGCCAAACCCGTACCCCTGGGGAATGTACATCAGTTCACAATATACACAATGATTATGAACAATATTGGAGTGCAAGAAGACTAATGATTTCATTGTCAACCATTGGGTGTTAGAAAATAATATACCTATATCACATATGTGACAATATGAAATGAATTCTTACCTTAATTTCTATAACTGGAACCACCTCACTGGAGGTTTTCAAACTTTCTGTGGGCTCTGTAACATCTGCAACAGAGGAAAACAAAAGTCCTTGTAATAACTATTCACATACATGTGTACATGTAAGATTTGAAACTCTAGCAGCGAACGTTACTATAACATGTAGACACATATCTGCTTCATTTCATAGCAATTGTTTAGCTCATTACTCTTGATTATCGAAAGACAAAGCTGTCCTAATTGCACAAGCACAACGGCCCAGTTCAGCAGTAGACCAACATGTATTCTCTTTGGTATCCCAATGTGAGATCAATGTAATATCCTATGTAAATATTAATAATTCTTACAAATGCAGCAATAAATAAGTATACCACTACAAAGTAAGAGTCGGACTAATAAATGCATTACATAGCAAAATGCACTACATAGCATTATGATTAATGCAAATGGTATCTACTGTCTGTCCACCATAAGAAAGCAAGGCAGAAGAATGTATTTATGCTTGCCTTCTAGATATGATAAAGATGCTAGGTTTATGAAAATACAATGTTGACAGCATGGGTGACTCATATGTACCCTCATACACTCATTTCGTAATAAACAGATCCACTACTAGAGCAGATAAACTGTTCAAGCTCATCTCCCTCTTCAGGCCTTGCCTGCCTTCTTGTGGTGGGTGGACAGTACATAATACCTATCACTGCAGTTACTGCAATGAGCATTAGATCTGTCAGCCTGGGTAACTCATATGTACTCTCATACACTCATTTTGTAGTAGACAGATCCACTAACAGAGCAGATAAACTATTCAAGCTCCTCTCCCTTTTCAGGCCTAGCTTGTCTTCTTGTGGTGGGTAGACAGTACATAATGCCTATCACTGCTGTTACTGCAATGAGCATTAGATCTGGTAGCATGGGTCACTCATATGTACTCTCATACACTCATTTCGTAGTAAACAGATCCACTAAAAGAGCAGATAAACTGTTCAAGCTCCTCTCCCTCTTCAGGCCTAGCTTGCCTTCTTGTGGTGAGTAGACAGTACATAATGCCTATCACTGCAGTTACTGCAATGAGCATTAGATCTGGCAGCATGGGTAGCTCATATGTAGTCTCATTCACTTGTTTCGTAGTAAACAGATCCACTAACAGAGCAGATAAACTATTCAAGCTCCTCTCCCTTTTCAGGCTCGCTTGCCTTCTTGTGGTGGATAGACAGTACATAATACCTATCACTGCAGTTACTGCAATAAGCATTAGATCTGGCAGCATGGGTAACTCACATGTACTCTCATACACTCATTTCGTAGTAAACAGATCCACTAACAGAGCAAATAAACTGTTCAAGCTCATCTCCCTCTTCAGGCCTTGTCTGCCTTCTTGTGGTGGGTAGACAGTACATAATACCTATCACTGCAGTTACTGCAATGAGCATTAGATCTGGCAGCCTGGGTAACTCATATGTACTCTCATACACTCATTTTGTAGTAAACAGATCCACTAACAGAGCAGATAAACTATTCAAGCTCCTCTCCCTTTTCAGGCCTAGCTTGTCTTCTTGCGGTGGGTAGACAGTATATAATGCCTATCACTGCAGTTACTGCAATGAGCATTAGATCTGGTAGCATGGGTAACTCATATGTACTCTCATACACTCATTTCGTAGTAAACAGATCCACTAAAAGAGCAGATAAACTGTTCAAGCTCCTCTCCCTCTTCAGGCCTAGCTTGCCTTATTGTGGTGAGTAGACAGTACATAATGCCTATCACTGCAGTTACTGCAATGAGCATTAGATCTGGCAGCATGGGTAGCTCATATGTAGTCTCATTCACTTGTTTCGTAGTAAACAGATCCACTAACAGAGCAGATAAACTATTCAAGCTCCTCTCCCTTTTCAGGCTCGCTTGCCTTCTTGTGGTGGATAGACAGTACATAATACCTATCACTGCAGTTACTGCAATAAGCATTAGATCTGGCAGCATGGGTAACTCACATGTACTCTCATACACTCATTTCATAGTAAACAGATCCACTAACAGAGCAAATAAACTGTTCAAGCTCATCCCCCTCTTCAGGCCTTGCCTGCCTTCTTGTGGTGGGTAGACAGTACATAATATCTATCACTGCAGTTACTGCAATGAGCATTAGATCTGGCAGCCTGGGTAACTCATATGTACTCTCATACACTCATTTTGTAGTAAACAGATCCACTAACAGAGCAGATAAACTATTCAAGCTCCTCTCCCTTTTCAGGCCCCGCTTGTCTTCTTGTAGTGGGTAGACAGTACATAATGCCTATCACTGCAGTTACTGCAATGAGCATTAGATCTGGTAGCATGGGTAACTCATATGTGCTCTCATACACTCATTTCGTAGTAAACAGATCCACTAAAAGAGCAGATAAACTGTTCAAGCTCCTCTCCCTCTTCAGGCCTAGCTTGCCTTCTTGTGGTGAGTAGACAGTATATAATGCCTATCACTGCAGTTACTGCAATGAGCATTAGATCTGGCAGCATGGGTAGCTCATATGTAGTCTCATTCACTTGTTTTGTAGTAAACAGATCCACTAACAGAGCAAATAAACTGTTCAAGCTCCTCTCCCTTTTCAGGCCTAGCTTGCCTTCTTGTGGTGAGTAGACAGTACACAATGCCTATCACTGCAGTTACTGCAATGAGCATTAGATATGGCAGCATGGGTAACTCATATGTACTCTCATACACTCATTTCGTAGTAAACGGATGCACTACAAGAGTGCCTGCAGTGCCGTATGTAGTAAAAGCGGGCGTTACACACTATACATTTCATTTCATTTTCCACTACTAGAGCAGATAAACTGTTTAAGCCTATCTCGCTTTTCAGGCCCCGCTTGCCTTCTTGTAGTGGGTAGACAGTACATAATACCTATCACTGCAGTTACTGCAATGAGCTTTAGATCTGGCAACATGGGTAACTCATATGCATCTCATACACTCATTTCGTAATAAGTAGATCTACTAAGAGAGCAGATAAACTGTTTAAGCCTCTCTCGCTCTTCAGGCCCCGCTTGTCTTCTTGTAGTGGGTAGACAGTACATAATACCTATCACTGCAGTTACTGCAATGAGCATTAGATCTGGCAGCATGGGTAACTCATATGGCATATTTCTTAATAAGCAGACCTACTAACAGAGCAGATAAACCGTTCAAGCTCCTCCCCCACTTCAGGCCTTGTTTGCCTTCTTGTGGTGGGTAGACAGTACATAATGCCTATCGCTGCAGTTACTGCATTGAGCATTACATCTGGCAGCATGGGTAACTCATATGCATCTCATACACTCATTTCGTAATAAGCAGACCTACTAACAGAGCAGATAAACTGTTCAAGCTCTTCCCCCTCTTCAGGCCTTACTTGCCTTCTTGTGGTGGGTAGACAGTACATAATGCCTATCACTGCAGTTACTGCAATGAGCATTAGATCTGGCAGCATGGATGACTTATATGCATCTCATACACTCATTTCGTAATAAACAGACCTACTAACAGAGCAGATAAACTGCTCAAGCTCCTCTCCCTCTTCAGGTCTAGCTTGCCTTCTTGTGGTGGGTAGACAGTACATAATGCCTATCACTGCAGTTACTGCAGCAGACATTAGATCTGGCAGCATGGATGACTCATATGCATCTCATACACTCATTTTGTAATAAAGACATCCACTAACAGAGCAGATAAACTGTTCAAGCCACTCTACCTCTTTAGACCTAGCTTGTCTTCTTGTGGTGGGTAGACAGTACAAGAGCAGTTATTTTTATCCACTGCCAAGAAAGAATAAACTATAACACACATTTTAATTATTTTGCCTTATTTTTCATCAAATGATGTAAATATGTCAATTTCAAGACATCAAAATATAACTCCCTTGTTAGTCATTTCATGCAGTTTTCTTTTGATAATGCAAATGTTATTAAAATGATTTGTTACTAATGCACTGCAAATAAACTCCATGAAAGTGTCACTATCAGCACCATAAGCCATGACACCATTGCATCAGACACTCAAATAAGTTAAGATTATTACATACCATCTGCTGTTGTTGCCTGCTGGTATGCAGCATCATCATTCTGTAGTGGTGTTGCAGATGATCCAAGCATCTCTTTTAATTTCGGATGTACGACATCCATGCATATCCTTTTTCCTCCTCCTGTCTTGTACACCTCCAGTTTCTCATCTGCAATTTCTTTTCTTGCTTTTCTCTTCAAATTATCATAGCAGCTTCTTAATTTTGAAGTGCTGCTTTGTGTTACCCCTAAAACAAAAGCAATTTATTAGGACAAAAGCTGCAAAGCATGTCCCACAATATCATAATGGATATCAGTTACAAATTGTTGGTGAGAAGATAAAGCTGATTATATATACAGAGACTGCCATAAATAATCGGACAAAGCAGAGTACTAAGTTTTGAAAGTGAAAATCAACATTTGATGTGCTGTTTTATTGAAATTAATGAGAATCGACAGTTACACGGTTCCTTCTTGTAAGAAAATAAATGTTATTTCACATAAAAATTATATAATGTGTGCTTTTTTATAACTAAAAATAAATATGACATTTTTTGGCCCTCAAAAGTAATCAGACATAACAACTTGAGTGTGATACAAAATTTGGCTTAGCGCTTTGTGACTCTCCCTCTTCTTTTCACTATTTCTCGCAACTTGTTTGGCATACTGTGAACCAGGTTTTTCAGGTAGGCTGTAGAAAGTTTGCTCCATTCCTCTTGCAACCCC
Source organism: Mantis religiosa (assembly GCA_030765055.1). Classification (NCBI taxonomy): domain Eukaryota; kingdom Metazoa; phylum Arthropoda; class Insecta; order Mantodea; family Mantidae; genus Mantis; species Mantis religiosa. The sequence continues at coordinate 170,147,970 of CM060948.1, read as the reverse complement.
TCCTTCAAGTGCTGCTTGGAGGTGATGGGGTCTTCCGCACGGCCTTCTCCAGTTTAACCCATACTGCTTTTATGGGATTAAGATCCGGGGATTGAGGGAGTGGATGCAGTACATGAGGAGTAAAGTAGCCATAGCTGCACAATGTGGGATGTATGCTTCGGATCATTTCTGGCTACGCGACCATTAAAATATTGTTATTGCATGACCGTTTCAGGGCTGTTGGTCCCAGTTCTTCCTGAATCTCAGCACAAATCACCGGAGCACTTATACGTGGATTCTGTTTTATCTCTAGCATAATATAAGACTCCTGCCTATCGTTAAGAAGTTTTGGTTGCCCTGGCTTTGCTCGAGATCCAATTATGTCTTCATACTTATACCGGTGAATTATGCCACTAGCTGTACTTTTGCAAAGATTCACAATCTCTGCTATTTCCCAGTATGTTTTGTTCCTTTCATAGTGATAGATCACTAACTGTCTCTTTTCAAAGTTACTCTGCTTACGTCTGGGCCCCATACAATGCTTTTGCCTTCTTCTTGGTGCACAGTTGACGTACTTCTTCTATGATGTTGTTTTGTCTGCTGACAGACTTCATCTACTCGTTTGTAATGCATTTCATTTGTGCTGTCCAATTCTTTTTGTGTCGTAAACTTATGATGTAAACAAGGTTGAATGGGGAAGCTCTTAGTTTAGCCACATTTTCAATCTCTAAAATTGATGTTCATAGCACATGACTTTTGCTTAACATAAGGAGTACCTTGAGATTGATACACATTATCTATCCTGTTTTATAGAGCACCGTGAGGCCGCACCGTGGCACAGTGGTTAGACCGCTTGGCTCTCGCCAAGGCGGCCTGGTTTCGATCCCAGGCGACCGCAAAGTGAGATTTGTGGTGGACAACATGGCGCAGGGGCGGGTTTTCTCCGGGACCTCCGGTTCCCCCCGACATCTCATTCCCCCGGTGCTCCATCTTCATCTCATGTATCATCAGTGTCAGCGCCTGCGGTGCCATATGCAGTAAAAGCGGGTGTTAAACACTAGACATTTCATTTTACTCCATAGTGAAATGCAAATTCTGTCTGATTATTTATGAGAGTCTGTGTGTTTATATATATATATATATATATATATATATAGAGAGAGAGAGAGAGAGAGAGAGAGAGAGAGAGAGAGAGAGAGAGAGAGAGAGAGAGGAATTGGTAACCTCTTTTCTTCCGATTTTGCAAGAGCAGGTTTACTTTGCATCAATAATCACAAATCCTTAAGTTAAAAATTAAATATTATTTTGTTTATTAACTGTATCAATTGTCACAATGTATCAGCGTTGTCGGTACGCTACAATTTCATTCCACAAGGCTCTTTGTACACGCAATATATCGGTATTATTTTAGGAACTGTTGATAAATAATTATAACTTTAACCAGAGGTTAGTTGCCGAGAATCATCTTCTAAAACCAACAGACTACTAAACTACTTCAGCCAAAATCATAATTTTGGAATAATGTAACATTTTTCGCTTACCTGGACTGCTGTTAAATTGTAAGGCCAGTTGCTACCACGTGGCCTCCTGTTTTATAGTAGTTCTAGCGGTTCTTTTCTTTTCTATTGCGTCTTTGTAGTGAGACGCCAAGTCTAACAAAATATCTACTTCGAATATAGAGAAGTTAGGAGTCCCCTTGGTCTTGGTTTCCATTATGTTAATACTCTGATTCAACTGTTTATACACGTGTTTCTGCTTCGACAAATGCTAAGCGAAAAACAAACGACAAATGACGAACAACGAACAACGAAACGATGAACTTCCGGGTGTTTTTTTTTTAATTTGCGTCCTCTAACGTCAAGTCATATCGGACGATGAATGAAAGGGTTTCATAATACGTTTATTGGATCGGTCAGCAATAATATATGCTTTGCAGATCTGAGAACAGATACAAAATAATTATAGAGTAATAACATTGTAGAGGTAGTACAGTGTGCCTCCTCTGAACTAAAACAAATGTGTTATTGCACTAATATAAATGTGGCACTGAACTAATAAAATGGTATACATACTTCAATAGTGAGAATTTACATAGTAGAACAGAAGAATAGAAAAGATAAATTGAAACAGTGGTAAGGAAAGGGCTGAAATGATGCTCAAATGAGTCCAGAGTCCATGGAACTTAGAACTACCCGACTTTCGTCCTTCAGGATAAGGGAAAACCGCGGAGAAAACCTTATCCAGGTAACTTGCCCTGACCAAGATTCAAACTCGGGACCTCTTGAACGTGTGGCAGACATGCTATCATCTACGCTACCGAGGCGGGCCCGGGTGTGTTCGGTAGCCTTCTCAACCGTATGGTCACCGAGCGCCCAATTGGCAATGGTGCACCGCGATCAACTTTTAACTCCGTTTAGGCAAACGTCTCGTGTGGGTTTGCTTAACGAGGTTGGTGCACACGGCCATCGATAGCAAATATTTATTAAGGGGAGCCAGAACGGCATTCGGCGGTGAAATATAATAAAATGATTTATTTCCAAAATAATCTTCCCTGATGCTTGAAGAAGCGAATAACGGTATTTATTTTCCTGTCCCATATGAGGCGGGAATCGGTGGGTATAATCCTAGTTCAGGAAAAAGGCGTAGAGCTGAGAATCCTATTGGGGTAGGATGCAATCAGGAAATACCGTTTATGCTCCGAACTAGCGAGTTGTTCTCTGTTGTAAGTACAGGTGAGCATAAGTGTACTCTGTCCCAGGGTCCAGCGTATTAGTGGAAATACACTATGCTTCCTTGTTGACTTCTCTCACTAGTTTATTGATAGAACATTTATATTGTCGCGGTAACGGGCATTAAAGTGTCGGCGCAAATAGACAATAGACGTACAGGTTTCACGTAGATAACGAGCTTGAATAAACAGATAAACAAGCGCCGGCAAGCAAGATAACTGAGGTAAAGGCCTCGCCGGCATAGATTAAGTTACGCTTCTAGAATGCAATAGAATATTCGTATTTCGTCATTAGATGACTTGCTTTCCTAAAGACATCTAGTGATTGATAGAACAGTCTGGTAATCATGAATTTGTGTATAAAAAGAAGCCATGGCTAGCGATGAGACAGTTGTAAAGCAGAGTGAGTGTGAAACACTGTTGTGAAATGAGAGACAGCCAGCTGTGTAACGAGAGCTAATGATGTAATTTGCTGTCACTGTTATTGTGATCCACTTTGGTAGACTGGTGGTGTATGTAACGTAATGCTTTATTTCTACGAAAATAAAGGAGATTTTTAATTTCTGCAACTCGGCCTCTTAATTATACGAACCCACAAAGTCACAATATCATGAGCTCGCTCCCCAACACACTTGCTCGTCACGACGTCGGTATGACTCTTTTATTCAAGTTGCCCACGTTTCACTCTCCCGCATCTAATTGTAAGTTTTACTCTGCACAGTCTCGTCACTTTACGCCTTCATCCCCCGAATTGCCCCAAGATGAAGTGTCACCGCTTTCCTGCTCTGTTCGCGTCCTTTCCGACCGCGGACCTATCTATTCACGCCCCTTTGCTATTTCATGACTATTCCGCCCTATCACGTGATGCATAGCAATTTTGATTGGAGTTTTGTTTTCCTCATATTTAATCTTATTTGTACTTCACCCCCTCCTATATCTAGGCAAGTTCAGTTTTTGTCCCCCCGGGTTTTGACCCTTGAGGTCATGGGAAGAAATATTCTGACTTTTTCTCACATTCCGTAGGGGAAACTTTTTTTCTCTCGTCGCCTTTTCTCACGCGTTTAGCTTATGTGACACATGCTTTAGTTAATATAGTTTTATCTTCCCTCACTTGCTTATAGCATCGGCAACTTCAGGTTTCCGTCTCACATAGTTTTAAAGGTCCTAAGGCTCACAAACCTAACCTCAAAGATTGGAGTTGAATGTGAAGTGAAAATTAATTATTCAAGGCAAAAGTTGGTTTCTTCACTGTGTAATGGCAGTGATGACAATTTAACTAAAGCAAATAATGATATTGGATCAACAACACTCACTTTGTTCTCGGGCAGCCAGCCAAGTGAAAAGATGATTATATATTAACGTTTCAGGAGTGTACATCTCTCCCATCATCAGGATATTTATAAAATGTTATACCACAAATGAAATACTGGATATAACACAACTATAAACAAAGATAAAACATTATCAAAAATCGCATTACTGAACAAAAGACTGTTTTCAGTAAATTAAATGTCAGGTCAGGAGATGAGGTGAGTATAGAAAATTGTGTCAAAGAAACGTAACTACTTAGCTTGATTATCAAGCTGTATTGATCTTTGCTTCTTAATTCGATAGATTTCCATTTTATGGCCGGTTTCCAAGAGGAGCTGAACTGAAAACCAGCATCACGATTAAGCGTGCTCCTTTCAGAGGAAATCGCCAAAGCCTCCTTAATTCTCCGCTCCCAGTAATTGTTGCATTTGGCCAATATGGTTGTCTCCCGAAAATTGGCTCTATGGTCGTTATCAAAACAATGCTATGTCAGCCCAGACTTCTCAGGTTGCATCAAACTAATGCTCCGTTCATGTTCGATTATTCTAGTAGCGATGGTCCTTCCGGTTTGTCCTATATACCGTGTTTCACATTCACAGGGAATACGGTACACTCCCGGAACTTGGAAGTTCAGTTTGTCTTTCACTGGCCTCAACAGACGTTTAATCTTTGGAGGTGGCTTGTGGATGATCCTGATGTTGTATTTGGCGAGAATTCTGCTGATTCTGCCGGATAGACTGTCAGTAAATGGGATGCAGGCTGTAGCGGTAGGCCTATCTGGCGCTTGCTGTATTACAGATTCCCCTTTCCTAGCTTTGGTGATCGAGGCTTCAACGTCATATTAGGAGTAGCCGTTTTGACGGAAAGTGAGTTCAGGAGCAGTAATTCTTGTTTTAAGTGGCTGGGATCAGATATAGACAAAGCTCTGTGAGCCAGTGTATTGAGAACTCCCAGTCGTTGAGACTTATTATGGAAACTATGAGCGTTCAGATAGAGATCGGTGTATGTAGGCTTGAGATATACAGCATGCCCCAGTATACCGTTGCTGTTTTTTGAAACAAGAATGTCCAGGAATGGAAGAGTTCAATCCTCCTCCACTTCCATGGTAAACTGTATTTGAGGTCGAAGGCTGTTGAGATGCGCAAGAAAGCTAGGCAAATGGCCAAATCGCCATGTGGCCAAATTATAAAAGAGTCGTCCACGTGTATATAGAAATGAGATAGTTTAATTGGAGCTGTGGCAAGTATTTCATGTTCTAGGTGTTCCATATAGAAATTAGCTATAGCTGGTGACAAAGGGGAGCCCATTGCTACTCCGTCTACTTGTTCAAAGGAAGTACCACCAAACAAGAAGAAAGTGCACTTAAGGGTATGTCGGAAGAGCTCTATATCAGCCGGTACCACTTCTTGAAGTGGTACTCTTGTAAATAGAGAAACCACGTCGAAGCTGACAAGAAGATCAGAAGGGCCAATAGTAATGTTCCTAAGTGTATGTACAAACTGTGTGGAATTACTCACATGATGTGGGCAATCCCCTACCAATATGGGATACCCTTCCCTCTCTTGCCTATTGCAGTAATCTACATATGCTTCTCGTCTCCAGCTTCTTTTTATTTGTTTGTAAAATTGTAATGATTTCATATTTTCTAGACTTCCGCATATTTCCTGTCTTACTATGTCTTCTATTCTGCATTTTACCAATTTACCCACATCGCGTGTATCCCTTTCCTCTAATCTCTATATATCTCCCATTACTATTTTTCCATAATTCCTCCTATCTCTGCCCACCAACTATTTGAGTTCACTAATATTTTTTTTCTGTCTCATGCATAATTTCATGCATAATTTCCCCTTCTTTGGCCAAACACCTATACCAAAATTGTATTATTCTTTCCATTATTATTCCATTTTTTCTTGTCTTTCCTTAGGTGCTGATCTTGTAAATATTGGCTGTAGTAATTCAGTATTAGAACCTGAGAATTGACCACCAGCAAAATGTAAATAAGACCATTTTTCATCATTAATAACTGCCTACATATACGAGGGGCGTAAAAGTTGTAACATGTATTTTTTTCGGGACTGGGACCACATAGATATTTCTGGTTTTTGTAGAAAATACACGTGGGGTCTTTGTGAATGGGTGACAGGGTTGGCAGCACTGTACAATGCGTAGAACTCTTGCAGCGGCGGCAAGATTTAGGATTGTTTTAATGTTAAAAATGGCGACATTTTCATTAAAAGAACAGCGTGAAATCATTGATTTTCTCCATTTTCGTGGTGTGACACCTATTGAAGTTTATCGCCGGTTGAGTGAGGCATGTGGTGATGGTCCCAATGGATGTCTCTACTGTGCGTTCCTGGGAGCGACAGTTCAATGAAGGTAGAATATCGTGTGACAACAAACCAAGACAGTTGCAGACATCGCCTCCAAATTTGGCATTTCCGTGGGATCTGTGCACAAAATCCTGCATGAAAATCTGAAAATGCGAAAAGTGTCTGCCAGGTGAATGCCAGGAATGCTGACGGATGATCACAAGGCTGCACGCGTGGCAAATTGTCAGGCGATGTAGACACGTGATTACGGCGTGAATGGAACTTTCTTTCAGTCGATTGTGACAATGGATGAGACGTGGATGGTCTTTTTCAACCCTGAAACGAAGCGCCAGTCAGCTCAATGGAAGCACACAGAGTAACCGCCAGTGAGCGCCAATGCTGACAAAATGATGGTGGCCATCTTCTGGGACAGCAGTGGTATCTTTCTTACTCTTGCATTCCAAAGGTACCACGGCGACAGCTCTATTCTACCAAAATGCTTTGAAGAATAAACTCCTCCCAGCATTGCGTGAAAAACGGGCGGAAAGGTTGGATGTGTGCTCTTTCATCGAGACAACGCACCAGCGCATCAGGCGAACGCGACGCAGGAGTTTCTTCGTGACAACTTTGAAGTGATTGCTCATGTTCCTGGCTCCTAGCGACTTTTGGTGTTTCCCACGACGAAGGACACTCTCTGTGGTCACAGATTCACTAGTCGTGTAGCTATTGCCTCAGCGATTTTCCAGTAGTCAAAACACACTCCTAAAGAAGCGTTCGCAGTGGCCATGGGATCATGTCGTCGACGTTGTAAAAAGTGTGTACGGTTAGAGGGACATTACGTTTAGAAGTGACATTAGTCTTACATTTTTCTTGTGATTACTTTGTGGGGGGAAAAATAGAATGTGTTATAGCTTGAACAAACCCTGTATAACCATAAAAATAAAGCTTTTCAAACATGAATGGCTGTGATTCATTACAATAGTGGTTCAATAAAAACACTCAAAAATAATTCAATTTTCTAAATATGATCTGCGATTGTTTTATTTAGTAAACAGTGATGGAAATTCTACTTCCGAGTTCCGTATTAATATGCGTATGGGTATCTTGCTTTATTCATTAAAATTGCATCATAACCGTCAACATATTGTTTCTCCCGAAAATTTAAATTTATGTATATAAACTTGGATTGGTTCTGTATTGACAGACACCTCTCAAATACTAAAGGCAATATCGCAGGCTCAAACAGTCGTGTTACTTACTGCAATTCTGTATTTGCTAGGTTATCATGAACATAATTCCCATTATATACAGGTAATCTGCCCCAAGTGGATTTTCTAATGCTGTTGTGCTAGTGACTTGTTTCCTTATCCATGTAATCAGTGGCGGCCGATAAAGTGCCCTTACTCATCCTTGTAATTTTGGTGGTCCTTCTCAATATAGTCTCCCCTGAATGCGATGAACTTGTCCTTGCGTTTCTGCCAGTCTTCAAAGACATTCTGGAAACCATTTTTGACAGATCCTTCAAAATCGCTTCCCCAGTCTTCACCACTGCTTCTGATGATGCATAATGCCTCCCACGAAGGTGTTTCTTCAAGTTAGGGAATAGAAAAGAGTGACATTGGGCTAAATCCGGACTATAGAGAGGGTGGTGGTGGTGTTTTAGGGCGCGTCGACGAGGTCATTTAGGCTATAGGGAGGGAGAGGGATGTACTTCACGTTGATTTTTGGTAGACATTCAGCAACAACATTGGTAACATGGGGCCGCGCATTATCGTGGTGCAGCATTCAGCCTGCTCCACAGAAATGTGGTCTTTTGCGCCTGATATGGACTTGCAATGTTTTCAGGACAACCCTGTAGTATTGTCCAGTTACTGATGAGTGTGCAGGTACAACATGCTGATAAACCATTCCATGAATATCAAAGAATCAGATGACCATAACTTTCCCAGCAGAAGCAACCACTTTTACTTTTTGGGAGGGTTGGTGATGAAGGAGATTTCTACACTGAGCTTTGCTGTTTGCTCTCAGGATCAAAATGATATAGCCAAATTTCAAGTGATTACACTTGAAAGAAACTCCGTATCTTCCTCTAACATCAACTTAAACTGCATGTTACCTCCATTTCAGCGGTAGTCGATACTGGACATATCTGAACTTGCCTGGTTGTCCTAGGCGGGAACCAGGAGTACCAACAATGAAACTATTACGGCGTGTTTGTTTCACATTAAGCTAACAAACTATAATAAGATTCAATTTTAGTGCGAAAAATTATGACCGTAAAAAAATTGCGACAATTCTTTATTGAACAGCCCTCGTATTTAAGAAATAACAATGAATGGTATCCATTGCAAAAAGGTTGAGACGTACTGCGTGAAAGCTGATTTAAAAAGTGTTTGATTTTGTATCATATATAATTATCCCTGCTTTGTTTTTCATATTGCTGTTCATATTGCTTGTATACTATAATATGTGTCTTATGTTAACTTTTCAAGTACATATTGTGACTTTGTGGGTTCGCGAAATGAAAAGTCCAATTGCACCACTCAAAAATGTTCTTTATTTCCACCGACTTACAGTTGAACACTTGCCAATTACACAGAATTACGTAATGCACACAATTACGATTCACCAGTTCGTCCGTTACAGTTCCACTTGCACTCGCAATTACGTAAACTCCTCCGACGCACGTACGCCGTCCGTCCCCGCACTGGGCGCTCCTCACAGCTCGCCAAGAACTGACTTTCCTCCAGCCCCACGCGTTGCCTATATAGGACCAACTGGCCAATCTAGAAGGTCCTGGATTAGATGAAATATCCCCTAAGTTCGAGAACTCAGGGGGGAGCAGAAAGAGACGGCACAATGATGTTTTTCCAGCCCCCCCCCCCCCGTTACCGCTCTAAGACAAATGAGTGGGCGTGCCCGAACGCCTCCGTCTCCTGCTGCTGCCGGCCGGTTATATAGGCAGTTCCGACGTTCGGGTGACACTGCTCCCTCCTCAAAGCTTGTCGTCCCGAACAGCACCATCGTAGCGTGCCAGGCGATCCAGGTGTACCACCAACATCTTCCCACGGGGACCCTTCTGGATGCGGTAGACCACGTCGTTAATCCTCTTCACCACCCGATACGGTCCTTGCCATGGCTGCTGGAGTTTCGGGCAGCGTCCCTTGGTCCGGGTAGGACGGTACAACCAGACCAGGTCACCTTGCTGGAACCCTTGGCTGTTGGCTTGCCTGTCATACCTGGTCTCCATGCGGTCCCTCGCCTTCTGGATGTTCTGGCGAGCCATCTCGTACATGTCGTGGAGACTGTCCACCAGGTTCTCCACATACTCGGTCGCTGGTTGTTTCGCTTCCGGAGGGCTTCCAAAGGCATAACACAAGGGAGGCGTAACTCTCGGCCGAACATTAAGCTGGCTGGCGTCATCCCCGTGGTGTTGTGTGTTGACGAGCGGTAGGCCAGCAAGAACAGTGGCACCTTCACGTCCCAGTCTCACTGTTGGCTGGCCACGACCTTCCTCGGGTGTTCCTCTAAGGTCTTGATGTATCTATCGACCATGCCATCCGACTGGGGATGTAAAGACGTCGTGCGGGTCTTGTTCACCCCAAGCCTTTTGTAGCGCCTCCCTGATCAGGTTGGACTCAAAGTTGGTGCCCTGGTTGCTGTGGAGCTCTAACGGTACCCCAAATCGACAGAACACTTGCTCCACGAGGCAGTCTGTGATTGTCTTTGCCTCTTGGTTCGGGATAGCATACACCACCGGCCACTTAATGAAGTAGTCCACGACCACCATCAGGTACTTGTTGCCTCGGTCGGACATCGGAAATGGTCCAGCTATGTCGATGGCGATCCGTTCGAATGGCGCTCCGACATTATACTGCTGCATGCGACCCCGGCTCCTAGTCTGGGGGCCGCGACTCTCCGCGCACACGTGACACTGACGGCACCATCTCTCAGCATCTGCTCGGAGTCTCAACCAGTAGTAGCGCTGCCGTAGTTTGTCAATCGTTCGGTTCGCTCCCAGTTGTCCTCCCGAAGTACCGGCGTGCACTTCCTCCGAGACTTCCGGGACCTTACTCCGGGGAAATACCAACTGTTCTCTCTGCATCTTCCCATCGGGTGACTCCCATACCCGGAACAGCACGCCCTCTCTGGTCTTCAACGAGTCCCATTGGGCCCAGTACGATTTGTAGGTGGCGCTCCTCGGTTCGATGTCTTCCCAGGTTGGTCTCGTCCCTATCTCCACTTCCCTCAAGAGTGGCCCCAAGTCTGCGTCCACCAGCTGCTCCCTCTTAAGGCCTGCGCTATCTCAGCCGTCCGCAGGCACTGCCACAAGTTCTCGGACTACTGCGGCACGCTCCTTCTCTTCCACTCTTGTGCACTGGCCGCACTCTTCTGGACAGGGTCTTCGGGACATAGCATCTGCGTTACCGTGGCTCTTCCCTCTACGATGTTCCGAGGTGAAGTCTTACTCCTGGAGCCTCTGGACCCAACGTGCTCTCTGGCCTTCCAGATTCCTAAAGCTCAATAATCAGGTTAGGGCGGAATGGTCAGTCCTCCGGTGGAATGGCTGACCGTACAGGTACTTGTGGAAGTGCTCCAAGGTCTTTACTACCGCCAATAATTCTCGTCGTGTGACGCAGTAGTTTCTGCCTTGGATAGCGTCTTTCTGTAGTAGGCTATCACCCACTCATGGCCGTCCTAGATCTGCGATAGGACACCTCCAATGCAATGGTCGCTGGCGTCGGTGTCCACAATGAAGGCGCCACCCGGTTAAGGGAAACCCAAAATTGAAGCACTGCACAGGGTCTCCTTTAGGTGCTGGAAAGCGTTTTCGGCCTCCTCCGTCCACACATAAGGCCGGTGTTCCTCTGTCAGGCGGGTGAGGGGCTTTGCGATGTTGGAGAACCCCTTTATGAAGCGGCGGTAATAACTGCACAGCCCCAGGAAACTGCGCAGCTCTTTCTTATCCTTTGGGCGAGGCCAATCTCTCACAGCCTGTGTTTTCTCCGGGTCTGTGACCATTCCGGTTGCAGAGGCTATGTGGCCTAAGTAGTTCACTTCCTTACGGAAGAGCTGGCACTTCTTCGCGTTCAGCTTCAAGTTGGTCGCCTGCAGCCTCTGTAGCACCTTACTCAGATTCTCGAGGTGATCTTCAAAAGTCTTCCCGACTATGATGATGTCGTCCAGGTATAGCAGGCAGGCATCGTAAGTCAGCCGTCTCATCACTGACTCCATGAGGCGTTGGAAGGCAGCTGGTACGTTGCAGAGGCCAGAGGGCATAGCCGTGAACTGCCAGAGCCCTTGGCCTTTCGAGAATGCGGTCTTCTCCTTGACTCTTGGGTCTAGAGCTACCTGCCAGTAGCCCGACTTCAGGTCCAGGGTCGAAAGAGTATTTGTAATAGCTATCAATAAATGAGAATAGTCAGGTATGCAAACCCTTCAATAGTCATTTGTATTAACAAAAAAGATGCAAGTATACACAAAAAAAGCCGAGGTTATGATATCACAGGCAGTTGTTCCATCGTCTCGCTGTATCACGGGTTGCATACCAAGGAAGTTTTTTTCCCTCTCCCGGTCAAGAGATAAGAGAAAGCCTCCAAAATTAAGTCTTATCGGACGATGAATAAAATGATGTTCAACTGAATGCAGGGTACATGGAGCTTAGAGTTACCAGACATTCATCTTTCAGGATAAGGGAAAACCGCCAACGTTAAGCCATATCGGATGATGAATAAACTGATTTTCAGATGAGTACAGAGTACATAGAGCTTAGATTTACCAGGCATTCATCTTTCAGGATAAGAGGAAACCTCCAACGTTAGGTCATATCGGACGATGAATGAAATGATGTTCAAATGAGTTCAGAGTACATAGAGCTTAGAGTCACCAGACATTCAACTTTCAGGATAAAATAAAACCGCCAACGTTGTCATATCGGACGATGAATGAAATGATGCTCAAATTAGTTCAGTGTACATAGAGCTTAGAGTTACCAAACTTTCATCTTTCAGGATAAGAGAAAACCGCCAAAGTTCAGTCATATCCAACGATAAATGAAATGATGTTCAAACGGGTACAGGTTACATAGAGCTTAGAGTTACCAGTAATTCACCTTTCAGGACAAATTAAAACCTCCAACGTTAAGTCATATCGGACGATGAATAAAATTATGTTCAAATAAGTACAGAGTACATAGAGATTAGAGTTGCCAGACATTCATTGTTCCGGGTTAGGGAAAACCTCCATCGTTGTCATATCGGACGATGAATGAAATGATATTCAAATGAGTGCAGAGTACATAGAGCTTAGAGTTGCCAGACATTCATCTTTCAGGATAAGACAGAACCTTAAAAGTTGAGTCATATCGGACGATAAATGAAATGATGTTCAGATGAGCGCAGGGTACATGAAGCTTAGAGTTACCATTAATATTTCAGGATAAGAAGAAACCGCCTGATAACCCTATCACGCTGTACGAGGTTGGAACCCTGGAGCTCTTAAAGATCATGCAGGCGGCTATCACCTACGCTACTGAGGTGGCCTCAGCTCCAGAACAACCGTGAAAGTTTGTGCTTTGACAAGATGTGCGTGTTTCATTGTAGTAAGATTTGTGTCTTCTACGATGTATGAGTTATACGAACGTTGCATAGATGGAAGACCACTTCTAAACTGATTTCTCATTTAAATATGTTTATTGAAATCGTTAGGATTATTTGTTAAGACATCAAATTTTTCAAAACTGAAGGTGAGAGAGCATTTGTTTTAAAACGCCTTTGTATTCAGGGACCTCTAAACATGTATTTCCGGCTTTGTATTTTTTGGTCGAATTCTATATTTCCTTTGTTTGATGTAAGTAATATAAGAAAGAAACAGACAGTGCTGTGTGGAGAAGGTAAAGTGAAAGTAATACACGAAGGATTTCTGTCCACTAAAGTCTCGCACAGTTTTTTCAGCAATATTTGTGGTATTTATTTCTTAGTTCCAACATTATAATGTGTTGAAGATGTGTTAAAGGAAAGCAAACAGCACTTACCACCAATAAATAAAGTTCCGCCACTTGAGAGAACTCCCTCTAGTAGTTGTGGTTTAATAGCTTCCAACACTTGTGGTCGCATGTACTGAAAATTTGAACCTAAATTTGCGCCCTGCGGGCAGCCCTGTAATCTCATGTATTAAAAGTTCAGGCTGCAAAAATTACATCAACACTGTTCATTAGAGACACAACAAGCACTTCCTGGGACCGATAGTAGCTTCTGGTTTCTTAAATACACGTGGACTCTTTGTGAATGCGTCACAGAGGTGGCAGCACTGTTGGGTGCACAGAACTCTAGTTGCAGCGATGGGAGTAGGACTTTTTCATACTTAAAATGGCGACGTTTTCATTGCAAAAACAGCGCGTAAACATCCGTTTTCTCCATTTTTGTGATGTGACACCTATTGAAATTCATCGCCAATTGAGTGAGGCATGTGGAGATAGTACCATAGACGTGTCTAATATTCATGCTTGTGTGTGACAGTTCAATGAAGGCAGAACATCGTGTGACAACAAACCAAGACAGTTGCAGACATTCTTTCCAAAATTGGCCTTTCCGTGGGTTCTGTGCACACAATCCTGCATGAAGATCTGAAAATGCTCATTTGGCGATCCTCCAAAACAACGTTCTCCACTCACTGGATCATGTCGTCAGACCGGCTGGTGGGAGGCCCAATGATCCGTTCATGTTCGTTTATTCTCTATGGTTCTTCTGGTTTGTCGTATTCACAAGGAATGCAGTACACTCCCAGAACTTGGAAGTCCAGTTTGCCTTTCACTTGTTTCAACGTTAATGTAACCACAAAGTCTGGAATGGCAGAGCATTGTTTTAATAACGACCATAGAGCCAACTTTCGGGAGACAACCATATTGGCAAAATGCAAGTTACTGGGAGCGGAGAGTGAAGGAGACTTTGGCCATTTCCTCCGAAAGGGGCACGCTTAGTCGTGATGCACGATTTAAGTTTATTTCCTCTTGGATACAGACTTTAGTGGAAATCCATCTATTTAAGAAGCACGGATAATCAGTTTGATCAAGTTAAGCAGTTACTATTCTTTGTGTCAATTTACTGTTTATACTCATGCCATCTCCTGGCCGGGCATTTATTTTACTGAAAACAGCCTTTTGTTCAGTGATGCGAGTATTGATAGTGTTTTGTCTTTGTTTATATTTGTGTTATATCCAGTGATTCATTAGTGGTTATAACATTTATTAAAATATGCTAAAGATGGGAGAGATGTACACTCCCGAAACGTCGATTTCTAATCGTCTTTTCACCTGGTTGCTTCCCGGGAACAACTTGAGCATATTCGTCTCCAGGAAAGCTTCAGGTCTTATTTTAATAAAAGCTTAGTTACAAATTAGTGTCAATTTTGATTACACTTTTCAAGAATTTGTAGAGTATGCAAAATGTAATCGTAAACTTCAAGTTGAAACCAAAGGATTACAAAAGTACACTTTCAGGTAAGGTCCATGTTTATTTGTAATAATTATGTTGGTTTTTGTTTATTATATGTCGAACTAGTTTAGGAATGTATTAATTATTAAATATCTATAAACATAGTCTCCCGTATTTTGAAGAAACATGTTGGCAACCCTAGTTGCCTGTGTTGTTATGAAAGAACGCTCGGTTTAGAGAGATAAGAGAAGACGGGAATATGGTATATCACAGTCTAACCATCAGTACAGCGTACGTATTACCTCACTGCCAAATGAGTACAGTTGTTATGAAAGGTCCCTCGGTTTAGAGAGATCAGAGAAGACGATAATATAATACAGTATAGTCTGACCATCAATTTAGCGTACGTATTACCTCTCTGACGAATGAGTACAGTTGTTATGAGAGGTCCCTCGGTTTAGAGAGATCAGAGAAGACGATAATATAGTACAGTATAGTCTGACCATCAATTCAGCGTACGTATTACCTCTCTGACGAATGAGTACAGTTTTTATGAGAGGTCCCTCGGTTTAGAAAGATCAGAGAAGACGATAATATAGTACAGTATAGTCTGACCATCAATTCAGCGTACGTATTACCTCTCTGACGAATGAGTACAGTTTTTATGAGAGGTCCCTCGGTTTAGAGAGATCAGAGAAGACGATAATATAATACAGTATAGTCTGACCATCAATTCAGCGTACGTATTACCTCTCTGACGAATGAGTACAGTTTTTATGAGAGGTCCCTCGGTTTAGAGAGATCAGAGAAGACGATAATATAGTACAGTATAGTCTGACCATCAATTCAGCGTACGTATTACCTCTCTGACGAATGAGTACAGTTGAAATGTGAGATCGCTCGGTTTAGAGATATAAGAGAAGACGAGAATTTAGTAGAGTACACACTGACCATCAATACAGCGCACGTATTGCCTGACAAATGAGTGCAGTTGTTATGGAGGTCGCACCAAATTGAGCTGAAAGTTCTGGAATTTCAATTCCTTATCACCAGATGCGCAGATGTTTATATTTTATACCTAATTGCTATTGTTGGCAGTTATTTTCGACATTTATTTCCAGTCGACGTGAAAATGCTGTACACATTAAATCAACGACTCACCCTGGTGAAGCAGTACTGGATTACGAATTCAATTACAGCTACTCAAAGGGCATACTAGAGGGTATTTGGTGTTCGCAATCCTCCCAAAAGAAACACAATACTGGGACTGGTAAACAAATTGGAAACAACTGGATCTCTGGCAAGCATCGTTCATCTAGACTTCCCACGGTTGTTAATGACGTAAGAGCATGACTGGAGCAGTGACCCAAAAAATCGTTAAGCCGTTTGTCGGAGAAGACAGGGTACACCTACTCAAAGTGTCAGAGAGCTGCGAAGAGTTCATGCCTAAAGCCATATAAGGTTAATGTTGTTCATAAGCTACAGGAACCAGATAAGGATAAAAGATTGAATTACTCTCGTTGGTGGCAGACGATCTGTGTGCAAAATCCTGACATACTGTCCATCACATGGTTCACAGATAAATAGTTGGTATTAGGAAAGAAAAGGAGATAGGCTGTTTTCTTTGTGATGAATTTCGTGAAGGACGCCTATGAACTATTGTTACTGCTGACAATATTGCCAATTTTCTTAAAATCTTGAAGAATCTCGAAGGATATGTTATGAAATTACTCAAATTTGTGCGATATTGGGCATTGGAATGACTCCAGTCTAGAACATTTTACATCAGCAGTTGGAGGTGAGAAAACGTTGCCGTCAATGTACTCCAGAAAAACTGATTCCCGATCAAAAGCAATAACTCACTGATTGGTGCAGAAAAGCTCTAGAAACATTCCAAGGTGGTACTTCAAATTTCGTTGGGATTATCGTCTCTAGTGATTAACCTTGGATTTATTATAATTCTGAAAAAGCAGTCAATCAGTGCAATGGATCTTCCGAATAGAACCTAACCCGATTGTGGTTACCACCCTCCTAGAGGAATGGATGAATTGAAGGAACTACAGGAAGCTACGGATCACAAAGGGGCTTGAACATCTCCAAAACTTTTGGATTCAAAGGCCTGTCTCTCTGTGGCAGGAACTGCTTAGAGGAAGATATGAATGAGCTGTTCTTTGGTGTCGAGGAATACTTATTTTAAGGAAGTATCTGCGCTCTCTACATGACACCAACATTCGCCATGAAATCAAGGAGATTATCTGAAATATAAGGAAACGGAGGTAAGGGAAATGTAAAGAAACCTCCTCTGCATTGGCCCACCGACCAGGAAAAAAACATAAAAACCTAAGGTCAGAATGGCCATGAAACCGAATGCCAAACTCACGCGTTAATTTTAACTAATCTCACTCAGTAGTTTACTTCCATATATTTGTTTTGTTGCAACATTATTAAATTAAAAAATAATTAATTTTATGACAAATAATTGTTTCTTAGAACGAAGTTCTAAAAGCTGCATATGAGCAGAAACTGAAATGTGACGTCTGATATTTTGCATCGGTATGGAAATGTTTTTCCTTCTGAAGTTAGAGTGTAATTCATTTGTCTGCTACATAGCCACATCAAATAGAGGGTGCATTCTAGTGTACCCAGAATCTCCTTATCGGTATTTCGACGGCAATACGTGTTTTGAGAATCACTGAAACCAGGAAAACAATTTTAGAAAAAGAGCCTCTGTGCGTCTGAGAACAGCTAGGTAAGTCAAAAGCGAGAAGTCGATTAAATAATAATTTTGGTAATTAAATTCAGCATTTTCTTAGAATGACAGTCGAACATCTACCAAGAAAGAAAATTTATCGAATGATTTATCTGATTGCAAAAATAAGTAATTCTAGATGTTCAAACAAATTCGCCTATTTGCTTATATAAGTGAGGTATTCAAAATATAGCCACATATATACACCATAGAACCGAACTTGTAATGGATTTTATGTTATTTAAGGCTTAAGGCTTTTTATTTGTAACTTATTTGCCTGGTGCCGGTACATTGGACCCGGCTTTCAGGCTCTAAATTTACATGGGTATGGGTTTTCAGTGTCTTTGGGGTTCTTCTAAAACCCATACGGCGACCTGTTCTGAGTCCGCCGAGAACCAGTTTTATCTCGTTATTTGTCTCTGTCTTTGTTTTTCTTGTTTTTATATTTACATATTTACACTGCACTTATCTTGCGCGCGCGAACACACACATACAAACACACACACACACACAAACACACACACACTCACATACACACACCCCTGGGCATACCACGTACGTCCCAATATCACACGCACTACACTGTACGGACTTGGCTATGTACAATATTTACAATGTTCGCAGTTAGGCTGTGCGGCAGCGGGTAGCTGACTCCTGGGCTGCCGATGAATGCGGCCTCTGCCAGGGAGCGTGGCCTGAGCCAGGAAGGGTTGGGCACGCATAATTTTGCAGTCGTGTTTTTTTTTTTCCTTCAATATGCTTTGATTCTTGCCTGTTTTCGGTGCTTGGGTTCGCCTTTCCCAATATTGTATGGTGGGGTTTTGATGGTGTCGGATGCGCGTCCAGATGGAAGAGGCACGTTTGTCGATGGCCTCGTTGATGTAAGGGACGTGGGTTTCTTGGTGAATGGTGGCAGTTGTTGTTCGGATAGGAGCAGACAGGATTTTGCGTAGGGATAGGTTTTGTAGGGTTTGGAGATACCTTAGTGCGGTGTTGGAGGCGTTGGCCCAGACCACGCAGGCGTACAGGACCACGGATAAAATAAAGGATCTATATATGGTGATCTTCGAGCGCAGCTTTAGCTGTTTGCTCCTAAATTTGGGGGCGCACATCTTCAATCGCTGCCGCCCTTTGTTGGTGCTATCTCTTAGGTGGGTAGTCCAATGCATCGTGCGTGTCAACGTCACGCCGAGGTACTTGACCTGCTGACGACAGTGCAATATTTGACAATCGACCGTTAGATCCATTGCCAAAGGGCGCCGCTTTGTTAAATGTATAAGCTGGCATTTGTTCGCATTAATTTTGATTTTCCAGTCATGAAGCCATGAAAGGAAGCGGTCAATGTACCGCTGCATCTCTAAAAGTCCATAACGAGGATTTTTATGATGATTGTATATTGCAGTGTCGTCAGCATACATTGCAACTTTGCATCTGGCGTCCACGGGGAAGTCGTTGGTGAAGAGTATATACAGGAAAGGTGACATAATAGCCCCTTGTGGTACGCCAGCCTGCATCTCTCTCTCCTTTGAGGAGGAGCGACCCACTTGGACGTAGAAGCGCATGCTTTTTAAAAAATTATGCAGCAATGGTAGTGAATTTTTGTGGCCGGAAAACTCTCGGTGCAGCTTGTAAATCAGGCCGTTGTGCCAGCACCGATCAAATGCGGCTTCTACGTCCAAAAATAGCGCCAACGTTAAAGCCCCATTGTTAACTTGCTCGGTTACGTCATCTACTAATCTTAAAAGTTGAAGGTCTGTTGAGTGCCCTTTTCTAAAGCCAAATTGTGAATTTGAAATGTCAAGCGCCGCAATTTGTTTTTGGAGTCAAAATAGAATTATTTTCTCGAGCAATTTACCAATAGTGTACAGGAGGCTAATGGAGCGGTAATTTTGAGGTTGCCTATTGCTTTTCCCATGCTTATGGAGCATTATTACCTTGGCTCGTTTCCAAGTGTCAGGGAAATAATTTAGCTGCAAACAAGCGTTGAAAATTTTTGTAAGTTGCACCAGGGCTTTTCTCGGGAGATGTTTGAGTTCCTCATTAGTCACCCTGTCCGGGCCGACGGCTTTCCCATTAGGTAGCTTCCTAATGAGCTTGTACACTTCCTGCGGCGTTGTGAGGGGCAACTGTTGCTCATGCCTCCATGCCACCCAGTTCTGTACCCAAGTCTGGACATCCCGTTCTAACTCGGGGTTCATCGCTGGGTTTTCTGTAAATCTTGTTTCCAGACAGTCTGCAAAGACCTCGGCTTTCTCCTCAGAGGAGAAGTGCAGGCCGAAGTGAGTGTGTAGCGCCTCAGTGCCTGAGTTAGCGCTCGCGGAGACTTTACATGCCTTTAATAATTTCCATAAAAAATTGTCCGAATGTGTGGTATTTAACATTTTCTGCTCCCACTGTTCAATTTTGTTTAACTTAATTTGTTGCCAAATGACGTTGCGTAGCCATTTTGCTAGCACTTTGTACTCAGGCTGGTGGGTAAGCCGCCAAAGTCTCGTCAAGCGTCACCTCCTGGCAATGAGCTGCTCCACCTCAGGGTACGTGCAAAAACTAGGTGGGCTTGTGGTGTAGCTGGTGGAATTTCTTTTGGCCGTGTGTAGCGAGGCGGTGTAGTTTTCAATGGCGACGTCGATGTCTGCCTCGCTGTAGTATGACAGACTAGGCTGAGCCATCCCGTGCATTTCAAGGGTAAACTTGCTCCAGTCTGTTTCTGCGCGCCTCAGAGGGCCGGTCAGACCGGGCGTGATGGCGCCACTGATATCAAAATGCACTGGAAGATGGCCGGAGTCTAGGCTGTGATACACAGTGAAGTTGTTTGGTAATGTCCCATTTTTTTAATGACGAAGTCCAACATTTCAGGGTCGAAGTGCCCTGACTTGTGCCATAAGGTGGGTTCGGGGGGGGGGGGGGGGGAGTACACCTCGAGATCGTCATTTTCTGTTATGTCTTCTAGGAGATTTCCAGCTGCGTTAGCTTGACGTGAATACCACCAGGGGTGTCGAGCGTTGAAGTCTCCTGCTATTATAACGTGCTCCTCCAAAGTGAGGATTTGCTCGAGGTCGCGTCTACAGTCGGGGAAGTTTGGGGGCTGATAGAGGGCCACACGCAACACCGTTTTGTTATTTAATCGTGTTTTAAGAGCCATGCACTATAACGCTGCCAATGGTGGCAGCGTAACAGGAGCATGAGCAACTTTGTTTTTTAGTAAAATCGCTGTTCCCTCACCCTGTCTGCCTATTCTATCAGTCCGAAATATTTGGTAACCCCTGAGTTTGAAAGTGTGCTCCTGCTTTAATTTTGTTTCACAAATGAATGCGACGTCAATTTTGTTACGCCGCAGGTAGCTTTCAAGTTCGTGCTGCTGCCTGTAGATGCCGTCGGCATTCCACAGGAGCCCGCGAGTTAGAGATGTGCCTCCCCATAGTTGAGCCATTTACTCGAAGATGTCCGACAGTATCCATATGAGGGCTTCTAGTTTCTCCCAAGTGCTGGTGCAGCTCTTAAATCTTGCGATAAAAGGCTGTACCTTCGGAGCAAGTTTCTGTAAGTTGAGCTCTTCAAACAGAGTAAAGAGCTTTTTGAGGCCTCCTAGGTCACCAGATGGCGCCTGGGAGAGGGAGCTGTTGAGGGTTGGCCAGCAGGTGGCGGCACTGGTGCGCTTTGTCCCCTCATGGCGCCTGCAAATGAGACGCCATCTCTGACCAGGGCCGGGTTGGCAATGGGTCGTGGACCTGGTTTTGCACTTGGGGGTGCCATGGCTATGGCTGCCAGTTGGCGGCGGTGGCGTTCGTTGGGGAACGTCTCGCAACCCCTGTGGCTAGCAGGATGCGTCTCCCCACAGTTCGCTCAGCGGGGTACAACGTCCTGCGTTGCCTTCTTTGGGCAGTCAGCTAAGCGGTGGAGGCCACCGCAGAGGACACATCGGGAGGTCATGTGACATATTTTAAATGTGTGCCCCAGCTGTTGGCAGTTGAAGCATTGTGTAATGTTGTTATTTGTCTTCAGGAGCTCCACAGTGACAAGTATATGGTATACCTCTCTTTCTTGCAGAAGTCGCTGGTTTTGAGTGGTCCTGTCAAGGATATCTTGGAAATTTGGCAGAGGCCTGCCGCGTGATTTCAGTTGACGAACTAAAACGCCGGTATAGCCCTTCGCTTCTAGGTCCTCGCGGATAACGTCCTCTTCAAGGTCCTCGGGAAGACGCTTCAGGATATATCGGAGAGGTTGATCACACCGAGGGGTGAAGCTGAAGTTCTCCACTCCGGCGTCCTTCAGCTTAGTCATAGTGGGGATGGCGTCTTCTTTCCGGTTGAGGAACAGCTTGAGGCAGTTGCGCGTATTCTGAAGCGTGTACGTGCCAGCTGGGAAGGAGCCCCGCAATATCTGCAGGACTTTAGTCGCCTGCCTGCCGTCAGGAATGATGATGCGCGGCGGTTTCTGTGAGGTTTGTTTTGTGTTTGAAGCCGCGGCTGCGGCTAATGTGGAGGCCAATGTAGGATGTAGGGGGGATGGGTGTAGAAGTGGGGGTTGTTATTGACGGTTTTGCTGCAGTAGTGTTTGGCCGTGTTGGCCGTTGGTGCTTGGGTGCCCTTGGTTTTATGGTCGGAAGGGCAGGGAAGGCAGTGGATCGTTCCAGATCTTCTTCCTCCTCGGATGAGGATGGCGCTTCGTACCTGTTTCTTGTAGTGACCTGGAGGGGCAGATGTTGTGTTTTGTTTTTCTTGCGCTCGGCATCCGATTCGCTATTGCGGTGATGGGGTCGCTTTCTGGGCGATGCTGCCTGCCAGCCTTCTCCCAGCTGCATCAGGTGTCGTTTTTTGATTGCGCGTTCCTGGTAGCAGCGTGCAGGTCACTAGCTATATTTCCATAGTTCCGGGACTCTGGGGCCATATTTTCCAATATTTCCTGTAGGTTAGATATTTCTTTTTGGATGTCTTTTACCTCCTTTTCCAGTTGAGCGTACTTTCGCGTAACTTCCTCGTCCTCCATGGTGCTGTGTTCCATCGGGGCTGGGGTGATGGCTGCTGTTACGTTGGCCAATGTTGGGGCCGAAGGCGGGTCGGTGTTCGAGTGTTCCAGCGTTGGAGCTGGAAAGGCGGCCGGGCGACCGCCTCGGGGGATCAGTCCGCTGCCAGCTGGTGGTAGTGCTGCTGCAATTGTCTCTGCGGCCGCCGCCATCTTGTGGCGGGAGTCAGCGTCTGTCAGCCGCAGTTGTTGCTGAGGGCGTCGTTGTTTTGGGGACGCCTCTTATTGCGTGCAACAACGGCACGCAGCTTTGCGTCCCACGCTCTTTTGTGGCGGATTTATGCTTAATACGCGTCACTATGCACTGTTCACTCACAAATTAGGCTTTAATACGCGTCATTATTTACTCCAATCACTGTGCACTCACAAAACTGGGCTCAACGCGAACACCACTGTTTACTACTTCTATTCGCACTGTTTCACTTTGCAAATGGTCACTTGCAGCACATGAATAGTTGATTTTCCAATATCCATGTATCACTCTCTACATACACCAAATCTGGATTCAGTTGAAATTATTGAAATTAAATAGTTGATTTTCCAAAATCCAATGTATCACTCTCTACATACACCAAACCTGGATTCAGTTGAAATTATTGAAATTATTCAATTGAAATAATCATAATCTGAAGCTTATGTATTTGTAATGGATTTTATGTTATTTGCAAGATATTGAATTTCTTTTATACTTGGTTACTATGACACCTGTCCAATACACCATCAAAATCGCCCGTAATGGTTTTATACTTAACACTAGGAGACTTCGCTGTAAGGTTTACAACAGACTAACATACAGAAAATGTACTGAATAAAAACATCAAATCAAGTACTGTGTTCATAAATACCAATATTTTTGCGATTATTTGTAATTTCTTTGTATTAAACACTCAGCGCCATCTTTTAACGGTACCACAAGTTAGACACAAGTATTTATTCTTATAGCTATCTATTCTAAAGCCAATATATTAATTGATATTTCCAATTAAAACTGATATATTTTTCCTTATCTTCCTGTGTAACCACAGGAATCTTCATTAAGTTTCGATTAAGTGATTTACTAAACTTTTTCACTATTACTTCGATGTTGTCAATGTCCAGAATCGAAGCAACAGAGATGGCGGGATTATCGCGGCGCAGTTACTCTTTATATGTTACCATTTCACTATGTCTGTATTCACCTCACTTTTCAATATTTCTTACTTGTACATCAACCTACTTC
Source organism: Mantis religiosa (assembly GCA_030765055.1). Classification (NCBI taxonomy): domain Eukaryota; kingdom Metazoa; phylum Arthropoda; class Insecta; order Mantodea; family Mantidae; genus Mantis; species Mantis religiosa. The sequence goes on along the minus strand of CM060948.1, from coordinate 170,124,218 downwards.
TAGCAGTCTGTTTCTCTATTCCAAATTAACTTCAATAACAGCATTATTTTCATTCCTTCTTCCATTTAACCTATCACTTCATCACACTTTCTCAAATCTCCTAAGCTTTTCATAACGCCGTTCTAATTTCTCTTCTCCGTCTGCAATTTGTACATCCGTATCACAGTTGCTCATATCTCTTCCTCTACCTCACACGGTCCCATTCTATTCATTCCTTTCTGCAATTTACCCACTAAGCCATATTTTTGCCTAGCTGATACGCCCATACATCTTGATATCCCCTGCCTAATTCTCATCCCTTTCTAACCTCTTGTAGCCCCCCACCTTTTTCACCCTGCTGTTCCCTGACCCCTTGTATGTATCTCTACACTTATTTCGCTTTGCTTTTCCCTTGTATACCCACACTTGTTTCACGCTGTACTTGCCGTAATGCAATTCCATGTTTTCTTATTTTCTTCTTCGCTCTATTGACCGCCATTTGTCACATTTCCCCCCTCTTTCCTTCCTTTGCGCTGTTCGTCACATCAGCTCTGTTAATGTTTACTGCAGGTACTCCACATGTTTTCTGGAAATTCATACCAGATATCGAAGTCATCTTGAGTCTGCTACGTCAGCCCACGTATGCTGCATCTTGGATGTTGCTTATGCCACTTCTCTGCTCTGTCAATCACTCATCAGTCCACAGTTTGCCGTTTCGTATAGATGCTTTAAATTCTTGTTTCCTCGCCTTACTTCTGTCTTCAATTAGCATAGTACTTTGTTCTCTTTGCTCATAAGATAAATCCATACTGATATAGATAGATGTTACTCTAAGCTTTCCTTTATCTTGCAATAAAATTACAACTCTGGATTGACATCCCTTCTCCAAAGTCTGTTTCATATACTTTACCTTGTATCTCTTTACTGTCACCTGTCTAGCCACCTTTCATTGGCTGTTGTTCTTCTAGTTTATCTGCTATGCAAAACAATTCTTTATTTGATTTGACTGTATATCTTAGTATATTAGAGGATAATCAGATTTATAATACACTAACACGCTAAATTAAATACCTTATGTAACGTATCCTTGGTCCATTTTGGGACCAGTCCTATTTATAATTTAAATCAATGATCCTTCATGTTACCTGTTACCAATCAATAGTATTCCTTTTGCAGACGACACAAATTTTACTTTCAGAAATAATGATGAGAAATCAATAACTCCATTGCAGAATTTGAGAAATAGATGACAAGTAATAAGCTTCATACAAATATAAGTAACACAGTAACCCTTAAATTCAATCAACAATTGGGAAAAACAATTTGTAGTCGTATTTTTTAACACTTCATCACTTACATGTTTATATTATTGAGTTTTAGAAGCTGTTTCCAGTAGATAATTTGACGAACACGTTTATAGCTCCAACACCAAAGAGAAGAAAGCAGATTAAAGCATACAATAGTTCGATAGAGGTTGAAAATGAATGCAACGGCTTAATAAAATATAATATAAAAATAATATAAAAATGTAAGTGACGAAGTGTTAATGCACCTTCAAAAGTCTGGATTGGCAGCGCATTGCTTTGATAAGGATCATAGAGCCAACTTTCGGGAGACTACCATGGCGAAACGCAACAGTTACTGCGAGTGGAGAGTTAAGGAGGTTCTGGCCATTTTCTCTGAGTGGAGCACGCTGAACCTTAATGCTAGATTTAAATTCAGTTCCTCTTGGAAACAGCCTTAATGGAAATCCGTCAGCTCAAGAAGCACAAATTTAGACAGATTGAACATCCAATTAAGCAGTAATATTTTATGCGAGGTTATCAACATGTGCAAAAATATAATCACCATTACTGCTGCTCTGCCAGGAACCACAGCTGTCAAAAACTGATAAAACATATAATAAAAAGAAATAGAACAAGAGAATATAGAACAATTTGGTTTCCATCCTGGGAACAACGAAGACGCTGGTGAAGACGCTGCAGGGGTTCGCCCTGGCCATTGAACAGCTGACCAGCAAAGACTTAGTCGACCTCCCACGCGAGATCGTATCCCGGGAAACCACCTACAACTTCGTCGACGGCGTACGAGACACCAAGATACGTCAGCGCCTAATGATCGGCGACTACAAACCATCCACGAGGCGCTAACTGCAGCATTGAGGATGGAGGCGGCCAAGGAGACGGCTAACCCGGAGTTGAGAACAATGAGTATCCGCTACACTGGAGACCGAAGAACAGCCGGGGGACGTCAGCGAAGACCTAGTGGCGTGTGTTGGATGTGTGGCCAGCCGGGACACCTGGAGAGAGACTGCCCTCACCAGGGAGAGCAGCCGGAAAACGAATAAGGGCCGTCGTGGCGAGGGACAGGACGGCGCTATCACCACCATCCCCTCGAGTGACACTGCGTGCAGTCAGCCGGCATATGGGTGAGAGCCTTATTGCGGACGTATGGGTGAAGGGGAGGCAGCTGGGGCAGCTGTGACCATCAGACCTGACGTGGCCAAGAGTTTATCTTCGAGGAAACCGAGCCGACTATACCAGCTAGGGACCGCATCAGGCGACACCTTGCCCGTAGAGAGGGAGCCAATGCTGCAGTTGACCTTGGAGTGAAGTGCTGCACGTCTGTGGCTGTTCGTCGCGAAGGTGGCTGAGGAGGTATTACTGGGATTGGATGCCCTGCGGAGCCACGAGGCGACCGTCGAATTCGGCATGAACGTCCTGCGGCTCAATGGAGACAAGGTCATATTCCGGGAACCCGAAGAGCTCCTTTTAATCTACAGAGTCATCCTGAGGGAAGACGTGGTATTCCCCGCGAGAAGCGAGGTGGTTGTGACGGCGTGACTGGAAGACCAGCGAACAAAGAACATGATGCTGGACGACAATACGCCTGTGCATGTACTCTGTGTTGCCAGGACATTGTTGCCATGCCGAGAGGAAGTGCAAGTGAGGCTCCTCAACCTGACACACACCGATCACGATGTCCAGGCCGGGACGGAGTTTGGGACGTGTGAACCTGTGGTCAACGTAACGCCAATCAACATGACCGAGGAACCGGTGGCGACCCAACATTGGAGCCCCAGCTGGAAGGCTTACTGGAGAGGGCGGCAGACCACCTGGCCGCAAAACAGCTGGAGAAGGTTCGAGAACTGTTTAGAAGTTACCAGCTCGTCTTCAGTCAAGGTATCAGCGACTACGGCCACACGGACCGGATGAGGCACCACATCAACACCGGAGATGCCCGGCCTATTTGGCATCCACCCAAACGCGTTCCGCTGGCAAAATAAGCGGCGGTACGGAATATGCTAGAGGATATGAGATCCAGGGAGTGATTGAAGAATCTGAGAGTCTGTAGTGTAGGTGACAATGAAGAATGGCGAGCTACGCTTCTGCGTGGACTACGGGAAGCTGAACGCTTAAGGATTGCTTTCCCTTACCTCGGATTGACGACACCCTGGACACGCTTGCTGTAGAGCAGTGGTTCTCGACCCTGGACCTGCAGTCGAATTACTGCTAGGTGGCTCTAGACCAGAGATACAAGCAGAAGAACGCATTCTCGATAGGCCAAGGGCTTTGGCAGTTAACAGTTATGCCCTTTGGTCTCTTCAACTCACCAGCTACCTTCCAACATCTCATGGAGTCAGTGATGAGATGACTGACCTATGACGCCTACCGGCTATACCTGGATGACATCATCATTGTCGGCAAGATATACGAGGAACAACCTGAGCAAGGGGTTACAGAGGTTTCAGGCGACGAACCTGAAGCTGAATGCGAACAAATGCCAGCCCTTCCGAAAGAAAGTCAACTATGTGGGCCACATATTCTCACAAACCGGAGTGGCCACCGACCCATAGAAGACACAGGCCGTGAGAGATTGGCCTCGGCCGAAGGACAAGAGAGAACTGCGCAGTTTCCTAGGGCTGTACAGTTATTACCCCCGCTTCATAAAGGGTTTCTCCAATATCGTCAAGCCCCTCACCCGCCTGACCGAACACCGGCCTTATGTGTGGAGGGAGGACGCCGAAGGCACTTTTCAGGAGCTGAAGAAGATATTTTGCAGTGCTCCTATTGTGAGATTGGCAAACCCAGGCGGCGTCTTCATTGTAGAAAACGATGACAGAGGCCATTGCATTGGAGGCGTCCTATCCCATGTCCAGGACGGCCAGGGGCGGGTGATATTTTGCTACAGCAAGACGCTGTAAAGGCAGAGAAGAACTACTGAGTTTACGGAGAAAACAACTGGTGGTAGTGAAGACCCTGTAGCACTTCCACAAGTGCCTGTACGGTCAGCCATTCCAACTGAGGACTAACTACTCCGCGTTAACCTGGTTACTTAGTTTTAGGAACCTGTAATGCCATACAGCGCGTTGGGTTAAGAGGCTGCAGGACAACGACATCACCTCTGAACATCGTAGAGCGAAGAGCCACGGCAGCGCAAATGCCATGTCCCGAAGACCCTGCCCAGAAAAGTGCGGCCAGAAGAGTGCGACTTGGGGCCACTCTTGAGGGAGGTGGGGGCAGAGACAAGACTAACCTGGGAGGACATCGCACCGAGAAGCGCTGCGTACTAGTCGTACTGGGCCTAGTGGGACTCATTGAAGGCTAGAGAGTGCGTGCTGTTCCGCGTATAGAAATTAGCCGATGGGAAGATACAGAGGGAGCAATTGGTACTTCTCCGGAGAAAGGTCACGGGATTACTTCAGTAAGTGCATCACGGTAATTCAGGAATACACCTGGGAGCAAATCGAACGATCGACAAACTCCGACAGCGCTATTACTGGCTGAGGCTCCGAGCAGACGCTGAGAGATAGTGCCGTCAGTGTCACTGGTGCGCGGCGAGTCACCGCCCCTAGACTAGCAGCCGGCGTCGCATACAGAGGTACAACGTTGGAGCACCATTCAAACGCATCGCTCTCGATATAGCTGGACCATTACCAGTGTCGGACCGCCGAGGCAACAATACCTGATGGTAGCAGTAGATTATTTTACCAAGTGGCCGGAGATGTATGCCATCCCAATCCAGGAGGCGAAGACAATTACAGACTGCCTCGTACAGAAACTCTTCTGCCACATTGGGGTGCCGTTAGAGCTCCACGACGACCAGGGCACTAATTTTGACTCTCACCTGATGAAGAAGTCACTGGAAAGACTTGGGGTTAACAAGACCCGCACAACACCTCTACATCCCCAGTCGGAGGGCATTGTCAAGAGGTACATCAAGACCCTATAAGAACATCTGAGGAAGGTCGTGGTCAGCCATCAGCGAGACTGGGACATCAAGGTGCCACTATTCCTGCTGGCCTAACGCTCGTCAACATTCGACACCACTGGGATGACGACGGCAAATTTAATAATCCACCGTGAGTTACGCCTCCCTTGTGATCTAGCTTTTGGGAGTCCCCCGGAATTGAAACAGCCAGCAACCAAGCATGTGGAGAACCTTGTAGACTATCTTCACGAAATGCATAAGATGGCTCGTCAAAACATCCAGATGGCAAGCGACCGCATGAAAACCCCATACGACAGCAAGCCAACAACCAAGGTTTCCAGCGGGGTGACCTGGTCTGCTTGTACTGCCCTATCCCAACCAAGGGACGCTGCCCGAAACCTCAACAACCGTGGCAAGGACCGTACCGACTGGTAAAGGGGATTAACAACGTGGTCAAGCGCATCCAGGGGGCGCCCCGGGGGAATGAGGTTGGTGGTACACCTGGATCGTTTGGCCCACTACGATGGTGCTATTCGGGACGATCATACTTGAGAAGGGAGCAGTATCGTGAACCCATATTGCGACTTGTGCAGCGGGCGCACACAAAGGGATAGATATTGCACCGCGGAGATAAAAGTCTTGACGAAAAACATATAAAGATAGATAAATTGAAGGTTTGTCTTGCTAGTGCCGTTTGATTGTTACAGAACATTCCACAAATTACTGGAACAATGAGTAGAAGTATATAAAGAAGATGTGACTTGCCAGAAGACAGAGTCGTTTTCAAAACTTTATGAACCGGCGCGTGCAGCTGTGTTTTGAAAGTAAACTCTTTGCTTGTTGTCGACGACCTTGACGATGGTATTTGTGTATGTTACGTAATTATGCTACTGTAGTAGGTGTACAAAGTGTATTTCTAAGGAAATAAAGAACATCTTGAATTTCTGCAAATTGGACTTTTAAGTTTACGAACCTACAAGTTCGCAATACGATTTTTGTGTTCTCGTGAATTAGTACATTTTGGATTGCTGCATATGTGATTTAGAAAGAAAAATATCAGCTGAAGTATGGGGGGAACCACAGAAAGGTATCCCGAATTATTACAAATCTATTTACTCATTTCAACATAACTTCCATTACAAAATGTACTTGAACACACTATATAACTAAAGCATAATTGTGTACAATAAGTCAACTTTTATTTTCTCTATTTAGTTTCTCCTACAATATAAGGTAGCAAAGAGACAGAACATGTGGAAGGAAGCTCATACAGATTCCATGTTTCGTTACGTACAATTACACAGTACAAATAAAATGAAATGCAACAGACATCCACTTCCTGGAGTGATGAAACAAGATTCTGTATGAGGTAATAGAGTGTCCTGCGCTAATCTGTGCCACAACTTAGTTCGCAAGGCATGGTATGGTCTCCAAACATACTTGAAACACTATGACAACCTTCTTTTGTACAAGAGACTTCAGTAGCATCCTTCCAATTGCTGCAACATGTGGGGAAAGCCAGGGTAGGGTGAAAAAGGTTGAATGATGCTGATGATGGTGCGTGTATATGAAGGCAGCCTTTAAAGGCTAATCGTGGTAAAAGACAGATAAAAGAACCTGTAAAGGGTGTATGACCTAAATAAAATCACAAATAAAACTAAAGATACACAATTCTGTCAAATGCTAGAGAAATTTAAAATAATTAAAAGGCCAAAGGACATAAAATGAAAGTGACTGTACTAAATTTTATATGTTACCATTGCAAACAATTTAAAAACCCTTTTTACTGCATTGTAGTTTGCCAATATCTCTGCCAGGTTGTTTGGCAGCTGCAGAGACTTCTTAAGAAGTGTTAGGCAAAATCACACTAACAATACACGACAGAACGAGAGAGCTTCATCACAAAGCACACAGAGTGGGGCAGGTGCCCCGTTTAACAGGTGGCTATGACAAAAAGCAGTGACCAATGCGTAACCGAGCTAATCTGACTTCCTCTCCATAAAATGGATGACAAGAGGTTACTCAAAAAATGGGAAGTTCCTTCAATGATCGAAGCTTATTACCGTGGAGAGCGGACCACTCTTCGTGATCCTACCGAACCGAACGTCAACATAGCCACATGTAATGAATGAGTCTTATATTCCACCAACAGACACCCACGCTGAACCTTCAACCCCATTCAGAGACACGTCCACCTCCTCCAAGATTGGTGCACGCTCTGGCGATTGTCCATCAACCCAGAGAAAAGCCGAGCCATTTTTTAAAAAGCGCCACATCCCCGCCAACCTGCCCAAATTCACCTATTCCGGAAGAAGGATAAGGTGGGAGAATTTCATTAAACACTTGGATGTGACAATGGACAAGGGCCTAGCTTTCGGGGAGCACGTTAGGGGATTGTCGCATCGGGCGAATAGGGCCACGGCCTTAATTTACCCGATGTTGTGCTCCACGTTGCCTGTTACCCTGAAGCTAGCCTTTTTTAGGCTTTAGTCCTCCCTATGCATGCGAAATCTGAGGTATGACCGCAGGCTCCAAATTTCAGCTGCTTCAACCTGAACGTGTACAGGTTACTTCACGAGGCTTCATTCCTCCGATATGTGGAGGATGAAATTAAGCGCCGGGACACAAATTACTACGCCAGCTTACCAACCCATCAGAGCATCCTGATTAGGTTACTTCGGGATTGCCGAGCTGCCGAAGGCTGTGTAGTACATTAAGGGAATCACTAAGATTAAGCAATTACCCGTCATTCTTCGACGTACATATAAAATGTCTAAGTATATTGCAAGAGTGAAGCAAGTACATGTAATCAACAGCACTCAAAAGTATAAAAGAATAAATTGCATATAATAAAACATACAATATTAAAAGCAGGGACGAAAACAAAATTCTAGAAAGTTGTACAGAACTAAATTCCTCCAAAGTCACAAAATCTAACTTCTTATTGTGAGGGAACAGCTATGGCTTGGAATTCTCCAGTGTAATATTAGCTTTTTAACACGTTACATGTATACTTCCTCAGTGTTGATGTTTCAAGACCAACTCAATGGTACACATTATATATAGACCGAAAAAAATCGCAGTTGGAGGCGTGACTTACTAAACTGAAGTACACTGCATTAGTTAACTGTGTGACTCGTTTTCGCATTCACTATTAGATAAACTCTCTGCAATGTTTCCGAATCACTGTTTGGTTCTTGAAGTTTTAAAGAAAGGATGACTCTATCTTTTTCTTAATTGATTGTGAGTTCTTGTTCGAGGTAATAATTTTCCGTTAACTTTACTCTGTCACAACACTTAACCCATTGTTTAACAGAGTACTCCGGAAACAATTTTCGGCACAATTCTTCTTTCTCCTTCAAGCTCTGCCAATTTGTTGGCGCGCAACTTTCACCTTAATGTCACCCCATATGATTTCAATGGGGTTTAATTCAGGATGATAAGTTTAAAGGCGCAATAGAATGTGGCGATGTTCATAAGTGATGCTGCCAGTGGCGAATTGCTTTTCACCAGGTTTACAGTTGATAATTTCCAACAATTTTGCTTTTGACAATGCAGGATCAAAATCGATACTGTGGCCCTCCATACAGCGTATCACTTCAGATTTTAAAGTTGCCATGTTTGGCTTCCTATCCCTCCCAGTGTTGTGGTACAATAACACTACAATAACACTAGAGGGCAAGAACTGGAAGAAGCTCTGTTTCCAACATTTTTCGGAAGTTTTCAAAATTCATGGCTTTATGATAGTCTCCCGAAGGTTGCCCGCCTCTAAAGATAGTAGTGTACCTTCAAAAAATCCGTCCTCACCTCCACCATAAACATTAACTTCTGGCTTATTCCAATGTTGACTGTCAACTCAAGTTATTCTTCTGACTGCCAGCACTTGCTACCTGAATGGTATTGTTGGATGTATGTTTCATCAATATATACAACATTCCATCCCTCTAATCTGTACTTCCTGGTGCCATTTAAATACTGTGTTCGCCAAACATCTATATCTGGCCTTTTTACCAAAATCTTGCGTTTCAACTGGCAACGATTCCATTTGAACCCCAGCTGTTTAATCTTTTTTCGCAAGAATTCCCTTCCATAATCAAGGATTCCATCTTCTTTTAGATTGGTTAAAAGTATTGCTTACTCAGTAACAAATGCATGGATTTTCTGACCAATAGCGGAATCTGTAAATGAATCCCTATCAATTGTAGGCTTCTTTCGCTCTGATTTTCCATCTGGAGTGGAGAAATTAAGTTTACTTTTTGCAATGGACACTCTTCCCTCTTTTAAAATGTTACAGTTCTTGCTGAAACACCAGTTGCTTCACTCGCCATTGACCGTACATTAACATTTTGTGTGTTAATTCTTTATTTCATGTTCTTGAAATACTGGGCGACATTGTTCACTGTTTCACGAGCCTGACCTCCGAGTAGCCTACCGAAAACGCAAGAACACTTAAAAGACTGACAATTCATTTTTCGAGACGTGTTTAATGCGCTTTGAAATTCAAAACAGCATTAGCATACAGGCATTTCGTGTGGTTTGCGTTCTGTCGCATTCAGGAGGGGAGGGGTAGAAGTCATGTGACGCTTGGATGGTGAGGAGGAGAGAAAACTCGCATTGCGCATGCACACACTGACTGCATTTTCTTCGCCGTCTATCTATAGTTAGTTTATTTGTACTTAAACATATAATATTTTCTTGAAATTGCAATCAAAATTCTCCACTTCTATTCTGAGTACAAGGATTAGAATGAGGATTACTAAAGAAGGGCTTCGGCACCAAAACCTGTGGTTTATTGTACCTAAGCCCCAAGTGGGGCATTCCTGGAAGGAAGAATGAGGCGAAGGTAGAGAGAGAGGGCGGCTCACCAAGTAGGCCACAACAGCGTTAAGACGCCTGCCAACTCTTCTATCCTGAAAGAGATCACCAGATGAGACATGACGTGAAATCATAATGGAGATGAAATGGAGGTACAGGAAATGTGGGGAATGTCACTAACCTACCCAGCATTCGCCTGGTGATCTGGGAAAAACCCAAAGAGCCCATGAGTTAGGAAAGTTGGCCATGGGAATTGAAGCCGTGCCTCCCGAATGTGGGTCACAGACAAAACCTTCTGTTAGAGATATGTTGTTTTGAGAAGATAAATTTCATTGTTTTACTTTCTGTGTGTTGGCTACATGTAAAAATAAAGAACTGTCGCAAGATGGAAAACGATATTTAATTCATATCTTGTGAACAATCATTCTGAGATTTTTGGTCCTCCGGGCCGGATGCAATCTCCTTGCGCACATCAAGAACCAGCACTAAATTAAGGTAATAGATTTGCGTAACAGGCTATATTATTTGTTATGAAGTGCTATATAAAGCTTTAAGTTTGTCGTTTTACAAGCCATGACACGGCGTGTTTCACCATGCATCAAAACAAGTAACTGGCATCAGATATAACGTCAAATAACGTAATATTCTTTGAAAATTACATGAATTGCATGTTCATTGCTATACATGCGTGAAGAAATAAATTATAAGGCAGATTACAACGGTTCATTAATCGCAATATAAATGCTACAAATTGCTTAAGTTATTTTATGGTAACAATTGCAAAACGCTAGGAATTGACATCGTGCGAGCCATAGCAACTCATTGTAAATCCAAAGGCATTAGCTACGCAAAATCTTGTTAATAACTCACTATTATCATTGCCATTTTAGGTATAATGAACGACACGGAAATGCAGAAGCTAATTAAAAGGAGAGCTGCTCTCAAAGCCGGCTTGACGCGTCTACAAACATTTATAGATTCCGAAGCGAACAGTGCTGACAACTACCTCTTGCAAGTCAAGCTAAATAGATTACTCGCAATAAGTGAAGAATTCAAAGACATTCAGAACGAGCTAGAAGTACATTATGATGACCACGAAGCTCACGCCGACTACCGGCAAGATTTCGAAGATTCTGTTGACCTACTGGAATCGAAGCTACGAAGTGCCACCGATACAAACGGTCTGCAGCTGGTTAATGAAGTAGCATCTCAATTATCACATAATTTGGCTAGAAATATAAAACTCCCTAAAATCAACCTTCCTACCTTTGACGGAATCTTGACTACGTGGTTGCATTTTAAGGATACCTTCGAAAATCTAATCATGAGAATAACAACGAGCTTTCAAACATTGAAAGATTTAATTATCTTCCGTCATCTCTTAAAGGAGAAGCAAGGGATGCTGTTAGCAATATAAGCATATCAGATAGTAATTTTACAGTGGCGTACAACGTCCTTGTTAGCAGATATCATTCTCCAAAACTAATAGCAGCAGAATATATTAAACAGATACTAGAACCTCCTGTCAAGTTAGGTTCAACGGAGGAAGAAATTCGGCAGTTGATTAATATATTTCAAGGTAGGTTAGACGCACTTGAAGCTCTTAATATTCAGCCTAGCATTCTGGACCTTCTTTTGTGTGAACTCTTGCTATCCAGACCTGATAAAGGGTTAAGACTAAAATTTGAGACCGCTCATTCACATTTAGACTCTGTGGAATTCAAACAAGTAATTCGATTCTTTGAAAAATACTGCCAAACACTACAACTTTGCGGTTCAACTCAGGTTTCTAAAAATAATCAAGGTCAAGGTCAGGTTTGCAAAACTAAACAACGACCATTGACTCAGCATTCGTACGTCAGAGTTACAGAGCGGTGCTGTCTCTGTTTACGAGAACATAAGCTGTACAAATGTCAAGACTTCCATAAGCTAGCTCCCGAAGCAAGAGCATGGTGTCTGAAGGCTAACAAGTATTGCAGCAACTGTCTCAGTCCTTCTCATTCGTGGAATGAATGCAAGTCTATCAGGTCATGCAAATTATGCAGTAAGTACCATCATACATTGCTTCATCGTAATCCTGAACCAGCAGTACCAGCGCACTCCAACCAGTCACACAGCAAGCCTTCAGAGCCATCGAACGACGATCAATCATATAAAGCAACCTATCACTCTTTGAGGAATATACCAAGAGCTCAGGTGCTTCTGAGTACTATGCTCATCAAAATTAAAGATTCTTATGGAAAACTACACACATTTCGAGCCATACTTGACAGTGGTTCTCAAAGCAACTTCATCTCGGAACATGCTGTACAGCGTCTCAGACTGAAAAGGAGAAAAACTTCAACAATTTCTCTACAGGCATACGGAGAACTATCATCTCAAGCTGATTCCTCAGTAAACGTCAATATTCACTCTACAGTCTACAACTACCATTTCAACATGGATTGTATAGTGCTTCCGAAGATTACAGCTAATATTCCCACTGCAGCTATCAATCACGAGAAGTGGAATGTTCCAGATGATATAAACCGAGGAGATCCTCATTTCTACCTTCCTCAGTGTGCACGTCTGTTAATTGGAGCACAGTTTTTCCTCCAGTTGATGATACCTGGGAGAAGGACTAGTCCGGGCTATCCTGTTCTACAGAACACACACCTTGGATGGATCCTCAGCGGGGTATATCCCCAAATTATTCCACAAGCCAATGGCATACAATCAGAAGGCCATTCCTTTTTCATCAGATCAAGACAAAATTTAGAAGCTCAGATCCAACGATTTTGGAGCCTTGAAGAACTAGCTGATGTTCCATTATCCCCAGAGCAGCGAGAATGTGAGATATGGTTCAGCAAAACTACTAAAAGGGATGAAACTGGGCTTTTCATTGTTGAACTACCTCTAAAGGCAGAACTTAATCTAGGAAATTCACTGGACATGGCCACTCAACGTTTTAACTTCCTGGAACGAAAACTACAGGCAAATGAGAAATTCCGTAAAGATTACGTTCAGTTCATGAGGGAATACCAATGACTTGGGCATATGACGGAATTGAAAACTGAATGTTTACTTCAAAGGGCAGAATACTACATCCCTCATCATGCTGTTCGTAAGGAATCAAGCAGCACAACCAAACTGAGGGTAGTTTTTGAAAAGTGATAATGGCGTCTCTCTGAATGATAAATTAATGATTGGAACCACAATACAAGAAGATCTCTGCTCACTGATTATACGATTCCGAACACACAGAATAGCCTTTATTGCTGATATAGAGAAGATGTACCGTCAGATAAAGGTACACCCTAAGCACCAATCCTTACAATGCATCTTATGGAGAGAAAATCCAGAAGATGAACTCAAGACTTACGCTCTTACGACTGTCACTTATGGAACGTGTTCAGCGTCTTATTTAGCAACAAAATGTCTTCATCAACTTGCACAAGAAGAACAAGCCAATTTGCCTAGAGGCGCTGAAGTCCTCAAACATGACTTTTACGTGGATGATTGTTTATCACGAGCGGACACCCTAGATGAAGCTCTACAGCTACGGAAAGATCTACAAAATCTTCTCCAACCTGGCGGCTTACATTTGCCAAAATGGTGTGCGAACAATTCCTCACTTTTGGAATCAATTCCAGAAGGATTGAGAGAAATAAACCGCTCTCTAACCAACATTGAATGTGACATTTTCCATATTTTAGGATAGCTTGGAATCCTTCTGCGGATGAATTTCAAATCAGCTCTTGTCTAGACCTACATCATACTGAAAATGAAAACCGACTGTATACTAAGCGAATGGTACTGTCCATAATATCAACCATATTTGATCCCCTTGGGTTAATTACTCCTGTAGTTGTTATTTTCAAGATCTTCATGCAGACTTTGTGGCAAGAAGGAACCGGATGGGACGATCAATTATCAGAAGGTCTGCACACAACATGGTTGCAGTTATGCAAGCAGATCCCTTTGCTAAACAAATTTAGAGTGCCACGATATGTCCTAGGTGAGGGAAACATTATTTCAGTTGAGATACATGGTTTCTGCAATGCATCTTAAACTGCTTATGGATCTTGCATCTATGTGAGGTCTACAGATCATAAATGCAATGTACTTACAAGCCTACTATGTGCAAAGTCAAGAGTAGCACCACTGAAACAAGTGACTATTCCACGTCTTGAACTGTGTAGTGCTCTGGTACTAGCACGCCTAATAAAAAGAACACTTTGTACTCTACATTTAACTGTCACCAGAATACTACTCTGGACCAATTCAGAGATTGTTCTGGCATGGCTTAAGGCATGGACTACAAAGTGGAAAACATTTGTGGCAAATCGAGTCTCAAAAATACAGAAAATAGTTCCAACAGCTCATTAGCGACACGTGCGTTCACATGATAATCCAGCGGACCTTGTGTCTCGAGGTATGCAACCAACACTACTCTGGGATTCCAAGCTCTGGCGGCACGGACCTGATTGGCTGCAACTGGAACGTTCATATTGGCCCATTGACATGAATACTAACAACCCTACTAGCATTCCAGAAAAGGGGGTAACAACATTACTTAATATTACCAAACGTGACGATTCATTTCTGAATAATTTTTCCTCACTAATCAGGCTACTCACAACAGTCAGTTATTGTCTCAGATTTATCTCGAACTGCAAGAAGGGTCGCAAGGAGCGAGACGCTTCATTGCTGCGACCCCAGGAGCTAAATAATGCTCTGAACAAATGTATTGGAATTGTACAATCTAGCTGCTATCACAAGGAGGTAGAATGCCTTAAGGCGAAAAAGGAAATATGCACAACAAGCGAATTAAGAAGCTTGAGTCCTATACTAGACAGGAAAGGCCTTCTTCAAGTTGGTGGACGGCTGCAAAATGCACCCATATCATATGACGCCAAACACCAATTCATATTACTTCCCAGATCACTTCACCAAACTTGTTATCTTAAATGAGGACTTCAGATTACTTCATGCAGGATCTCAAATGCTTATATCATCCCTTAGACAAAGGTACTGGATCCCAAGGATTCCCCAAACTGTGAGGAAACATATTAATTCATGTTTAACTTGCTTCAAAATAAAGGCAATATCTAGTGAACAGAAAATGGGAAATCTCCCGCACTACAGAATAACACCCGCCAGGGCATTTTTGAACGTAGGGGTAGACTATACTGGATCTTTTTTGATCAAGATTGGTGCTCCCAGGAATAAACAAACAAATAAGGCCTACGTAGCAGTCTTCACTTGCCTTGTAATCAGAGCTGTCCATCTTGAAGTCGTGTCCAGTCTGTCAACAACAGCATTCACGGCAGCACTTTGACGTTTTGCAGCACGTTGAGGTTGATCGTCTAACGTCTACAGCGACAATGGTACCAACTTTATTGGCGCTGCAAGAGAGCTAAAGGAGCTTCAAAGCCTCCTGAAGGACTCCGAGCAACAAAGAAGTATCATAGAAGCCGCATCAGGACAAGAAATCCACTGGCACTTTATTCCTCCTCCTGCATCACATTTCGGAGGAGCTTGGGAAGCAATGGTAAAGAATTTCAAATATCATCTGCGAAGAACTATGGGTAACACAGTCCTTACCTTTGAAGAATTAACAACTCTATCGGCGCAAATAGAAGCTTGTCTAAATTCCCGTCCTCTTTCAAGACTCAGTGATGATCCTTCTGATTCCTCTTACCTAACTCCTTCTCATTTCCTTATTGGGGAACCCCTCACAGCTGTTCCCGATCATGACTTCACCCATTCCAGCCTCAACCGATTGTCACGATGGCAACATATTCAAAAAATGACTCAAGACTTCTGGAGTAGATGGCACAAGGAGTACCTGAATACAATTCAACAGAGTCATAAGTGGACCAAGGAACATCCAAATCTTTGCCCTGGTGATGTTGTTTTTATAAAGAACGACAATTTTTTCTCCTATGCAATGGCGAAAGGGAGTGATAGAGATGATTCACCCTGGTAGTGATGCACTGACAAGATTTGTTAGTGTTAGGACTGATTCAGGTGTGATCAAGAGACCTATTAGGAAGTTGTGTGTTCTTCCTAAGCATGATAATCTGTGAAGTAGTGTTTATGCAAAATGTAGGGTATTACGTAATGACGACCATTTAAGAGATATGTGTTATTATTTAAAATTACAAAACTAATTATATTGTCTCACATTCATTGTTGCTGACCTGTGCTTATGTATACAGAAGTAACTATTTTTCTTACATTATCCTTATGTTATCTAATCAAAAGGCAATGCCCTTTGTTGGGGTGGCATGTTAGAGAAATGTTGTTTTGAGAGGATAAATTTCATTGTTTTACTTTTTGTGTGTTGGCTACATGTAAAAATGAAGAAGTGTCGCAAGATGGAAAACGATGTTTAATTCATATCTTGTGAACAATAATTCTGACATCCTCTCGCCCGGTTTCTGAGTACAAACTTGTCAGCTGCTGATATTTACATGCTGATGGTGGTATTGGCTCCCTGGCTATTTACCTCTGCAGTCTGATTTTTAAAAGAAGATAGGTGAAGGTCATCTATTTCTCCACGTGGGGTGCTGCAGTGTTACCTAGAACTATGTTACGTATACTCTCACTTTTACCCTCTCAACACACAAAATATAAACAAGCGTTCGAGGTTATCGCATCTCAACAAAAACATGCATATTTAAACTGCATTGTTATGTATGACAAACTTTATTTTGTGCAGTATGCACCATTGTTATCAATAATATATATCCATTTCTCAGGAAGCTTATCAATTCCATTTTTCCAAAATCTTGCAGTTTTCTGGTTCACGAACTCTTCTACGGCGAGTCTGCAATTCTCCAAGGAAGTAAGGCGTTTGCCATTAAGGAAGTTTTGCAGGGATCGGAATAAATGATAGTCGGATGGGGCAATATCTGGAGAATAAGGCGGGTGAGGTAACACATCCCAGTTGAAATCCCGTAATTTCTGACGAGTTACCATAGAAGTGTGTGGTTTGGCATTGTCTTGATGAAAGACGACTCCACCATTAGATGCTAATTCTGGCCTTTTCTCTCCTAGGGTAACCTTCAGACCATCCAACTGAGAACAGTATTTCTCTGAATTGATGGTCTCCCCAGGAGGAAGAAATTCGTAATAAATAATTCCTTTCCAGTCCCACCAAATGCACAGCATAATCTTCTCAGGATGAAGCCCTGGTTTAGGAATTGAGAGTGGTGGTTCCCCTTTCTTACGCCATGACTTTCTCTTTCAGATGTTGTTGTACACAATCCACTTTTCGTCTCCTGTGACCAGCTGTTTCAGAAAAGGGGCAGTTTCATTGCATCTTATCAATGCATCACAGATGGAACTGTGCTGAACTAAATTTTGTTCACTCAGTTCGTGCGGAAGCCATAAATCCCGAAGATTTACGTAACCTAGTTTCTTTAGGTGCCTGGCTACAGTTGCATGAGATAAGTTTAGCTCCTGACCTACCTCCCGAGTTGTTATTCTCGGGTTGTTCGTAATCATGTCCTTTATCCTTTCCTCATCCGTAACCATAGGTCGTCCGGAACGAGGTTTGTTTTTCACAGAGAAGTTCCCAGCTCGAAATCGAGTAAACTATTTTTGACGTGCTCGATTCGTCACTGCATCTTCTGCGTAAACAGCAGAAATTTTCCGTTGAGTTACAACTCCACACTGTTGCATCCACAAACTCGTACTGAAGTTTAGTTACCAATTCTTACATAAGTTGACCTATTTACCTTTGGCCGTGAGGTCACTGTGGTTTGTGTTCATAGCATTCTTTTCAATTATTGTATTTTTAAACAAACCCCATATTGTTAGGCAACTTCTTTGACGTAAAAGTAATGAGAGCATGCAGTTTTCTCAGGAGTTCTTAGTCGTAAACACATAACAAGAATCGAACGAATTTATGAGACAACCCGATATATGTGAGCTATGTGACAACACTTGTGTATTTTAAACGAGCCTTCCATCCTTGTTATACTCGGATGGCGAGCATATACCCCAAGCAGACAGTAAAAGTTATTACGTTGCACATTCCTCTAGCTTTCCTTCTTGTCTTGGGCAATCAGTAGAGGTTTAGGGTTTAAGGTTGCACCAGAGCATCTGTTTGGGGGGAAAGTTTGGTAAAACAGGGAAACAAACAGGCCTAAGCAGATATTTTGCAGCCTATCAGAAGGCAGAACGCCACCCACGCTATGTATAGCACCAAAATATGTCCAAGGGGAAAGGAATCCACGGAGATGGTGAGTAGCGTATAAATATCTGAGAAAACGTATAGTAAACCCCCAGTTTTTTGTTCAGACCTAGTGACGGGAAACCTGCGCTACTCTCGATTTAGAGTATCGCAGCTAAAATGGCCCGCAGATCCCGCTTGTGAGTAATAAGTGCAAGTGAATTCCGACGGCGAGGGGAATAATTTGGAATGCCAGCTAAAGGTATTCGTTCTTGTAAGAGCCTGCAAGCCGAGAACATCAGCCGACTGACATCATCAGACTGTATCTGTTAGTTATGTATGGGAAGTAACAGAAAATAAAATGTGTGTTTTACATTTCTTCGACGTATAATTCGAGCTTCCGACCATTCGAGCTTCCATTCGACCCTGGATCTCCGACACCTGTAGCGCAAATAAGTCCTTGCTCCCACACTTTAGTAAGTTCCTGACGCAACTGAGGTATCCAACATCGCAAAGTCATCGAATAACGTCGTGGAAAGCAGCAGAAGTAGAAGCCAGAAGCCGCCATTTTGAGGGAGGACCTCAAAACGCGCCCTGTGACAACGGACGCCGCCGAGACAAGATGACCCGTCTCGAAGGGCAATAAGTTCTAAAGTCTCTAAATCAATGTCTATCTGCGTAAATAAATTCTCCCAGCATATACAACAGCAAGGCAATCTTGGAAAACCATTTTCCTCAGAGTAAAAGATACATTAGCACAAAATTTGTTTTAGAATAGTCGAGTTTTGCTTCATCTATTTTAATTGTGGTATATGCTAACTTCACTAGATTATTTTCTAAGCGGTACATCATTTTACCAATATAGTTACATAACAACATTACTTGTCGAAGTTTAATTGGTTCAAAATTAAATTCCTGAAATATTAATGTTTTTGATAGATTCCCATTTATTCGTAAACATATCTTGATAACTTTGTAAATAGTAGACTACAATTCTAACATCAAAGGCTCCAAGTAGAAAAACTACAAGATTTTACTGTCAAGTTTGTTGATTATCATGAAACAGTAAATGAGTGAGTATATTTGTATTGTTTGTGTATTGTTTTATTATTACTGAAGACTATCTACCTTAAAGTGACTTAAAATTTTTAAACTAAATCAAGCCTGAATGCAGTGGTGAAGCGTGCAATGAAGCGCTGGAAGGGCTGCTTCCCCAAGAATTTAGGAGAAAAACAAGAAAATTTATGCCAAAATAATACTTTATTCGCTCTGGATACATTATCAAAATTTATTCGCGAACAACCACCATGCTGCGAAAAATTTGACAGCTTCTTAGATTCGAGTGACCAGTTACACGAGTTCATTCAATACTGAATATTCCTGTATTTACGCATTCGTAACCTTGAGTACTATGCGTCCTAAGTTTCCGGAAGCAATCGCAACTTTTCAATAGTTAGGAACCACTGACAGATTTTGTCACGTGAAGTCTCTGTAGCGTGTGAAGAAAAGTTAAATTTTGTTGTATTGTTTGGCACTTTTAAATATAACTGTACGTATGTTTCAACAGCATTAGCAATAGAATTTTATGTAGATTGGTATTTAGTGGTGACAAATAGGAAATTCTTATAAAGTTTTAGGATATTAGAGAAAGTGCGTGAACAGCATACTTTCTCCATTTAGTTTATGTGGTGTGAGCCAGCTGTAGCAAAAACTGGAACGTTTGAGTGGAGAGCGAAGACAGGAATATGTCTGCTTGTAGGGTGAGCAGTCTTGCAATTCAAGAAGGGCCTACGTCTGACTGTTGAATAGAAAGGGTATTGAAGGGTAGTCTTAGTTCTTTGAGTCAATATTGTCACCCGGGCTTTGGAACACCCTATGGAAGCAGCTGAGAGCGGAAGACAGGGGAGGTTCGTGTTAGCCACGCCTCCCGCTCGTCCGTCTTATAGTGGTGACAGGGACGGCTGGGGAAAGAAACATGATTGTGCGGTCTGTTTCTCTTTCACCTGTGTTCTGGAAATTACGGGATCCTTCATCTACTGGAACCTTCCTGTGAAAGCCAGTAGGCTGCGATATTCCTATAAAAAGGGGCTGCCGGAGTGAAGTGAAGTCAGTTAGTGTGAGTGAGTGACAGTTCTTGGTGTAAGAAGGCAGTGTTAGTCAGTGACGTGTTAATGAACGAAAAGATTGTGCAACGGAAGACTGTACGTAACTGTGTATGAGTATCGGAGTTGATGTAATCGCGAGTACAAGTGAAATTGTAACGGACGAACTGGTGAATTGTAATTGTGTGCAGTACGCAATTCTGCGTAATTGGCAAGTGTTTAACTGTAAGTCGGTGGAAATAAAGAACAGTTTTGAGCGGTGAAATTGGACTTTTCATTTCACGAACCCACAAAGTCACAATATTCTCTCTTATTTTAATGAAAATTATATGGAGTTTCAATTAAATTGAAAGTCACGCCTCGTAAATGATTGAATGGTTAAAACTAATTCATTTGTCCAATAATTACATAGAAAATGAAGCTAGCTACAGTGAAGCAATAACTATTACACAAATATAGCTATTTGCTACAAAAACTTCATTTATATTAAGAAAATGATGCAAGTTTTTCTTATTCATTGACGAGATCGATTTCGTAAGCATTTGTTTACATCTTCAGTCATCAAACAACTTCGTCGTCAACGGTACTATCACTTGTTACTATGTGTTTTCCAGTATTAACAAAATCTGAAAACGAAACAAACCTATAAACGGAATCAACTGCTGGCATTTCAAAATTCATTACGCGATGTATTTTTTTTTTTTTCCTTAAATAACTATCTTTTCCCAAGCCATTAAAAGTATGGAACCATTAAATTGTTTTAATAATTTAACTTAAGGATTTATTTCATGGTTAAATGACCGAAATTATCTCCTACGCCCAATTTATCATTTTTTTATATTTAATGTTACGAAACTGTTCTTTCGTTCTAGTTTACAAATTACGTTTTGTCTTTACAATATAAACCTGATCTCAATATAAACAATTAAACTGAGAAATACCAGATTTTTTTATTATTAGCAATTTTATCTTTTTTGAGAAATGTAGTAAATTTTTAATACACCATTTATTTTGAGAAACAAGAATTTTACTATTTTTAAAACTTCAGGTACTTCTCAATCGGCTGTAGCAGATCATTTTTTGTCATTTAACCTGAAATAAATCCTGATTTTAAATTATTAAAACAATTAAATGGTCCGGTAGGTGTAATGTTTTGAAGAAAAGTATTTGTTTTAAAAAATAAACATCGCTTATTGAATCTTGAAATACTTTCAGTTGATTCTGTTTTAGGTTTGTTTCGTTTTCAGATTTTGGCAATACTGGAATAATCATAGTAACAAGTGATAGTATCGTTGACGACGAAATTTTTTGATGACTGAAGATGTAAACAAATGATTTGTGTCATTTGTCCAAGTTCATCATTATTGAATATGCTGTTAATGTCTGCACTCTCTTATAACTTAATAATGGTAGAACTGCACTTTGTTGTATTCTTTTCAGACTTGAGCGAAAAATAAATAAGATATTTGGTGCTACTTTGTTTATCTCCATCTTTAATCGCCAAATCCTACCATACCTTGGAGTCGCTCAAATTGCTCTTATAAGCTTATTTGTATTGCTTAGTCATAAATGCTACATACAATTAATACCTTCACTTAACAATTTGTTTTTGTCTTGATGTTATATTAGTACACAATATTCAATTTTCAGTGTGGGTAAAAAGGTATGGAACAATGCTTGTAACTTTGTTATAGTTTTGTGAACGATATCTTTTAGAAAAGACCTAAGAATTTAACATTCTTTCGTATTACTTTGATTGTGAATAGAGCTTGACTGTTTTAAATGGCAACAATTTTTCGTCCTTGAGTCTTGGAAAGTACCGGTAGATGCATTTATGAACTGTAAGTTAATTAGGACGTATTACAGCACATGAAATTTAAACCAAGAAAAAAAGTTCATAACAAAATTAGTGGTGCTGTGTTGTAGCTCATGATGAATTGACTTCAAAAGATGCTCAAAGTAGCCTCCATTTACTGCCAAACAATGCCAAACTCTGTCTTTGAAATTAGTAAATGTGTGCAGCAACACTGTTCACCTGATCAACTGCATTCCTTGCCCGCCGCTGTAGCGTGGTGATAGCATGTCTACCTCACGTTCAAGGGGTCCCGAGTTCGAATCTCGGTCAGGGTGAGTTACCTGGATAAGCTTTTTTCCGGGTTTTTCCCTTATCCTGAAAGACGAATGTCGGGTAGCTCATTTGAGCATCATTTTACCCGTTCCATTCATCGTCCGATATGACTTAACTTTGGAGGACTTAAATTACAAAAAAGAAAAAACTCCATTCCTTGCCCAGTTCTTTGCTTTAACTCTTCAAATCTCTTGGTCGGTTCTTGTAAACACTCCACTTTAAAATATCCCCAAATGAAAAACGTGTAATGGGTTCACGTCAGCAGATCTTGGCGGCCCTATCCATCTTCCTGGAAATTCATGATTTAGGTAATTCACCACCTGCCTTCCATAATGTGCTGGCGAGTAGATAAATGTGGGTTTTTTTTCCACTGATAATAAAGCATCAAGTGCTTTATCACCTTCTGTAACTCATTTTGGCCTTCCAGACTTTGCCTTATTTTGAACACTTCTAGCGTCATTGAAACTTTAAAAAAATTGTATTACCGTAGAATGAGTAATACTTCGTTCTGGATGCATTTCATTAAACAAGACAAAAACCTCTTCTTGTGTCCTCCTCCTTTCACCATATCTGATCATCACAGTATTTCAATTCGTTGTCTTTCTGTAACTTGTGCCGTGATTAATTACTTCAGGAAGATTTGGCAATGAAGTAAGCATTGTTGTCCTTATTAGCTTAGGTTTTGTCTGTATTTCTTCAAAGTCAAAGCCACATATTGAACTAGCCTACTGTATTGTTTAGTTCAAAACCTACGCAATTGAAAGTGATGATGCGTTTTGCTTTGCTCAGTACACATGCAGTAAGGTCCTGATAAATTTAAAGCTTTTTTATTTCCTAATTGTATTTAGATGAATAGCTATATTGTAAGTCATTGAGCTTTAGGTCATCCCATTTTATTTCCAGCCTTATAAATTTTATGAAGAGCATAAATTCTATGTAAACCTAATTGCTATCTTTATCTTCATTATTTTAATTACAGCTTTAGGAATAAAACTGCGAGTTTAAAAATTAAATAAGTTGTGATTGAAGCAACAGATGTTACATCCAGTTATAAAAAATATTAAGGTGGATAATGTTAATCCTTCAAACTGTAACCTTAGTAAGAAAGGGCTACATTTTCTAAACAAGCAACAAAAGCCCACCTCAGTAGCATAGATGGTAGCGTATCTGCCTCACGTTCAAGAGGTCCCGAGTTCGAATCTCGGTCAGGTGAGTTACCTGGATTAGGTTTTTTCTAGGGTTTTCCTTATCCTAAAAGACAAATGTCAGGTAACTCTAAGCTCAATGGACCCTGGGTCCATTTGAGCATAATTTCACCCATTCCATTCATCGTTCGATATAATTTAAAAAGTTAAAAGACCTAAATAACAAAAAAGAAAAGAAAAAGAAAAAAGGAGAAAAAGAAATAAAATATCAGTGGATATTTATAAAAAAATATGGGTGATTATGTTGCAGATATCGAAATAGCTAGCCGCTATATAAATTAAAATCGTAAATCATTCATTAAAAATGAAATCTGTTAAAATTGTACGAGATTTGGACACGAAACCATCATCAAGAGATTAATTCATTAAATGACGAAGATTTAAAATTTATTAAAGCTGACAAAGTTAATAGGGCTTTAATTTTATATTATATAAATAGAGTGAAAATCTTATCTCAAGATGGAGATTTTATAAGAATTAATAAAAACTCTTACATAATTTTGCATTTAAGGTGTTGCTAAAATGTTTAATAAAGTAAACATTATATCAAATATAGGGAAACGTATCGTAAAATTAAGTAATTCTGTTTTACCTAGAATTTATGTTCTTCTTAAAATTGATTAGGCTTGTAATAAAATTAGAGGGATTGTAAATTGTATAAATACACCAACTTATCATTTAGCAAAATGGTTACATAAAAATTTAATTCTTCTGATAAATTTCATAACTTAAGAATTATAACTTCTTTTGAGCTGGTGGAAAAGATCAACAATGCAGTGCTGTCTAAGAAAAATAAAACTTGTTTCTGCCTCATTTCCTAATATTCCTAGAGAAAATATGTAAGATACATGAAGTTTACTTTGAATTTAAGCATTAACATTGACTAACTTGATCAAGTTGATAATTTTCCTGTGGTATTGTTGGTCACCTAATACAACTCTAAATAAACAGTGAAGTTAAAACACAATATTATTACTGCTTTAATTAATTGAGTTAACTAATATTTTATACATAAAAGGTTGAGAAACATAAATGTAAAAATGTAAATAATGTTTGCACATTTAATACAAGATTATATTTTTGAAAAACGTACTTACCATTCTTGAGTTAATAAAAATTTCACAAAAGTTTTAAACAACTTGGAGTTAACTTTGGTTTTAAAAAGGAATATAATATAAATTTAACTATTTAGATTGGAACTGGGCTTACATTGAAAGGATCATACGTAATTTAAAAACAAGAATGAAATTGTTTTAGAAATATTAGGTATAAACAGCTGTAGCAGATCATTTCTGGTCATTTAACCATGAAGTAAATTCAGAAGTTAAATAATCAAACAATTAAATGATTCAAAAATATAATGCTTTGGCAGAAAATATCTATCTCAAAAATTAAATGGGTAATAAAATTTGAAATACCGCAAATTGATTCTAGCTGTAATTTTGTATGATTTTCAGAGGTTGGTAATATATACAAAAATATTCCGTCATACAGCTGCTGTAACAATAACAAAAGGAACATACAGAGTGACTGAAGAGGGGACAGAGATTTTTGCTGAACTAGTCTCTTGAGTTCTGTGGGGAATTCATCAATTTCTTAATCAGAGTAAGTGAAGTTTGTAGCTAATTATTGTATTTTATTATAATATTTGTACTGCAGAGGGAACTTTAAGCTTTATATTGAATATAAACTCATCTCAGTTAGTTTGTTTTATTATTTACTTATTTAATATACTAAATTCACAGAAAAATGTTCCGTACTAATAATAAATTATATGAGGAACAAATAAATATCTTATTCCATTCAGAGTGTTGCACATGATGATCTTGTAACATTTAAGTATAATCATGCAACACTGGTAATGTGATTTCTTCAATCAAAACTGAACTTTTAAGTTTAGTGACCGCTTATACAAACATTTAAGAGATTTGTAATTTGGCTTGCACTTCCTTTTGTATGCGTATTATTGGGACTTAAATATATCTTTTATTATCCTGTGCTTAATGCTCCACACAAGTAATTTTAAAAATAGTTTTTTTTAAATTTTCCACCATTTATCAGATTCTAAAAACAAAATGTATAATTTCATTTTCTTTTATCAGACTTATCAAAAGAAAATAACTTGTAAATATTATTGCATTGTATGTCAAGAATTTCGAAGTTTTGTAGAGGCTTTAAGATCAAAGAAATACAGTATCAAATATTTAATTGCTGGAACTTCAGAATGCAACAGTGCAATCTTTAATTTGATTAAAATTGCACCATGTGTAGCACTTGATGTTAATTCTGCTAGAGGAGAATAATAATTTCTAAGAAACTCAAACTTATAGTCGAAGAAGCTCTTGCGTTTTAACCTACATTATAAAGAGAAGCAATTTTTAATACAAAAAGTCAAAATGAAATTATAGACCAAGAGTTCTTATGAGGAAGTAGAATATAAATGTCAATTAATGAAGATTTATGTTAATTTAAAAAAAAATGGAATTAGAGTTTTTGAGCCTATACTTGTGTAAGATGATAAACATAACTCCATGAGAAACAATATCTTGGGTAATTTAATGCCAAGTAAATACGTAATCAATATTGCCCAGGTAATAAAGATATGGAACATTCACCCCCTGCACTTTTATGCTTTTATATTTTGGTGCTTGTCTACAAATTTTGAGGTAAGTTTACTAATAAGGTAATGTTAAAATATAAGTGAAATATTCCAGGGAGACTATTTCATAAGGAGCATTGGTCCACCACATTTTCAATAATATGCCGTAGGGTACCCACTAACAAACTACGTTATGCTGAAGCGATATTACACAGAGAAAAACAGTTAATATAAATTCATTTCTTTATATATTTGTAAAAAGAAATCTAATGAATTCGGAAAGATTGTGCATTATTATCTTACCTTCTTCTGCTCCACTTCATGATTGATGAAACTGATTTCCTTCCGGTAAATACCTCTGCTCTTACAGAAAATGATATAAATTAAATCACTATAGTTCCTAAGCAAACAGTAAAATTTCACAGAAACCTCTAAATAACTTCTTAAATATAGTCATAGCTCAAAGCTGCGAAAGTATACAACATAAACTTCTAACCATTAATTAAAAAAATTAATTAGCAGTATTTTATGTAATGTACACTAAAATGTGTTATATTTGATAGTTAAACTATGTAATTATCTAAATTGTTAAACATGAATAATTGCGTACATACACTTTTTTTAATTTACGTCCTCCAACGTTAAGTCATATCGGACGGTGAATGAATTGGGTAAAATGACGCTCAAATGAGTCCAGGGTCCATGGAGCTTATAGTTACCCGACATTCGTCTTGAAGGACAAGGGAAAACCCCAGAAAAAACCTTATCCAGGTAACTCACCCTAACCGAGATTCGAACTCGGGACCTCTTGAACTTGAGGCAGACATGCGACCATCTACGCTACTGAAACGGGCATACATATATTAGCTATAATAACTCTCTGAAAATGTAGATTAGTAGATTATTACAAGTGTGTATATTATAAGTGTGTGTGTTATTAGTGTTTCGTGTACTTGAATTATGTTTAGGTATACCTCTTGCCTATAAGTCTCTTTAAATATCAAATACTAATACCTGATCCCATTTGTGAGAACCTAAGCTCGGATATTTGTAACTGGTCAGATCTTATCGCAGCATTACTTTTAACTCACTAAACATCAGGCTGAAAAATTCAATGCCATAGCCGGGATTTGAACCACGGATCTTCAGGTTGCCATCCAGCCGCTCTAACCCTTGAGCTACTATGGCCAACGCGCCGACATGATATTAAGTTCTCCAGCTGACTCGTGTTTTTCCCGGTAAACCACTTAGGAGCTCTCATAAACAGTTATGACTGTTTGCATAAGAGTCAGCTGGAGAATTTAATGTCATGTCGGCGCGTTGGCCATAGTAGCTCAAGGGTTAGAGCGGCTGGACGGCAACCAGAAGATCCGTGGTTCAAATCCCGGCTATGGCATTGAACTTTTCAGTCTGATTCTAACTTTCCATACTTTGGCCTACACACGGCAAGTGTGAAAGAACAATTAATTTCCCGTATTATTTCTGTTTGCAACATAATTTTAGACCATATTAAATAAATTGAATTGTTCTGTCAAGCTTTCAACTCTCTCGAGTAAATAGAGATTATGAAACCATTCATTAAAAAAGATATGTGACCAGACACGTTCTGCTAGGCCAGTAGGAAGTGTATTCTTTCCTCTCGTTCGAATTTAACAGACACGTTGGCTTATTCCAAGTGATTCTTTTATCACGTCATGTAAAACGTTTACGTTTCAGCTAAAAGAATGGCGTTTTATGGTTATGTTAAATACATTACTCTCTACCTTACACATGGATCAGTTTTTGCAAAATCTGAATTTTTGTCATAGTGCGGATAGCATTTATTAGAGATTGATCAGGTTGGCGCTCGTCACACGCCACATAGGGGAACGCAATGCGACAACACCGATTGGTTGCTTACCTAACAGCGTTCAAGGACAAGCATCATCCCATTTGAAAAAGATAATAGACTATTAAGATAAATGACTCATAAACAGGGACACGGAAGTAGAGAAAACTGCGAGAAAAATTCTGGATTTACAGTGAAGGGTTTGTCCTCGGACAGGGAACTGTGACTGATTCTTGTCAGTCCAGTAGCTGATCTGACCCACAGAAAGCGTTCTGATGTGACCAGTACGAAACGTAAAAACAGAAATTGGCTCCCACGGCCCTAAGGCCGGAGTATTGGCGCCGCGCTCCGGATAGGAGACGCATGGTCCTGCTAGCAGATTAAAAAACGAGCGGCGGTGCAATGAATGAAGCTGTGACCGCTTTCTCCTTCTAGCCTCGTGGTGGCGTACAGTTACCATCTTCCTCACGCACTTGCCGCGTCCTTCTCCTAGCGCGTACGCACACTTCCACGCTGGGATTCAGGTAAATTGCTTTTAAGGAGGACTGCCGACATCTTTCCACCTGTTTCAGTACTTATGAGGTCACAGCGCTCTCGGAAGTGACAGGATTCGAATTTACGACTGCAGGAATCCTAATGCACTAACGGCTGGCAGGAATCAACTTTGATTGTTGTAGACAGTAGAGCTCGGATGTTTAGGTAATAATTCAAAACTGGCAGACAAAAGACAATAAAGTCGTATATGTTATAAACTTTGTCAATTACCAGGATTCGTATCAGCGATGTCGGTGTGCTGGAATTTCGTCCCGTAGGAGCTTTTATACGCCAGTAAATCTATGGAGTGGGGTTATCGACTTTAGGCATACTTAAAAGCCATCAAACTGGACCGGATATGAACTCGCGACGTTGGAAAAATGTAGGATAAATCTCACACATACATAAGATGTTAGATTTATATAGATTTCTCTGCTCATTTTCTACAACTTGCTTCTACAAAAGCTATTATTCTAGCTTTTTGCTGTTTACCCAGATAAATCTTCAATTGACATTTGCACGTTTTGTTGAGCAGTATATTTCGATAATTGTTTGAGTTTTCTAAGATGATGGATGATGATATTGATGAAGATGATGATGATGACGATGATGATTTGTATATAAGGGCGCTCAACTGCTTGTTGATTAGTGCCCTTACAAAAACTAAATCATAGTAACAGCCAGAGAGAAATACTTAAAAAGAAAAAAGGAATGAGAAAATGACAATAAAATACGTCCAAATGGAAAAAAATAATAAAAGCTATAATTAACTATAAAACACCAAAAGGCATAAAAAACCGTTTTCAATATTAACTTGTCAAAACAAACTACCTGCCCAGTGGTGTTTGAATCAATTTGTTCATTTTCTTATGGGCTGGACTAACATTTTCAGCAGGTTTATCCGGTCTTTTTCTCACTGTCGCTTTGGCAGTGAGGACAGGATTTTCCTGCTCCACATCCTCAATGGAGGAGGACCGCCTTCCTACTGAAACGATTGGAAACTGCGATCGGCGAAAATGAGAGCCGCCGATCTAAATCCTCTCCAGATGATTATTCAGATTTTTAAAGAGGTTGTCGCTATAGGATCTCTTTAAAATTCCATGCTCTATGGGACCCTCGAGAGAAAGAGAGACAATACTAGCTTGTTATTTCAGAAAAGTAAATTTGAAGTTGAAACCCAGAAAAGCAATTTCCGGAAATGCTTAAAGCCCACAAAAGATTTGCTTTACATAAACTGTCTAACGATATCTACATTTTCTGTGCAGTAAGATTTTTGTCTATTACGGTTTATCTACCAGTTATGCAAAGGTCATTCAGTATGAAGACTTCAGAGGTTATTCCCAAAAATAGTTATGGCTTATATATTTAATTTTTCACGACAATATGGTATTTTTGGTAGGTAAAGTCAGACTGCAAAATTCAATGTCATACCCGGGATTTGGCCTAAGGAACTCCCGGTGTCTGTCCGATTGCTGTAATTACTGAGCTACCATAGCAACACGCCAGGACGATATTAAATTCTCCGAATGACTAATTTTTTTCGGTAAAACTCTCAAAAATAAGAACTCTTAGTAGTTTTCCGGGGAAAATGCGAATTATTTGGAGAATGTAACATCGTGCTGACATGTTGCAATGTTAGCTCATTAGTTTACAGAACCGGATGGAAACCGGGAGACCATGGTTCAAATTCCAGCTATGCTATTGAATTTCCCAGTCTGACTCTACCTTTTGGTGTGGGTTTTTTCGGTTCGTTGTCCTTGTGAGTGCTTTGTTAGGGATGGAGTATGAAGGGTTTGACGGTGAGAAGGAAAGGTTGGTGTTTTGTCTAATTGTCGGTGTGCTGGGATCTCTTTCTCATGGTTCGGTTATGAAAAGTCGTGCTTACCGTCTCTCAATTCCTTTATTTTCTTTAACCTGGCTCTCTTTACTCTCTTGCTAACACTTCCGTTGTCTTCCAAATTTTCCTTTCCCCTTAACGTTTTTTTACGTTGCTTTTCGAACTCCCTTTATTCCCTATATTTGCACTATCTTCAAGACCATAACTCTAATTCGGACTGCGACATCGGATCCTACTTCTCTCCCAATAACACGCCTTCCTCCCGTCGTATGAAGTACCCGAGTGGCGCTCTTTCCCCCGTAGTATTCCCAGCTTCTATTCTAGCTTTTCTCGCCTATCACCGCCCATTTTCAATTCCTTTACTATTTTACGACTATCACGTGGTTTACTCTACATTTTATTGGCAGAATTTATTTCTTTAATTTTTCTCTTATTGGTCACTTTCGTCTGTCTTTCCTATGCAGCAGTAATATTTTCCACCCCTTTGGGTTGTATGACCTCTCCGCGTCTTGGCGGTATTCTATCATGCTTGGCTGAATTTCCCTTAAGCTTCGCATACCTTACTGGCGTCTCAATGTCGGGGTAACCTTCGAGGGTTTTTGTTCTATTGTTCTGTTTCCTGCCTTGTCTCTGTGCTCAGAAGCAACTCCTGTCAGATTTTTCCTTCATTTACACTATATTGCTACTTCGAATATTCTTTTTAACTTTATTTCTTATATAATTTATTCCCTTTCTATTCCCATTATGCTTATTTATGATCTCTACTGTTGTATTAATTTCTAGTTATCTTTTCCCTCTTGGAACCTGAGGTTTCTGCTGCAAATGCCCTTCGGAGGAATTTTGCTATTTTTCTCACAAGTTGGGAAAATTTTCAAATTCCTTCGAAAGTCCCACTAAACCGCGACCTTCAAAGTTTAACTGGCGTGCTAACGCTGACAATTGTTACCTAGTTTCTCCTCTTTCCCTTCGTCAACGTAAGTGCAAGCAATGAGCTTTAGAGTGTTTGTTGGTTTCCTTTTTTCTGTTTTACAAAAAAATACATACATACATTTATACCCTTATATACATTGTTACATATTGTTTTAGTTTTCACTTTGTCCAGTATTTAACATTGTGTTATCAATCTGATTTTGCAGTTTTGGATTGTCACTGATTTTCTCTATTTATTTACATTATTTGTTTTTTTTTTTTTTTTTTTTTTTTGTCTTTTGGGCTTTACGTTGCCTCTTTAAGTATAGTGAACCTTTAACGTTTCATACACTGTCACTTGAATGCCGTGCTTGCTTTTGTGTTTGGCACTTTTATTATAATTCCTTGTCTGTTCCACTAACCTATTCTAATTACAAATTTTTATTAGTATAACCAGGTGTGGCATTTCTTATAATATAGTCAACTTCCGTCGCGTTTATTCTTTATGTCCGTTATTCTTATTTCTATGAAACGTGTGTATTTCTTCTATTTGGAACAAAGTGGTGTTTACTAATAACCTGTGCCGTAGATTAATGAGTTCAGTGACTCCTGTTCGCGTCAGGTAATGGTTTGAGTATGTGTGATTTCCAGTTCTTTAAAGGGTCGTAATAGTGCTATGTTATATATACCTATGTATTTCTTCGTTTTATAGTCTACCAGCTCAAAAGAACGATCACCGAACTTCGCAACGATCATAGCCGGCCCTTCCCAAAGGATATGCAGTTTTTGTGATGTTTTGTTGAGCATTGAAGATTTGTTGTGGGTTCTCACCAGCACCGTATCTCCTATGTTCGGCGACAACTTCTTTTTGTGTCTTTTCTTCCTTTCATTTCTAGTTTCTGCTGGTTTCCTATGGCGTTCGTAGGCTTCTTGTATTGGCTGGATTTCGTTCAGTTACGTCTGTGTTAATTGCTCTTTTTAAACCTGGGAAAATGCTTTCTGGCGTTTGGTTTATGTGTAGCTTGACTGGGGCTATAGCAGTGTTAGGGTTAATCGTGTTGTTCATGATTTTTTATATTAGTGGTAGTTGGGGGACCTACGAGGTATGTCTTTTGCGGTATGTTAATATTCGCAGGTAGATGGATAGATCCCTCATCGATCTCTCGCACGGGTTACTTTCCGGGTGGTATGCTGTTGAGTTGTATATTTTGATACCTGATGTTCTTATTTTATTCACGAAATGTTTGCCTTTGTGTATGGACGCATTATCAGCCAAAATGGCGTCCATTTTACCATATTTCGGTATAAAATCGTCTAATATTTTGCTTGCACAATTCCCGCTTGTTACCCTCTTCATCGGGTATAATTTGGTGAATTTGGTAAATATGTCCACCATTACGAATATGTACTTCATTCCAGCCGTTCCAGTAGGCATTGGTCCATGAGCGTCTATTGTGACGAGAGCTAGGGGTTTGTCGCGTAATATGGATATTGGTGGAGTGTCGTATTTCACGTTCATGGGTTTTGCTTTTTGGCTGATAATGCAGGCAGATATACGTTGCCGTACTTTGTGTTGGAGCCGAAAGATATAAAAATATTCCTCTATCGCCAAACACGTTTTTTCTGTTCCCCCGTGGATAATTGCTGTATGAAATGAATCAATTATGAGATATTCATGGACGCGTGGGGCGTATGTTCGCCATGTTGGATGGTGTCTACCTTGAAGTTTATAAAGGATTCCATCACGTTTGCCATATAATCCTTTTGTGTCTTTCTGAATTTCAGGAGCTGTTGTTAAAATTTCAGCAAGTTTGTCGTCTTCTTGTTGGATTTTCTTAATGTTCTTTATTTGTTTGGTTAGTTTTTGTTGGCCTGCAGGTCTAGTTTCAACACGTGGACTTCTCTTTGTGTGTTACCTATGCATTCAGGTATGTCGCCTTTTGTGTTCAACCGTGACAATGTGTCTGCGAAAATGTTTTGATTGCCTGGAATGTGTTTAATGGTGACGTCATGCGACATAATTTCATGTATGTGTCGGGAAATCTTGGTGCTTTTCAGTTTACAATTATTGATGAAGGAGAGGCTCACATGGTCCGAAAATATTGTTATTTTGCAGTTAAATATGAAATCTTTAAATTTTTTAATCACGAAAAAATGGCTGCTATTTCTTGTTCTGTGACACAGGCTATCTTCTCCGTGTTTGTCAGGTTCCTCGATGCCGTACTTATGACACATTGGTCTCCTTTGTCGTCTAGTTGACACAGGATTGCTCCAAAACCTGAACTTGATGCGTCGGTGTATATATAAAAAGTTCTGTTACTGCGTGGGCGTTCTAGCAAGATTGCTTGTCCGAATAGCTCTTTCAACCTGTCGAGAACTTCTTGGTGTGCGTTCGTCCATCGCCATCTCGTGCCTTTCTTTATTAGTTCTCTCAGAGGTGCTACCTCCTTCGCATAATTAATTAGAAAGCGTAACTGTCTAATGTTTTTCGGAGGTGGAATTTCCCTTATTGCTTTAATTCTGTTTTTGTCTGTAGATATTTCTTTCTCCGAAATGTTGTATCCCAAAAATTTTGTTTCCAACTGCAAGAACTTTGTCTTCTCTAAATTCAAGGTCAGCCCATTTGTCCTCAGTTTTGTGATGACATAATCTAAATGCTGTGTGTGTTCTTCTATTGTGCTGTCGTGAATAATGAAGTCATCGACGTACTCCGTCAAGAATTCTTGCGCATTATCTTTAAATATTGTATACATGGCTCTTAAGAAACTACTTGCGCTCACTGATAAGCCGAAAGCCAATCGCGTGAATTCTAGCACGCGGCCTTGGTACAAGTATCCGGTGAATTTTCTTATGTGTGGAGGTATGGGAATTTGTAAATATGAGTTTGTAAGATCTATTGAGGAGAACCACTTCTTTCTTCCTATGCTGGCTAGTGCTTGTTCTATACTGAGGGTCCTAAAGTGGTCTGGCATAACAAATTTGTTCAGGTGTCTGGCATCTATGGTGATGCGTGCCTTCCCATTACTTTTACGTACAATGCACAGAGGGTTTATGTAGGGGGTATTTGATTCCTTCATAATGTTCTGTTTTAGCATTTGTTAGATGGTTTCATCTACTGTTTGTTTTAAATTCATAGGAATGTTCCTGCATTTATAGCGCCAGGGGTTGACTTCTTTTATGTGAAATTCATAACAGAATGATGTACATAAGCCTGTTTCTTCTGTAAATGCATCTTTATTCTTCCATAAAACGGAGAAAAGAGTTTGATTTTGGCTGTCGTTTAGTTGTGTGGTTCCCTGCACCTTGTCATTTATTTTGGTCCATATGTTTACATGTCGATCTGGTATTTCATTGGAAAGTCTAAAGGTAGATTCTGTCTCTCCTTGTTGGAAAGGTTCATTTTCTCTTACGTCCAGAGAGCCGTTTCTTGTAATGATGTCGTGTAGATAACTGATTTCGTTTCTTCTACCTGGGTCTTCCTTGCTCTCGCAGCTGTCTTCAAAATTATCCGCAACTTCATCGTCTTTGTTTACTTCCTGGATTCTAAGTTCCGCAATGTGAACACCTGATTTTACCTGCACGTATTATACAAAAAAGTTTCTTCCTCAAATAGGTTTTCTGCCTCCGTTAAGTTAATGACCTGGTCCGTCAGCTGAGAGGACCCGATCGTTGCCTCCACTTGACGTTTTTTTTACGTTGCTTTGCGAACTCCCTTTACTCCCTATATTTGCACTATCTTCAAGACCATAACTCTAATTCGGACTGCGACATCGGATCCTACTTCTCTCCCAATAACATGCCTTCCTCCCTTGTATGAAGTACCAGAATGGCGCCTTTCCCCCGTCGTATTCCCAGCTTCTATTCTAGCTTTTCTCGCCTATCACCGCCCATTTTCAATTCCTTTACTATTTTACGCCTATCACGTGGTTTACTCTACATTTTATTGGCAGTGTTCATTTCTTTAATTTTTCTCTTATTGGTCACTTTCGTCTGTCTTTCCTATGCAGCAGTAATATTTTCCACCCCTTTGGGTTGTATGACCTCTCCGCGTCATAACGGTATTCTATCATGCTTGGCTGAATTTCCCTTAAGCTTCGCATACCTTACTGGCCTCTGAATGTCGGGATAACCTTCGAGGGTTATTTTGTTCTAATGTTCTGTTTCCTGCCTTGTCTCTGTGCTCAGAAGCAACTCCTGTCCGATTTTCCTTCATTTTCACTATATTGCTATTTCGAACATTCTTTTTAACTTTATTTCTTATATAATTTATTCCCTTTTTATTTCCATTATGCTTATTTATGATCTCTACTGTTGTATTAATTTCTAGTTATCTTTTCCCTCTTGGAACCCGAGGCTTCTGCTTCACTTTCCAGATGTTGGATTACATAAGACTAGTGTAAAATATTAATTGATTTTTCAATATGGTATTTGTGAAACTAGTTTGAGCTACTTTTGAGAAAATAAAACATTTCGAGAATATTCCTTGCAAATGATAGTTTATGATGAGGAGTTTAATGAAACCGTCGTAGCACAACTTGGTAATTTGTTGAACTCAATGATCAAGTTTGTGGTTTAAAGCCCAACTTCAGATTTTGAGTTCCACTATTGACAGATGGGCAGAATAACGTACACATATATTTCACGTATTCAGGGTGAGTCTTCAAGTGATATTTCGGTATCGAATTTTTGCATGAGACATGAAGATTCAAGAAATTTTCCCCATCTCATGCAACCGTATACGCCAAGGAATATTCCTAAGTTTACACTTTCTCAATCATGACTAACAATTTAAACTAAAATGTCATTACATTTAAGATACCTTAATAAATAATGAAATAAGTTTAATGAATAATCTACAAATAGCCTCTTATGTCCTCCTTATTCTGAATAACTTTTGCACAGCGGATAAACGGTGAGAGATGCGAAAATGATGAAGTGCATAAGACCAGAAAATGGACTACGGAGAAACTATGCTCAAACAATATATTTTAGATAAGCTAGCTCTGTCATTTTCATTGGTCTTGACTCAGTCGCTCCATTTATTAGGGTGACATAGACCTGTGTAAAACATTTTTGTTTTCTGCTGAAAGTTGAGTTTTTATCTTGAAATAATATGCTTTGTCTGGTGTGAGTACCTGTACCTACAACTTTTCCACCTGGTATGGTTGCAGCTTGTACCATTTATTGTATTAGCTATTTTCCCAGGCTTTATCTTCAAGATATTCAGACTTCTTCTCATTTTTATGAAGTTAGCTTTGTGCCAAAAGTAACGTTAATATTCTCATAGATTCAGTACTAGAGGTAATTTCTCCAAAAGTTACTTTTGAATTTCTGAATAGGACCTGGAAGTTTGACATCCCTGTGTATAGTAGTTTTTAAAAATATGTTTACATAAACAATAGTTCATTTCTGAGATAGCGAGATTCCTTTTAGTGTATTCGAATTTCTTTAGAGGGATTTTTAGGACAACCTTGGACACGGATCATTTCATTTGTATTATTTTCAAGTTTTTATAATCCTCATCACATGAATTGAAGTTCTTCTCTGGGGTTTGCATTCGAGAGGTCCCGGCTTGGATTCCAGTAGATATGAAAGGTTCCTTCTAGATCACACCGTCGCGACGCCGGCGTTGGTGGGAGGGGGAGGGGAGGGGGGTGGAGACCCCCCAATGTGTTACATCTGGTATGGAAGGGACAGACATGTCTCGACACGCATTCCCAGGGTTTTTTAAGGGAAGTCATAAATTATTGTATATGTATGTTCCAGATACAGACCTCGCGACATCTGGCGCCTGTGGAAGGGGGAGATGAGATCGACCACCTGTTACTCGCCAAAGATTATGTGGGAGAAAACACAAAAATGGATTCCAAGGGTTTTTGGTAAGGTTGTGAGTGAACCCCAAGCAAACAGGCATGTGAAACTTGAAGGCTTTTTCTTTTAAAAATTAATGGGTACCATTAATTCTGATCTGACAAAGATTGTGTATGGTCTTATATCAAGAGAGACACATTTATGTTGCAGCTGTAAGCATGAACGAAAACTTTGTCACTCCCCGCCGTCTATATGTGTCCAAGATGCTTTATGTTCCAGCCGGACTTTTAAGTGTGTGCATAAACAGAAGAAAGTATTCACAGAGTGTTTTTTAAGAGAAGCCATCAATTATTGTTTCCACCATCCTGTGAGAAGCATTGTCTGTTGAACATCCGCCCCACTTGTAACATTTCCCAGCCTCCAAAGTGTTAGGGCACCAACTTTCGCGCAAAGATTATGTGTGAGAAAACACAAAAATGCATTCCAAGGGTTTTTGGTAGGGTTGTGAGTGAACCCCAAGCAAAATGGCATGTGAAACCCGAAGGCTTTGCGGGATTACATTAAACTATTTACATCTCAGAGAAAATGTTGGTAGTGTCCTCCACCAGCTACTACACGTGTTTGCACTCGTCGCACCATATTCTCTGAAGTTTTACGGAGTTGATATCGAATTGAGAGAACGTTATTTCCAGCAAGATGGAACAACGTGCCATACATCTAATGACACAATGGAACTTGTAACCAGTTTCTTTCATAATCGAATAATCTCAAAAGGTCTGTGGCCCCAAATCCCCTGACCTAACCTCACCGGATTTTTTTTATTGTGGCGGTATCTAAAAAATAGAGTGTACAAGAATAGGCCACGGACAATTGATGTTCTCAAGGAATCCATTCGAACTGAAATAAGTAACATTGGTGAGGATACTCTCCGTAAAACTTCAGAGAATATGGTGAGACGAGTGCAAACATGTATATATGCTGGTGGAGGACACTTCCAAAATTTTCTCTGAGATGCAAATAGTATAATGTAATCTCCTAATTGTTTATTATATTCTCCCACAATTGCACGTGTGTTCTATTATTCGTTCATAAATTATGGCCTATTCAAATGGTTCAGGTTTATATGGATCGCACTGTATACAGAAGAGTAAATTTGTTTAATTAATTTTAAATACTCAGAAATTAAACTTTTCCCAGGAAACACAAGATTACATTTAAATGCCATGTTGTCATTAGTGTAACTACATACTTGAAGTTAACATGCGAGGTAAGATATAATATTTCGATCAAGATAACGCACGGACCGCTAGTGTTTATAGTATGTGTACTCCTACTATCTGATAACAGGTAAACGGATGTGTTCTTCTTCTTCCTCTTCTTCTTTGTATTATTATTATTATTATTATTATTATTATTATTATTATTATTATTATTATT
>CM060948.1:169795659-170080659 GCA_030765055.1 Mantis religiosa | reverse complement strand
CTGCAGCAGTTGTTGCAGACACATGGTCAGAAAATCTGTGAGCTCGTTGTGAAGTTCTTCACAGCCACAGATCCGGCCAGCAAGATGCTGGTGGCAATGGAGGCGATGGCCCTCCTGACAGCAGGCACGCAACAGCTCCGAAATGGCGCATCGAACTAGGTCACGTACCTCGTTTCGATTCGCATTTTGGAATGCGTGCGGCCTAGCAGGTCAGGGGAGCGAGCTGCTTCACTTTGCCCGAGACAATGCCCTAGACGTCATCCTAGTCAGCGAAACGCATCTCCGACCAGACTTCCCATTCCGTCTTCCGGGCTACATCTGCCATCGTACGGATCGTCAGGGACGCCCAGTGGGCGGAACTGCGATCTTGGTGACGCAAAATGTGGTCCATCAGCCCATCCAGCTCCCACCTCTACAAACCCTAGAGGCCACGGCCATTAGTATGCACCTTGTTGGATTAGAGGTCTTGGTAGTCTCTGTGTATCATCCAACAAACCGACAGTTTGTACCCAACGACTATCTATCCATCCTAGCCCTATATCCCTGTGTAATCATGGCCGGCGATTTTAATGCTAAACATCAACGTTGGCATTGCGGTCGTCGGGCGGATGCAAGAGGCAATGAAATCATTCGCCTTATAGATGCGGACCCTCAACTTCAAGTACAGGGTCCCTGGCAACCCACTCACTACCCGGAGGAGGAGGACTTCCCTCATACATAGACTTCGCAATCACAAAACATCTACCATACCATCTCATACTCACATCATTAAATGCATTACATTCAGATCACAAACCAGTGTTGACAGAGATCAACACAAGGGTTGCCAGTCACGATATTTCGCTTCAAACGCAAGCGGTTGACTGGGAAGGCGTCAGGAACTACCTCCGCACTTCCATCCCGCCAAATCCCAAAATCACAAATTTCCCTACCCTGGATAACGCCGTCTCATCCTTCACTTCCATAGTGAAGCGGACCGCCTTTAATCTGACAGTCCATGCTCCGGCTCCTCTTCATCCCGATGTCCTCCCTTTGGACATCCTTCTTCTAATCCGGCGATCCTGAGCAGCACGGAGATTATACCAACGTCACCGCGCGCCACATAATCGAGGGCTCCTAAGAGGTTTACGTCGAGAGGTCAGTGCCCGTCTGCGCGAGCACAAGGTGCAAGCGTGGGAGGACAAATTGGCCAGGTTGCGCGTCGAGGATGGCGACGTGTGGAGGATAGCCAAAGCCCTCAGAAAACACAGAGGTCAGTACACCTCTCCCATTCACGGCACCCAAGGCTTGGCCTATGAACCCCAAGCCAAAGCCAACGCTTTCGCTGACTATCTTGAGCGCACTATGTGTCTGAGAGATGACCCCCAGAACGACAACTTTTCTGAACGTGTCCGTCGGGAGGTGCGTCGTTTCTTACGTCACCGTCCTGAGGATGCGGAGAGACTCGCTACCATCCGACCTAGCGAAGTCCAAGGCGTACTCCAACGTCTCAAACCAAAGAAGGCGGCGGGGCCGGACGGGCTGACTCCCCTAATGCTCCGCCATCTTCCCTTCATTGCGGTTCTCTTCCTGACTAGGATTTTCAACATGTGCCTCGCCCTTGGGTACTTTCCACGAGAGTGGAGAGAGGCCCGGGTGAATCGCATATTGAAACCTGGGAAGAATCCGGTACACCCTTCCAGCTACAGATCCATTAGCCTCCTCTCCACCCTTTCGAAATTTCTCGAGAGGCTAATTCTTGTTCGCTTGTCCCCAATATTGGTAGACATTCAAGCCATTCCTGACCACCAATTTGGTTTTCGTCCTGGGCACTCAACAGTTCAGCAGTTGCTGCTTGTGGTGGAGACCGCCGCCCTGGGCTTCCAGGAAGGCGCCTTCACGGCCGCAGTTTCGCTGGATGTCGAGAAGGCCTTCTCTACGACATGGCATGCCGGACTCCTACACATAATAATCCATCTGGGGCTCCCAACACAAATGATCAACATTCTACACAGCTTCTTGCGACATCGCACATTTAAAGTCTCAGTCGTGGGGAAAACATCAACACTAAGGCAAGTGAGAGGCGGAGTCCCCGAAGGCTCTGTGCTATCCCCCACCCTCTTCAACGTCTTTATGGCAGATTTCCCCACAGAACCACGAGTCGAAATGGCACAATACGCTGACGACGTGTTTCTGTTCTGCAAGGACAAACACATCCTCAGAGCCTTCAACCCCATC
This sequence comes from Mantis religiosa, assembly GCA_030765055.1. Lineage (NCBI taxonomy): Eukaryota > Metazoa > Arthropoda > Insecta > Mantodea > Mantidae > Mantis > Mantis religiosa. Next base: position 170,078,442 of record CM060948.1, on the reverse strand, counting down.
CAAAGACATCTCCGCCTAACACAACAGTGGTGCCGGCGTTGGCGGATGTCCGTAAATCCGGACAAAAGCCACGCCATTCTGTTCACAAAGCGCCACACCCCCGCAGACTGCCCCAACTTCAGCTACCGAGGTCGAAGGATAGAGTGGTCTAACTCTGTCCAGTACTTGGATAGAGGTCTAACTTTTCGCCGACACATCAGGGACCTTTCAGCGAAGCTACAGGGAGCAATTTCTTCCCTGTACCCAATGCTGGGGTCGACCCCGATGCCAGTCCGCATGAAGTTGTAATCCCGGTGATGCTATATGCCTGCGAGATCTGGGGCATGGCAGCAGATAGCTGTTTAGCATGGCTTCAACGTGCACAGAATAGAGGACTGCGGTCTATCTGTTCTGTGGGACGTTATTTCCCTACCAGGTTGCTCCACGAAGCATCGGGTCTTCCATACGTGGAGGATGAAATTAGGCGCCGGGCTTCAAAATTATAAACAAGTTTACCATCTCATAGAAGCGCCCTTGTCAGATCATTGGGAAATTATGACCCCACTAGACGCCGATCTAGACTGCATCGGGTCCCCCGCATGGCATGCGGGCACCCTAGATAACCCAGGAGCTAAACCTATCAGCAGCTAAAGCTGAGCTCCTCATAATTCTTCCAAGCTGTTTGGCATCTAAATTTCTCCCCAACTAAAATGCAAAATATTTAAAACAAAAAAAAATGGGTGCTAAGTACTGCATCCTCCCCTTCAACCCTAAGGTACCTTGGTAACCTCAAAATTAACTCCCTATTAAAAACCTACATCACCTTCATCCTACATCTTTCAATAAAAATCCTACCTGCGGTAAAACCCTTAATGGGTGGGCACGCAGCAAAAACCTTCTGGCTGTATACAGCCAGCCATCACGAGCGAGCGAGCGAACCAGCGGTTCACTTCGTCTGAGGATCGCGAGTTGAGAGGTTGAGTTTTGAGGAAGTTGTATGTTATACATAGGAAAATGCCAGAAATAGTACATATCCCGGTTGGTCAGTGTGGAAACCAGATTGGAGCAAAGGTGAGTTTATAAACTCGTTTTAATTTTGTATAAAAGTATGGATTTTAATTGTGTTGATAAGTTTGTACTGCATAGCGAATAAATGTTTGGCTGCATACCTCCATCATGTAGGATAAGTTTGAATTTCATTTCACAGTGGTAAGGTTCACGTAATTCGTGTTAAAATAACTGTAGTTAAGTGCAATTTTTAAGTCAAAATATTTTAGATTTACTTGCTGTGTGGGAGTTTCGAACTTCGAGTTAATCTTTCCGAGCTTGTGGTTACAACCTGGTTTGCTATGCGGTCCACTGCGGATTGATTGTTCAGGTGGAAAGTACAAAATGATTAAACAAAGGAGTAATTAATGCCAAGAATTACTGTTTAACAATGAAATGTGTGTGCATTGCTTGGGTTCCGAATTTGACAAAAGACACGTCACGTGTTAACAACTTGCTGTGTTCACTACATTGTATGGGCTTTGCCTGTATCTTACATTTCTCTTGAATCTGTAGTATTTATTCGAAACACGGACATGTTAATGTTTTCAAATATAAAGAATTAGCTAGTGTTATATAACTAACCGGATCAATAAATGCTGCCGGTCTCGAAGTAAACAAAACGCTTCAACAAAATGGCGGCTGATATAAAAAAATTAGCGCCAACACGGATTTTTAGTTCTAGTAAATTCAGAAGTTGCCATAACTTGGTGCAAGTTTTTAAGCTACAAATGTGCTCATGAATTTACAAACGAATAACTGTCGCGGTGCAGACATTTAACGAAATTATATTCAACCTTAAGTAGAAAAGCTTCGGTGTATTGATATACGGGTTCTAAACTTGTCCATACCCTAGATTTTCACAATTTTTGAGATTTTTGGGGGTATAAACCTGTATTTTAGACACTTTTGTGAAAATGGCTCGTATGGTGTAGGGCTGTTGAACCGTGCACCAATCCAAGGAGAACCCTGGTTTAGCTAAACTAAATTAAAGGTACAATTACCAAATGTACTCGTATACAGCGGCTTTAGAGTAAGGTAGGCAAATCCCAGTATAGGTTAATAAGGTAGTGCCATTGTTAAGTGCTCTATGATCAAGGCCAAATTTGTTGTGAATGGGGTTTAATCTTATCAGTGTTTACTTATCTAGTTCAGAAGTGAATACTGACAAGTTTGTGTTAAATGTTACATTTATCTGATGGGTGTACTGCATTTGGGCTTCTGCTGCGTTAACCTCACTGCTAACGTGAGCTAGGACAGTTTAGTAGGTCAGATTGAAATACTAGACCAGCATTCTGCTAAATTTGACTACCATAAGTAAACATTCTGGTTTATTTTGAAATTACTGTGTGATGCAATGGAAACTCCTGCCCCACTTCTAAGAAAAGCTAGTTGAGAAATGTTACTTCTCTAGCACATATTGAACGATATGCTTGTACCTCTAGTAATTAAATCCTGTTGGAGTTTGAGGAATTGAATGTGATTAATCCCAAGTGTGATTTACTTCTTACGTTATACTAGAAAACAATACAGGTACATGGGTAACGTTTACGCTAGCAATTTCAGAGTATGTGCATAATCCTCAGTTAAGAGTAATTTAAGCACAGGATGTTGCCATCCTGTTGAAATGGAATGAGCTTACTGATTGGTTGGTACTTGTATTCATTCATTTCATGGAGCGAGAACAAAAATTCAGTTGATATATGAAACTGATGGCAATCCACAATTCTCGAGGATGAGGGAACCTGGATCTAAAATATCAGGATTGCATGGTTTTTTGTAAATGATCCATGTATTCTGTTTTATTTGAGAACATTTACAGTATCTTATTTCAAATAAATCTCAACTTGATTAACTTTCCTTAAGAGATTAAAGGTCAACCCTTTTCTGCTTGGATGCATCAGGCTACTTCAATCTCTAGGTAAATGTCCAGGAGTGTAGAGGCACTAATGAGGCGGGATAATAGTTTTAGTTGGTTAGGGAAGATGGCAGATATCTTTTATTTGCATACCATCACTGGAGTTTTCCCTTAACCTGAAAGATTGTCAAGTTTTGGCTTATTCTTGAATGTTAGAGAGAATGTAGCAGTTGAGAAGTGAGGTAAAAGGCTTAGCTGGAACAGTTCTACTAAAACCAATTATAAACTACCAATTAACTCAGGATTAATATGTACCTACCCTGAAATTGTTAATGTCTGTAAGCTTTGGTAACCATTGCTCTGTTTTAGCCATATGAAACCAAAAAATCATTTGTTCATAATTTGACTTGATAGCACATTGTTCTCAATTATAGCTAGGTAATCTTTTAATTTTGAGTTGATTCATTCTAACATAAGTTGGTTTTGTACATTTTGGCCTGAAGACCAATGCTTCTCATTTTAGAAATAAATTTAATGTAGGATTTATTATTACCTATGAATTGTAAAGTGAACATTTTTTCACTAAAACTACAAAAGAATTTCTTAGTTTTGTGCTGAAATTCCTGTTTTTAAATATTAATCATGATAAGCTTACCATGCAATATTCCAATTACAGTATTGCCAAGTTTATAACAAGAAAAAGAATGTTTTGGAAATGTTTCACTCGATTCGTGTATTTCAGAACTCTGCAATTAGCAGCTTGTTTCCATAAGTTATTCCATACCAGCTTAACGCTTCACTGCTATTGTGCACTTAAACCAAAGATTTTAGACTTGTTTAGTAGTTCCTAAGCTATTTAAATTGCACTACATTGACTTACATGCAATCTTGTTTCTGGACTTGTACCGTTTTTCTTGGTGCAAACAAATGTCTTACATAACTTCCTGATTACCCAACCTTTTTAGGGCAATTCATTTTGTAGGCAAGTCATAACATCATCAGTAAAGCATACTGTTACGTTATCCCTTTGAAGAGGTGAATGCTAACCTAATGTAGGGTGGGAAATCTAGATTGGCAAGATTTTACCTGTTCTTTGCTTTCCTCACATGTAGCCCTTAATGCATTCTAAGACTTTTCCTTGCAATCTTGGGAATCATTGAGGTTTTGCTTTCCAGATCCTATGTTGAACCAGTAGAAAGCAATTTTATGTTCGTCCAGGCATAGAAGTAATGGATATTCTGTGGAGCATGTCCAGTAAGCTATTTTGTCCAAGTCCAACATCGGAGGCACACTTCGGCAGGTTCAGTCGGTCCTTATGCGTGCCTCTGATGTTGGACTTAGACATAATTTCTTATAGGACATGCTCTAAAGAAGAGTCGAAGTAGCTTGCATGAATTTTTTTGAGGGGAATTAAAACTTGTTTTGCTTGTAAATGTATAGCCTGTAAAAACCTAAGGACTTTGTTAAATATTTCATGCAATAGAATGATCTATAACTAGAGTGGTTATGAGCATTTTTAAGAGAAACCTTGATTAATTTTAGATCCTAGGGCTGGGCGTCTCAAAATTGCTGCAGTTTTGGCCTAGTGTTCTATATTTAAAATTGGTGCACTCAAGGGGATAGTATTTCTCTAACAGGTATATAATTGTTTGGCAGTTGAGGTCTAACCACTACCAGAACTGAGTGACACTGCCATCAGCAGAACCTCTTAAGAGATAGTATGGGACATATCACTGCAGGACTGCCCAACATATTTGTATCATTCCAAAAGTAACTAAAGTATAATTGGAACTATTAAACTGTGATGGCAAAGCTTGAGAGCATGTTTTTTGAGAAACCATGTATATTCCTACTCTGAGGCAGCACTTAATACCATTTGCACATTAGTTTAATGCCACCTGTTGTGTTCTTAGAAAAGAATAGTTCATTGTAATCTTAGTTCTAACTAGACTACTGCAAAGTTCACTTTTTAAAATGAGGGTTCTTCCCTAACATGTCAATTTGTTGCATATGGTAAAGCAATTTGGACGTGCATGTTAGCACTGAATTTTTAGAATTGCTTAGTCAGCATTAGAAACAAAATTGGAATTTAATGTGCAAGATGTTTAATTCAAATGTGATCTCTGAATCCATTGAAAGCGAAAGCAGTCTCTAGTATTTTAGTATTATCCTGCTACTTAAAGGGTTATAAACTTTATCTTTAATAGAAACTTCTCAGGTACCACACTGATCTCTCTACATTGGCAAAACACTTTGACTTCTGCACGTTCTATGGGCTGAACTGACTAGTTCATTGGTTTTTAGAATATGTCAGAAATGCACCACTACACATCTTTCTCTTCCAAGAATAATCAGTGCCTTATGAGATCGTATTTACAAAGATAAAGCCAGGGTAACCTTTTGAGCAGCACAATCGATTGCAGTAAATATATTGCAAACCCTTGACTAGAACTTATGTAAAATATGAAGCTTTTGAAGCAAACAAATATATACAAATATAATTTGTAACTTAAACTTTACTTATTTTATTAGGAATGAAGACCAGTTTCTTATAAACTGAATAGTCAATTTATAAGTAAATGGTCGTCATTTTTTATAAGATGTGAGGTTTTTTAACTTACAAATTACTATGCATATACTTATTTACAATCTTGCTTTTAAACAATCTTCCCTCTCCCTTTTTAAATTAGTAGTGACAGCAATTCCTGTTTGGTGGTGGACCATGATTCAAACCTTAATTTAAGTCATTTAATTATATTTTCAAACAAGTGTGAATTAAATGTTGCGATGTACTAATGGTCATGGTTTCTATTTTAAAGCAAGTAGATTTGAGCGAAATTTAGTGTTGCAACCATTAATTGTTAAAACCTTCTGCAAACTTTACCCTTTGAGTATTCTAGTAATTCTGCCAGGGTTTTTAAAATCTGTTCCTATGCAAATTTTGGGATATCTTGATGCATGCTTGTTACCAGGATCAGGCATTTTTAAACTGCTTAATTCAACTTGGTATTAAATATAGGCTTCACCCTTTTGTATTAAACCTATTTTGATTTGTTGTCTAAAGGTTCATCTAAAATTTTATGTTACTTTCCTGATACTTGAATGAGCATTATTTACATGTGTTTATGTAAAGAAACACATGCATTTGTTTTTCATGGTAAGGCATAGTAGGAAGCATTCCCAATAGGAGGCGCAGTAAAAGGTCATTTTGAGGAACTGAAAAGAGCTGGTTTTCACAAGAATAATCATGTGGTGTAAGATGTATTGGTATCACATTTTTAGTTTGCTAACTTTTTTTATCTTTTCAGTTCTGGGAAATCATCTCTGATGAGCATGGTATTGACCCCACTGGTGCATACCATGGCAATTCTGATCTCCAGCTTGAAAGGATAAACGTATACTACAATGAAGCATCTGTTTGTAAATATGTGCCCCGTGCCATCTTGGTGGATTTGGAGCCTGGCACCATGGACTCTGTCAGATCTGGACCTTTTGGACAGATTTTCCGACCCGACAATTTTGTATTTGGACAGATTGGAGCTGGCAACAACTGGGCCAAGGGACACTACACGGAAGGTGCTCAGCTCGTAGATTCAGTCTTGGATGTAGTGAGGAAAGAAGCAGAAAGCTGTGATTGCTTGCAGGGATTCCAGTTGACACACTCGCTTGGTGGCGGCACAGGCTCTGGAATGGGAACCCTCCTTATCTCAAAGATCAGAGAAGAATACCCCGACAGGATAATGAACACATACTCAGTTGTACCCTCGCACAAAGTATCAGACACTGTTGTAGCACCGTACAATGCCACACTCTCAGTTAGTCAGCTGGTTGAAAACACAAATGAAACATAATGTATTGACAATGAAGCTCTGTACAACATTTGCCTTAGGACCCTCAAACTTACAACACCCACCTATGGGGACCTTAACCATCTTGTATCCCTCACAATGTCCGGTGTCACCACCCGTCTTAGGTTCCCTGGTCAGCTCAATGCAGATCTTCGTAAACTGGCTGTCAACATGGTTCCTTTCCCACGACTTCACTTCTTTATGCCTGGTTTCGCTCCTCTCATATCCCGTGGTAGCCAACAGTACAGAGCACTAACAGTACCAGAACTCACACAGCAGATGTTCGATGCCAAGAACATGATGGCTGCATGTGATCCCAGACATGGCAGATACCTGACCGTTGCTGCAGTATTCAGAGGTCGCATGTCCATGAAGGAGGTGGATGAGCAGATGCTCAACATTCAGAACAAGAACAGTAGATACTTTGTGGAATGGATCCCCAACAATGTTAAGACTGCTGTGTGCGACATTCCACCTAGAGGACTGAAGATGTGTGCTACCTTTATTGGTAACTCCACTGCCATCCAGGAGCTGTTCAAGCGAATCTCAGTACAGTTTACTGCCATGTTCAGGAGAAAGGCTTTCCTTCACTGGTACATTGGTGAGGGTATGGACGAGATGGAATTCACGGAAGCCGAATCCAACATGAATGATCTGGTTTCAGAATACCAACAATACCAGGAAGCTACAGCTGGTGAGGATGCTGAATTTGATGAGGAGCAAGAAGCCGAGGTTGATGACAACTAAACTGAACACCATTTTTGTATTTCTTGAAATGTCATATTAACAAGTATTTAATTTTGCACTTTTGTTAAAGATTTTTCTTACTCTTTTCTATCATACCATGACATTTGTATGTTTTGCACTAGAAATAAACTGAAAATAGTGCTGATTGTCCATCAGCTTTTGAGGTGGTCACAGTTTTGTACAATGTAATATTTCAGGTATTCCTAAACCTTCCAAGAAGAAGTCTTAAGACTGAATTTTTTTTTCTTTTGAACATTTGAAATATCTTTTTGGAATGAATTGTTAAAGTTGTCCAATTTCATAAGCTGTACTGTCTGAAATTGTAGCATTAAAGAAGCCTTTCTTCTTTAGCTTCAATTTTATAAGCTTAGTATCAGATTGTGTAATTTTGAAAGAAATGCATTTCAGAAGTAAACTTTTAGTTTGTATTCATTTTTCAAAGATCACAATTTCCATTACTTGTCTGGCAACTAGCGAATACCCAAGTCAGTCGACAGGAATCGAACCCACAATCTGAAGAATGTATTAAGTGACATATAGAAAATAGTCACAGTTTTCAGTAGATTTGTATAAATTATTAGTTGGTGCTGGAAAACAGGAACATTTACAGGAGCACTTCCTACATTCTTCAGATTGTGGGTTCGATTCCTGTCGACTGACTTGGGTATTCGCTAGTTGCTAGACAAGTAATGGGATGGTTTCTCTAAACCATGGATTCCTCTATGTATCCTGTACGCATATGAACATCAATTTCATTCATCGTCCGATATGACTTAACGTTGGAGGTTTTCCCTTATCCTGAAAGATGAATGTCTGGTAACTCTAAGCTCTATGGACTTCGGACTCATTTGAACATCATTTCACTCATTGTCTGAGATGACAACATTAGAATATTTAAATTACAAAAAGAGAAGGAAAAAAGCTGCAAATTATTATGCATTTCTTCCCCTTTTTTCACTTTTTCTAACAGAATTGCTTAGTGACGAATTTCCAAAATATTTTATTATCACTTTAGCTTAATGTGTCCGTCTGCAATGAAATGTGTTTGGAGGAATTTAGTAACAGTGATGCCAAAATTAATCGCAAAAGCTATTTGTAGTTGGTTTATTGATACTCGTCACTATATAAAAAAGTAAGTGACGCGTATCAATAAACCAAGTACAGATAGTTTTTGTGAGTGAACGTTTATCTCTGTTAATAATAAATAGTTAGAAGCATAAGCTTCTGTAAGAATAATTTGCATATGTATAAGTCAAGAAAGTACTGTGAAGCAACCATCAGATGTTTCTTTCCTTTATGTGTGTAATTTTCATGGAAAATATTTTTGAACTTCATCACTCTAAATTATTCCAGTGTATCTGTGGAGGTTGGGCAGCAAGCAGCTTTTAAACATATTACTAAGTACTTTTTCTTATTGAGACCTTTTTGTTCTGTTTCAGTTTCACAAAAAGGTACTTTTGTTTTTGACCCCTCTAAATTATGCTATCTATGGGTGAATGTAATCAAGAAAATACTTTTTGCTTCAATCAAGAATAATATTTTAAATGAATATGAGGAACATGTTCATTTCCAAGGAACCGTTTTCTTGTATTAAGCCACCTCTCGATCACTGTGTAGTGGTGTGCAGATTCTGGGAGCAAGAGCTTCTAAGTCCTAACCTCTCAACAGCTAATCAAAATGAAAACAAATGTTATGCCTTTACACAAATCAGAATAAAAGCGCCAGGATAGAAATCGGCTAAGCTGATAACACGCATTATACCTCCAGACAATCTATCAGAAGTTTGAAAATTCTACCACGCCTGCTATCTGACTGAAATTTATATCAGTTATTACACACAATAATAGTAATCATTCTGCATAGCTTCAAATTTCTAGCTTTTATGATTACAGAAATATTAATTTTAAATTGTGTAATTCACTGCGCTGAGCAAAATGTGGCACACAATGCATTTTTAATTTTTTTTCTCCTAAATCTTCCATTGTTTATAGTTAGCAAACGTACAAAGCGATTTGTCATATTATATTTTTTATTAACCTCCAGCTAAGAAAAAAAGTTTTCCTTGTGCATATTTCATAAATTTGTAAAATTTTCACTTTTTCCCACTTTATTTATTTTTTGATAAAAATTAAAGCATATTTTTAAAAAGGTAATATGACTATTCCATTTAATGGGCTTTTAAGTTATTATAACAAAAATTTAACACAAATACATAAAAAATTGCATCATGTGCCTTCTTTTCCATATGTCAAAATGTTGAAAAAAAAGTTTACCAGAAAACACAGTTTAAAGTTTCAGATTGCAAAATTTCAGTATTTCTGACTTTCAGATCTCCTTAAATTCACCAGCTCCATTAGATGGACCCTCGTCCTTGTACTTCTCTTCTGCAGCAATCTTAGAGAGGTATAGCATCTTTCAAGAAGACTTTGAGGAATGTTGACCAGATTTCAAGCTTCTCTGCAGTCAACGTTGCTGCCTTATTCAGATAATTTTCTTTGAAGCTGGACAGAAGTGAAGACTGTGAGCTTCTTTGAATAGTTTTTCACTAGCCATGCATCACATACTGAACTGGCACAATGCTCTGATCACCCCAACATGCAATTTTTTCTTTGAAATAAAAATATCCTTTGGACATTTGAACCATATTATTTTGTTAACAAATGCCTCATTGGCATTTTGAGTTTTCCTTACAGCACATCTCTTCTATAGTTCCTCCTTTGCTATTCTCTAATATATAGGAATAAAGTAGCTAAGCATCCATGTGTATAGTTCAATTGCTGTAATACTTGTGCCATTTTAGCAAATATAATGGGAAAAATGTGTACTGGAAAGATAATAAAGAAAAAGAAAGCTAAGCTTTTAGCTGAAACAAGATGCAAACATTTCATAGCAGAAAAAAGTGAACAATCTTATGCTAATAACTTGTAGTAAAGTGCCAAGCCTGTGGTTATGTTTTGTATCAAACTTTTTCAAGGAAAAGAAATGGTAGAACCACTGAAAAGAAAACTAAGGGTGCTTTTGATATTAACAAGAAAATGATAAAAACAATTCTAAATTTGGAAGAGGACATGCAGCTATGGATATATTCTCTATGTGTTTAGGTATGCATACATTGAACAGTGCAAATGTCCATTAGGCATAAACTTCTGGTGCTTTTATAACAGAGCTGTTACAAGAGGTGACAAGACTGAGAGCCACAAAAATGAGATCCATACACCTCTAAATGTCAATGTAGTGGAGAAAATGATACTCCTATATAAAAGGTAGTGTTCAAGAGAACTGTTAGAAAGCTGTACCAGAGAAAAAGCTCAAAATTCAAATGAAAGTCTTCATAGTGTAATCTGGAATATTTACCCCAAGGAGGTCTTTGTTTCAGCCAAGCAGGTTGACATGGCTGTGGCAGAAGCTATATCCCTTGTAAATCAAGTACAGCTGTTGACTGAACTGGCAAAGAAGTAAGAAATTTCTCCTTTTTCTACCAAAATGAGTAAACACAGAGATGAATGTCGTGTCAAGCTGAGTGTTCACTTACATATAGAAATTAAAAGGAGAAATGCAACAACAGTGGCAAATATCATCAAAGAAGATTTGAGCCTGAAAGGAGAGGGAGTGTTGTATGCTGCACGAGAATTCTAATGGACAAATAAATAGCAATAGTTCCAATAAAGTGTGTTCCAAAACTTAGCGTTTTCTCCATATAACAATTTTTGTGCTTTGGGGTAAACTTTTTTGCAGTATATATTGATGAAAAAAGTTAAAATTTTCAAAATATATAGAACGTCACTTGTTAAAGAAAACTGTGTATTGGTTTGTTGATCACACTCATACATAAAAGTATATGATTTTTTCTTTTTAATTATTAGTAATATTTCTTTTTATTCTATTCTAAAGAGAAAAAAAATTCATATTTCTAATAAATATTAATATTTTGGAAAAAATATGTGCAATTTTATTGCATAGGCATTGAAAAACTAGCATACCAAATTTCAGGGTTCTAATTTAATTCTAAACTCCAAAAAGTATACCCTTTATTACCATTCAATTCTTTCAAAAAAACATGATAAATAATTTTTAGTTTCAAAACTATTTAATATCAAGCAGTGAAACTTATACCAACATTATATCATGGCAGGTGTCACTTAACCTAAAAATGTCATTAAAATTGATTAATTATGAAAGAAAATCCATTTAGTACCAGAGTGCCCCCTTATATAAGAATTATATCCAGATGTTGGAAAAAGCAAAAGTTAAAGTCAGATGTCTTATTATTATAATGAAAATAATTGTTGATGTTATGATCACTTATTGGATTATCTTTCTGAATACCAGAAAATATCTAAGTTAGCACAATAGTGGAACAGTAAATATGACAACTATGCAGTATGAAGATAGATGGCAAGATTTTTGTTTTATCATCTAGGCATCCAGATTTTTGTTTTATCATCTTGACATTACTTTGACTCATTATTATGACATAATCTATGTGCTACAAATTATTGAGTTTGTAACAACTGCACACTGGAAGTGTGTTGAAACAACAATAATGACCCCAATTATTTATACAGCTGCACATTTCAAGATTTTGGAAAGTTTCCTTTCAGATATGAAGATGTCCCTGTCCACGGACAGTATGGTATGTTTAATGAAATCTGACAATAAATGTTTTGCAAATAATACTGGTTCATATACCATTGTTCACTAAAACAGCTAGGTACTGCAGAACCTAACCAAGAATATCTGTCCATGAACATATTAGAATAGAATAGACAAAATTAGAGGCAAAAACTCCAAGATTTTACTGTCAAGTTGGTTGATTATCATGAAACAGTAAATGAGTGAGTATATTTGTATTGTGACTTTGTGGGTTCATGGAATTAAAAGTCCAATTTTCAGAAATTCAAAATGCTCTTTATTTCCGTAGAAATACACTCTGTTCAATCCTTTCCTAACAGAATTACGTCATATACACAATCACAATCTACCAAGGTCGATGACCACAACAAAGGGCTTACTCATCTTCCACAGTTTACAATACTCCTGTTACAACATCTGTTTACAACTGAATCTTGGCAATTCGTCACCTCCTTATATACCTCATTGAAAATTTGAGACTGTTCTGTAACAATCAGGAAATCGAATGTTCTATCACCAGATGAAACTCAAATTTTCTTGATGAGAAACTTTATCTGTGCCGGCAAGTCCTTTATCTCACACTATCTTTATTTGTTCCGGCATACTCCTTGTCTCCGTGCTGCCTATCAGCTCCTTTGTGTGCACAAGCCCCGTTATCACGATCGGGTTAGCAACAGTATTATTTATGTTTTATATTATTAGTTGCTGCAAAATATCTACCTTAAAAGTAATTTAAAATGTTTAAATTAAACCAAGACTGAATGAAGTTGCGCAATGTGCAATGAAGTACTGGAAGTGCTGCTTCACCAAGAATTTCAGAAGAAAAATAAGAAAAACAAGAAAATTCATGCCAAACAATATTTTATTTGCTCTGGATACATTATCAAAATTAATTCCTGAACATCCGCCAGGGTGCAAACAATTTGACAGCTTCTTAGATTCGAATGACCCATTAAACCAGTTCATTCAATACTGAATATTCTTGTATTTAAGCATTCGTAACCTTGAATACCATGCTCCATATGTTTCCGGAAGCAATCATAATTTTTCAATAGTTAGGAAGCACTGACAGATTTTGTCTCTGTAGTGTGTGAAGAAAAATCAACTGTTTTTGTTTTATTTGGCAATTTTAAACACAACTGTAAGTATATTTCAATAGCATTAGCAATAGTATTTTATATAGTTTGGTATTTAGTGCAGACAAATAGCAAATTCTTATAAAGTCTAGGTTATTAGCAAAAGTGTATGAATTGCATACCTTCTCTATATATTTAGTTTATGAGGTCCCGAGTTCGAATCTCGGTCCGGGTGAGTTACCTGGATAAGGTTTCTCCGGAGTTTTCCCTTATCGTTCAAGATGAATGTCAGGTAACTCTAAGCTCCATATACCCCGGGCTCATTTGAGCATCATTTCACCCATTTCATTCATCGTCCGATACGACTTATCGTTGGAGGATGTAAATTACTAAAACAAAACAAAAACAAAAAAATTAGTTTATGTGGTGTGGGACAGCTGTAGAAAAAACTGGAACGTTTGAGTGGAGAGGGAAGACAGGAATATGTCTGCTTGTAGTGTGAGCAGTCTTGCAATGCAAGAAGGGCCTACGAGTGCCTGTACAATAGAAAGAGTATTGAAGAGAAGCCTTAGTTCTCTGAGTCAATATTTTCTCTTACTTTAATTAAAATTATTTGGAAGTTCCCTCGCTTTGAAAGTCATGCCCCGCCAGAGATTGAATGGTTAAAACTAATTCATTTTTTTCAAGTTCATAATTATTGAATAGATTGTTTATGTCTGCATTCTCTTATAATTTAAAAATTTGATATCGTTAGAACTGTACTTCGTTACAATCTTTTCAGATTTGTGCAAAAAGTAAATAAGACATTTGGTCCTGTGTTTTTTATCTCCATCTTTAATCGCCAAACCCTGCCATGCCTTGGACTCTTTCAAATGGCTCTTATAAGCTTAGTTGTATTGCTTAATCATTCATGGTACATACAATTAATACTGCCACTTAATTTGTTTTTGTCTTGATGATATATTACAATAATATGCAATATTCAGAGTGGGTAAAACATATGGAACAATGCTTGTAGCTTTGTTCTTGGTAGATCCTTTTTTAAACTGTAAATTAAATTTATTAGGACGTATTACAGCACATGAAATTTAAGCCATGAAAACAAGTTCATAACAAAACTAGTGGTGCTGTGTTGTAACTCATGATGAACTGACTTCAAAAGATGCTCAAAGTAGCCTCCATTTACTGCTAAACAATGCCAAAGTCTGTCTTTGAAATTAGTTAATGTGTGCAGCAATACTGTTCTTTTGATCAACTGCATTTCTTGCCCAATTCTTTGCTTTAACTCTTCAAGATCTCTTGGTCAATTCTTGTAAACACTCCACTTCAAATATCCCCACAAGAAAAAGTCTAATGGGCTCAGGTCAGGAGATCTTGGCGGCCATTCAACATTTCCTCTTCTGCCTAACCATCTTCCTCGAAATTCATGATTATGGTGATTCACCATCTGCCTTCCATAAGTGCTGCTGAGTAGATAAATAAGGGATTTCTTCCACTAATAATAAAGCATCAAGAGATTGATCACCTTCTGTAACTCATTTTGGCCTTCCAGACTTTGCCTTATTTTTAACACTTCTAGTTTCATTGAATTTTTTTAAAAAATTGCTTACCGTAGAATGAGTATTTCTTTGTTCTGGATGCATTTCATTAAACAAGACACAAACTTCTTCTTGGGTCCTCCTATCACCATATCTGATCATCATTAGTATTTTAATTCATTGCTTTTCTATAAGTTGTGCCATGGCTAATTACTTTCAGGAAGATTATGCAAATGAAGTAAGCATTGTTGTCCTTATTAGCTTAGCTTTGGTCTGTATTTGTTCAATACAAAACCACATATTGAACTAGCCTACTGTATTTAGTTCAAAATCTACGCAATCTGAAGTGATGATACGTTTTGTTTTGCTCAATACACATGCAGTAAGGTCCTGATAAATTTGAAGCTTTTTTTCTTTCCTAATTGTATTTAGATGAATAGCTATATCATAAGTTATAGAGTTTTAAGTCATCTCAGTTTACGAGGGCTGTTCAATAAAGAATGATCATAATCTTTTTACTGACATAATTTTTCGCACTAAAATTCAATCTTATTATATTATGTTAGCTTAAAGTGAAACAACACACCATAGTAGATTCATTGTTGGTACTCCTGGTTCCCGCCTGTGAGAACCAGGCAAGTTCAGACATGTTCAGTATCGCCTACCGCTGCAATGAAGGTAACATGCAGTTAAAGTTGATGTTAAAGGAAGATCCGGATTTTCTTTCAAACGTGATCACTGCTGGTGAAACTTTGGCTACATCATTTTGATCCTGAGAGCAAACAGCAAAGCTCAGTGTGGAAATCTCCTTCATCACCAACCTCTAAAAAAGCAAAAGTGGTTGCTTCTGCTGGGAAAGTTACGGTCATCTCATTCTCTGATATTCATGGAATGGTTTATCAGCATGCTGTACCTGCACACACATCAGCAACTGGACAATACTACAGGGATCTCCTGAAAACATTGCAAGTCCATATCAGTTGCAAAAGACCACATTTCCGTGAAGCAGGCTCGATGCTGCACCACGATAATGCGTGGCTGCATATTGCCAAAGTTGTTGCTGAAGATCTTGCAAAAATCAACATGAAGTGCATCCCTCACCCTCCCTATAGTCCGGATTTAGCCCCATATGACTTTTTTCTATTTCCTAACTTGAAGAAAGGCCTTCGTGGGAGACATTATCCATCATCAGAAGCAGTGCTGAAGGCGGCAGAGGCGATTTTGAAGGACCTCTCAGAAAATGGTTTCCAGCATGTCTTTGAAGACCGGCAGAAATGCTGGGACAAGTGCATCGCATTCAGGGGAGACTATTTTGAGGACCATCAAAATTATGAGGATGAGTAGAGATATGTTGTCAAAAAAAGATTGAGATCATTCTTTATTGAACAGCCCTCGTATTTTCAGGCTAATGAATTTTATAAGGAGCATAAATTCTATCTAAAACAGGATTGCTAGCTTTACTTTCACAATTTTAATTACAACATAAGAAATAAAACTACAAATTTAAAAATTAAATTAAATAAATTATGATTGAAGTAATATATGTTACATCCAGTTATACAAAATAGTAAGGTGGATAATGTTAATCTTTCAAACTGCAACCTAAGTGAGAGAGGGTTGGATTTTCTAAATAAGAAATAACTGATGTGTGGAACTTTTTAAAAAAATATTGATAATCATATTGCAAATATCAAAATTCCTAGCCAGGACATAAATGAAAATGATAAATCATTAATTAAAATGAAATCTAGTAAAATCCTACGAGATTTGAACACAAAACTATCTTCAGCAGGTTAATTCATTAAATGACACAGATTTAAAGTTTATTAAAGCTGACAAAGTAATAGGGTTTTAATTTTAGATAAATTTGATGATATTATTAGAGTGAAAATTTTACCTCAAGATGAAGATTTTATAAGAATTAAGGAAGATCCATACATAATTTTGCATTTAAAATTTAATTGAAATGGTTAGTAACGTAAAAATTATATCAAATAAAGGAAAACTTATCGTAACATTTAGTAATTCAGTTTTACCTAGAATTTATGTTCTTCCTAAAATTCATTAGGCTTGTAATAAAATTAGAGAGATCACAAATTGTATAAATACACCAACTTCTCATTTAGCAAAATGGTTACATAAAAATTTAGTACTTCTGATAAATTTGATAACTTAAGTATTATAACTTCTTTTCAGCTGGTGGAAAAGATCAACAACGTAGTACTGTCTAAGAACAATAACACTTGTTTCTGCCTCATTTGCTAATATTCCTTGAGAAAAACTTCTAATATAAAATAAGAACTGAAGCCTTCCTAGCGACATATATGTTCAAGTTCTTCTAGGGAAGCAAGTCAGGTGAAAAGACGATTAGAAATCGACATTTCAGGAGCATACATCTCTCTCCCATCATCAGGATATTTATTATGTTATAACCGCAAATGAATCACTGGATATAACAGAAATATAAACAAATACTATTAATAGACTATATTATTTTTTTTAATTCTTTTGTTTCACAGATTAGCATGAGAAATCAATAGATGATTTTGTTAGGCTTACTAATCTTTGCATGGATCATTTTTTTTTAAATTTAATGGTCAGTTTTTCAACTTATTAGTGCTCGGTATAGATCCATAGATGACATTTTTGCTGCTGTTCCTGTAAAACCCATGAATTATGCTTTAAAGCTTCTAAATTCACAAGAAATTCTAAAGCTATAAAATTTACGCTAGAAATTGAAACAATGCTCTTTTTTACTAAAATCAGGCAAGTGAGTCAACCTTGTATATACTTTTCTCCTTGTACTTGTATATACTTCTCTTGAGTCAACCACTGAACTGACGATAGGGAAGAGGTTCCCAGAAACTAGTCTTCATCAAAAAACTTGTAAGTGGAGAAAAGTATATACAAGGTTGACTCACTTGCCTAATTTTAGTAACAATGGCACTCCACTTTCTGAAATACTTCTTTTTATTCTATATAATGCTCTTTTTATTTATCATTTAAAGTCACTTCAACGTAAAGCTCATATCAGGACTAAGCACTGAGAAAAACATTGAAAATACAGAATAAATAAATAGACACAGGCACATTGTTTTCAATCAGTAAGGTACATGAAGTATGTGTGTTTGGAGGAATTTAGTAACAGTGACGTCAAAATGAATTGTAAAACCTATTTGTAGTCGGTTTATTGACACTCGTCACTTACTTTTTTTTTTATATATTATTGTGAGACTAGTTTCAAAGGCCATTGTCTGCATTATCAACCTCTCTCCAACTAGCATCTGTTGTCATCTGCTCTCCTCTCTTTCTGGTGGTGAAACTATGAACTTCTTTGTCAAATTATCTATTGGTGGGTTTTCAAAGTTCATTACGCTGTCCTTATTTTTCCATATGAATATGTTCTGCCATGTTGTTACTTTATTTTTGTTTATCACTCCTTTTAATAATTTTGGATTTGGATCAATGTCATGATTTTCATTCCAAAAATGAAATTATACTGCTGACGTTTCTCTTTGTTTCAATCTGATGTTCCTAAAGTGCTCTTTGACTCTTGTTTTTAGATTTCTTTTAGTTTGACCTATGGTGTTATTCCTGATGATATTTAGATCCAAGAAAAAGAGTTGTCCCATTGATTTCCTTTTCTGTTGTGAATTTGATAGTCCTTTCTTGCAGATTGAGTAATTTTAATGCATCATCCAAATGTTTATTCGGTACTATTACAAAGATGTCATCAACATATCTATAGCAAGCTTTGATGATCCATGGGAAGGCTTTTCTAATTTGTGTTTCAAATGCACTCATAAATATACCAAAAAAGGTGAAAGTGGGTTGCCCATTGAATACCCTGATTTCAGCTTGTAGTGTTTTACATTAAAGCTGAAAAAGTTTTGTTCAATGCATATTTTCATTAGTGAAATATATTCTTCTACTTCTACTGTTTCTATTTCTATTGTAGTTAGCCATTTTTAATAAAGTCTGTAATTTTTCTGTTGGTATGCTTGGAAATAAAGATGTGACATCAAATGAAATCAGTCTGTCATTTTTGTAAAAATTTATATATTTGATTTTTTCTACCAGATCTAAAGAGCTTTTAAATTTGCACTTTCAAATTTTGGGAAACTATTGAATTTGTTTAGTAACCATTTGGCCAAATTATATGTGGGGACATTTATGCTACTAGTGATAGGTCCCATGCCTTTCCCTGTTTTGTGAATTTTTGCCAGCCCATATACTCTTGGTAATGTCGGATAATCTACTTTCATTTTGTGAAATTCTTCTTTGTTAGTTATTTTGCTCTCTTTTAGAGTTTTATTTGTGGTTTCAATGCAGTACTTTAATGAGTTGCTTCCTACTTTTTGGTAATTATTGTCTTCCAAACAAGTCTTCCATCCTCTTAGTGTAAAAAAAAAAGAAAGAAATCCATTAAGAACAGATTTGGTATTTATCAATTTAAATATTTAGATTGGAACTGGGTTTACATTGAAAGGATTTTTTACATACAAAATATAAGTAATTTATTGATCAGTAGCATTTTTACTATAAACTGCACAACTATTTATATGTGATATTAGTTAATGTTTACAAAACAAGAGTGATCATAAAATAAAATTACACTGAAACATATAGTAGGTTTATTTGAGCTGTAAATGCTTTTGTACAGACACTTATTTCACTTCAATTTTTCTGGTATACTTTTGCTACTTTCCTGGGTTCCTTCACAAATGTCTTGGGACACTGCATCTCTGTACCACTGATTGGAACCATTGCCACACCTGCTTCACTGTGGGCAATGACTACCCCTAGCTCATTTTCAGCTGTAGAAAGTCGGTATCTGTGAATATCTCTTAAAGAAAGAACTCGAGCTAGGATGATGTCTCCTGGTCTAAAGCATTTAATCATTTCAACCCTCGTCATTTCATTAGTATGCACATCTTTTTTACATAAGACTGATCTATAAAGTCTTGTTAGAACTGTATTACCAATGCATTTAATTACACATTCACAGAACCTCTTTTTAACAATTGTTACCTTTGCTGTGACAATATCTCCAGGAGCTGGAACTCTGCTCTGCTCCTTACTACTATGAACCTCAATAATTGATACCTTATCTTCCTTTACGATGTTGACAACACCTGCCAAGCTGGAGTATATGTATCTATTGCGCTCGTAAGTACCAGACCCCGCTATTCTCTCCTTGTCCGCCAAACATAATCTCTGTCCGGGTACACAAATAAGTTCTTCCTCCATTTTATAAAATCTTCACGCTTTTAATAGAACTTTGTCCTTCCTTCCATCCTTCCATACATAGCTACATGCACTGAAAAACCAGGATGAAATGTAATTTAGAAACGAAAATGAAAAAACATTTTAGAAATATTAGGTATAAACAGATAGATAAACCAGCTGTAGCAAATCATTTCTGGTCTTTTAACTATGAAATAAAGTCAGAAGTTAAATAATCAAACAATTAAATGATTCAAAAATGCATTGTTTTGGCGGAGAATATTTATCATAATAAATAAAAATGGGTAATAACATTTGAAATACTGCAAATTGATTCTAACTGTAAGTTTGTATGACTTTCAGAGATTGGTAATAAATACAAAAATATTCCGTCACACAGCTGCTGTAACAATAACAAAAGGAATATACAGAGTGACTGAAGAGGCGACAGAGAGTTTTGCAGAATAGTCTCTTGAGTTCTGTGGGGAATTTATCAATTTCTTAATCAGAATAAGCGAAGCTTGTAGATAATTATTATATTTTATTATAATATTTGTACTGTAAAGGGCACTTTAAGCCTTTTTTGCATATAAACCTCATCTCACTAGCTTAGGTGGTTTTATTATTTACTTATTAAATATATCTAGTAAATTGACTGAAAAATTTCTGAACTAATAGCACATTATATGAGGAAGATATAAAAATCTTATTCCATTCAGATTGTTGCACATGATGATCGTGTAAAGTATAATCATGCAACACTGATAATCAACTTAACTGAACTTTTATTTTTAATGGCCGCTTATACAAACGTTAAGAGATTTGTAATGTTGGCCTTAACTTACTTTTGTATGTGTTTATATGTGTTTATTGAGACTTAAATATATATTTTATCATCCTGTGCTTAATCCTCCACACGAGCAATTTTAAAAATAGTTGTGTTTTAAAAATTCTCTACCATTTGCCAGATTCTAACCAAGAAATTCATAATTTAATGTCCTTTTACCAGCCTTATCAAAAGAAAATAATTTTTAAATATTATTACATTGCATGTAAAGAATTTTGAAGTATTGCATAACTCTTAAAATTAAAGAAAAATATTGTCAAATATTTAATTGGAACTTCAGAAATCAACATGACAATCTTTAATTTGCTTAGAACTGCATCATGTGTAGCACTTTAGAGTGAAGCTAGTTACAGTGAACCAATAAGTATTATAAAAATATGACTATTTGTAACAAACAAAAAACTTCACTTATCTTAAGAAAATGATGTCAATTTTTCTTATTATTTGAATTAGTTCAACTAATTAGAAAAATTGACATAATTTTCTTAAGATAAGTGAGGTTCTTTTGTTACAAATAGTTATATTTGTATAAATATATAAATGTATAAATATATTTGTATTATATTGTATAATACTTTAGAGTAAATCAGCTGTAAAAAATTTTTCTAAGAAGCTCAAATTCATAGTCAAACAAACTCTTGCTTTTTTCTAACCTGCATTATAAAGAAAATGAATTTTTAATAATGAAGATTTATGTTAATTTCAGTTTAACCTCTTCTAAAGAATATGCATTGTTGTTAAATTTTGTAAATTCTGCCAATGCTATAAACATACGTTTCTAAAATCTACACATGTTGCAAGTAAGATATAAAATAATCACACACATAAAAATTCACTTCAGTATCTCCTGTAGTTTTCAAAAGTGTTATTTGTTTAATATAATGGTAAAGAACAATGACACATGAGATGAACAAAATTTAACCTAAGGGGTATAAATATTATTTATTTTTACAAAAGAACATTAATTTTAGAAAACAATTGTTAGAAGTAATTTTTTTAATTCTATTATTTCTAGAAAATCATCAGTATAAATTCATGAAAAACAATATCTTTGAGTAAGTTTAGTACTAACTACATATCTAATCAATATTGGGCAATACTTTGATCGCCTCAGTAGCGTAGATGGTAGTGTGTCTTCGTCACGTTCAAGAGGTCCCGAGTTCGCATCTCGGTCAGGCTGAGTTACCTGGATAAGGTTATTCCGGGGTTTTCCCTTATCCTGAAAGACAAATGTTGGGTAACTAAGCTCTGTGAACCCTGGGCTCACTTGAGTATCATTTCACCCATTTCATTCATCGTCCGATATGACTTAAGGTTGGAAGACGTAAATTACAAAGAAAAAAAAATTGCACAAATACTCAGCGATAAGGTAAGTTCGCTCCCTACGTTTTTATACATTTAGTTTTTGGTACTTGTTTACAAAATTTGAGGTAAGTTTACCAATAAAGTAATGTTAAAACATCAGCGAAATATTGGAGGAAGACTATTTCGTAGCAAAGATCATTTGTCCACCAGATTTTCAATATTTTTCATTGTAACTACTAGCAAACTGCGTGATGAGTTCTCGATGCAGAAGTGATGTTGCATGCAAGAAAAGATTAATTTAAACTAATTTTCTATATAAGTGAACCAAGTCTAATAAATTCGGAAATTATATGAATTATTATCTTACCCACTGGGCACATTAAACTCACTATGTATATTTTTCTAGTAACCATACAAGAGCTACCATTTGTTTTTCCATATCTTTTGTTTTATTTAATGACGCAATATCCGGTGCATCATCACCTTAAGATTGCTATTACCACTAAATATAACATGTCAAATACAATTTCACGTACCTAAATAAAATAACATATTCAGCTACAAAAAGATGTTTAATTTTTATATCATTTATTTAATTTTGTTCAGTTGTATCGCCCTTTAGCGTGTTTTCATTTAGATAGATCGATTTAAGTGATGTTTTCCTTTTACGATGTATAAAGTGGCTCAAGACGATTTTTGAGGGCCTCGTACCGCCTAAAGACCTGCTGTACTCTTGTTAATTTAGACCTGAAGTTTTAAGGAATAGTTCTTAAACGTTTAACTACCATTTTACATTTGACATTTCTTCCAAACTTTTAATAAAGTGTTTGCAGTGAATTAAAATATAGTCTTATTTATTACATGCGAATAATAAACCAAGGAAATAGGTGTTAATCACTGAAAATTTTGATACAAATGATTCACTGGGATAAATATTTTGAGGCGCCTGTATAGGAAACCTGATGTTTTGTACTGACATGATTAACTCTTCTGTTTCGAAAACTATTCGCTTAGACTTCAGATTAATTTTAATCCAGATACACATTTGCAGAATATAGATAATTTTCTCGTACGTGTAAGGGAATATTGCAATACAGTAGGCTTAGATCAAGACAGATCTCTTCAGAGCACAATGGTCAGTATGTGAAGCTTTCTGCACCTCCATTACTTTTCCATGGCCAAGAGATACAAACAAAATGTGTGTTACCCTCTATTTTATTTCTGAATGCTTGTACAATATATTCTCAAAATGCTTATTTCTGTATCCACTTCAGGTCTTTGGAGATAAACTTTATCTTATTGCCAGTTTTCACGTACAGAGGCCGACAGAATTATTCGAATAATATAATATGTAACATTGCACGTACTATAAATACTGTAATATTCATTTGGCAGCATTGAATTGTTAAACATGTAAACATTAACCTTTTGTGTCTCGGAAACAGTATTTAAAATATTACTTTACATGTATTTATTACACAATCTGTACTGTATTTATTCTATTGTCCCTCTTATTGGAGGACATAAGTATTTGAACGTACCCAATCGAACAGAGAGAAAGGTGGTTGGACGTACCCTACACGCCTCCACCACATAGCAATTGTGTTTATGCTATGCCTCGAAACAGTGTGCTCAAAGTTATTCAGCCGATTGTAAACTCACAGGTAAATATGGGACTTAAAGGTAAGGAGACAACAGTGGCAGAGAGGAATATCGTGATAAATGTGTAAAAACAAAACAAATCTCTCTCTGAAATTGTCAAACAATTAACAGAAGCAAAACTACAGTGTTCTGCATAATTTAACGCTTCAAACAGACAAATACTGTTGTAAATAAACCTAGAAATGGTGCTCCTTCTAAACTCACCACCAGAGACAGAAGGCAAATAATAAAAATGGTGAAGCAGAATCCGAATGTCACTACATCTGAGATTAGAGGATGTCTTGAGCAATATTCTGGCACTGTGGTTCACACCAGAACAGTTGAACGGGTTCCAATAGTACTGGGTACAATGAACGCGTCCCTAGAAAGAAATCATGTGGATGAGAAAAAGCGTATAGAATTTCCTAAACCCCAATAGAATTCTGGGATACGGTTCTCTGGTCGGACGAGAGCCAATTCTGCTTATGCAAGAGTGATGGACGTCTTAAAGTGTGGAGACTGCCAAATACAAAATGGGAACCTAAGAACATGGTAGCTAGAATGAAACATGATGACAGTAGTGTGATGGTATGGGGCTGTATATGTTCATCTGGCTTTGGGGAACAGGTGTTCATACATGGGATCATGGACAAATTTTAAATCTGAATAAAAGAGGATTCTTGAAAACAATCTTAAAAAGAGTGCAGAGAAGCTGGGATTAGGGCATGATTATTACTTCCAGCAGGACAGTGATCCAAAGTATACTGATTAAATTGTAAGGCTTTGGATCGTGTACAACACTCCTAAAACTTTGAAGACACCACCCCAGTCTCCAGATTTAAATCCTATAGAGAACATCTTTAAGAAACTCGAGGAGCGTGTGAGGAAGCATCACACCAGAAGCAAGGACCATTAAACAAGGTGGATAAATATGGACTCTGCGGTCACTAAACAAAACATACAGACAATGTACGAACGATTATCAACGGTAATTCAAAGAAAGAGGGTGATAACTAATTACTAGCTGTTCTCTGTTCGAATACTTATGTCGAGATATAAAGTAACTATCTTATTTCTCCTTGTAGTGCAACTTAGTTTCAGTTGCTATTTATGAGTTTATATGTTTAATGGAAGACTCAAGTTTATTTTGTACCAGTTGTATTTACGTACGCCTACTCTGCATAGCTTTAAAATAATATAAGTAACAAATATATTTAGGTTCGAATACTTATATCAGCCTCTGTACGTGCTAAGGAGCAAGCGAATATAATAGGCTGCAAGGCTAGTAACATTTTTCGAGAGCTGAAGGCTATATGATGCTTATAAAATTCTGCTTTATGTGCATGGCCAAGAGATAACAAGACAAATAACCAATTTCCGTTTGAGAAATGTATTGGAAAATTTGGTATTGGAAGGTCTACGTAAATAATGAATATAACCGGAATTGTTCACACCACACACCTCCGGTAGGGCGTGGTTTCGGCACCGGATTGCATGTATAGGATAAAGTATTTGATAGATAGCCTATATATGGCCTTAGCCTAAATACGGCTAGTGTGAAGAAATGATTAATTTCCATCAATTAACTTATATAATAAGAGTTTAATGGTAAAGCCTGGGATTCAAGTACTTACGATAGTAAGTCACCACAAACGATGAATCTCGGATACGAGAGCCACTAGTGGTTTACCGAAAAAAAATATATGAGTCAGTTGGAGAATTTAATGTCAGGACGGCACGTTGGCCATGGTAGCTCAATGGATAAGAGCGACTGGATGGAAACCAAGAGATCCGCGGTTCAAATTCCAGCCATGGCATTGAATTTTTCATGTTGACTCTATCTATTCATTCATTAATAATAATTATAAGCATATGCATAACGTTGCTTCAATATTGCACATATTTTTTTTTTCCTCTTTGACTTTCTCATATGTTTCTTAGAGCACTCCCTCTTTTAATATACAACACTAGTCCACCATCATGAGAATACTCCAGTTACATAGATACCTTATTTACTTATTTGTTATATATTCTGGTAAAATATTTCACCCTGTTCCTCACTAAAATCTGCTAAATTATCGGTTAAGTAATTTAGATGGTAATGAAGAAAATGTAACTCCACACTCATATTGCAGTTACTCTGTCACTACAATGTTAACATAATTTGTGTCTTTTTCATTTCCATGAAAATAAAAAACAACATTTATGAAAGAATTCCTGGCACCCTTCAGTTTTCTACTCATAGTATTCTCGAAATAATTGTCCATCTTCCGTTTTCGAAATTGGGGACCAATAAATACACCAGCTTTAATTTTTTCATGTGATAAGAAGGGAAATGTAACACAAATGTATTTAAAGCACTCACTGTCTTTATCTAGACTTTTAAAAATGTTTTCATTAAAAATAATGTAACATGGGGAGGCCGCAATTATACTTTCGAGGGATCACTAAGAGGTTCACTTTTTATCTTTTTCCGCCTGTTGTTAAATTAGTCCTACGTGGCCACTGCTGCCTTTCCCAGTGTTCTGACCTATCATGTGTTTCAAATGGGAAGAGTTCTTGCCTGTAGCGAATCAGATGCATTAGAGCCGTCAGTGCTGCCACCTTGTTATCCCAACTCTTTCTATATCTCCCTCTCTCTCGCACACATGCGAGTGTTCTCGGCGCTAACACAAACTGAATTTTCCAAGTTTTATAATAATGCAGCTGTTGAAATCATAATTGCAACATGGATATTCGTATATTACACAATGGTTTAAATATTTAGTTTAAAATTAATTGTAGTTTATAAATTACTTATTTTTCTAATCCAATGAAAATACAAGCGTTGCATCCGTATAGCTGTGAATGCTACTTAGGTTACGAGATAATTCGCCATTGCTATTACCTTTATCGTATGAATACTGCAAATTTATGATGATAAGCTCCAAAATTTCATTACGTGCTATTTCGTTCCAAAAGTCGTCTTCTTGTAGTTTATCTGATGTCTCACGCAGTTTTCCCAGTCTTGTTGTGTTCCTTGTTAATTTCCTCGAGAATAAGTCGTTCAACGTCAGTCAGTTACAAAATATTATTTCTATTTGCAGCCCACTTTGATTCAATTGGATTGTTCTGGCAGTAGTAAGGGGAAAGGTGGATCGTATCTCTTTGATCCCGCTGACACACTCTTTCATGGAAAAGTAATTGAATAGTAATGCTTTGGACTCTCTAAAGTAAATAGAGACTACGAACCATACATAAACAAAGTTATAATGTGACCAGACACGTTCTACCAGACCAGCAGGAAGTGTATTGTTTCCTCTCATCGAATTTAACAAACACCTTGGCTCATTCAAAGTACATATTTCTTTTATCACGTCATCTCAAATGTTTACGCTTCAGCTCTGAGTAATTTCAAATATATGCTCATGCATATGTGCCAACCAATAATGATGTTCATTACAGTGCTTACGTCGCAATGTATTGTTATAATATAATGGTATCTACTTTATTGATGTGTATTAGGAAAACTATTTGAGCTAAAAATATGGGGTTTTACGATTATGTTAAATACATTACTCACTCCTTCCACGTGGCTCAGTTTTTGAAAAATCTGTATTTTTGTCTTAGCGCGAATAGTATTTATTAGAGATTGATTGGTTTGGCGCTCGTCACACACCACATAGGGGGAATACCATGTGATAACACCGCAGGACTCCGATTGGTTGCTCACCTAGAAGCGCTCAAGGTCAAACGTCATCCCATTTGAAATACATAATAGCTCTACTGTCCCATTCAGATAAGAAATAAAGTTATTTTGTGAAACCAGCCTAATGACCAAGTAATTGTCCAATAGTCTTGAAATCACACACCGGCTATTGATGGTTTTCGTACTGTAGTTTTCATATGTCTCCTTTAAAACAAAAGTGTGGACCACAGGAGTGGAAGGTTTAATGTTCCCATTATGAAACAAAACACCTTTAAGTTTTTTTGAGAAGAATCTATCAAGAACCTACATTCTTTGGAATTATTAATTTTAAGAGAACGACACATTTTTGTTCATCTCCTACGGTGGATAGATATACTTAGTTTATTTTAATTAATATATATAACTATGCAATATAAATATAATATTTATATTATTTCGCATGTTAAGTAATAAAGTTGAAATTATAAGATATTAAGCCTGTCTAACAAACAACACACGTTAACATTAGATCAGTACATACTCTACGAAAAATATTCGAAATATAAAGTTTTGGATTGCAAAAAAATTTGACATGGCACGGGAAAACGAATTTAACTTTTGTAATCAGTGTTAAAATGTGATTCAGAAACGCTCATTCATTTAAAAATATCCAGGCAAACGGTGTTATCTACGTGAGGAGAGGAGCGTCCAGGAGAAGTAAAACTGAGAAAGTGCTTATACATTTAAATGCAGATACTCAAAGAACTTTGAGTTATAATTTGATACTAATTTTTCAGTGTTATAAAGGTTTTTAAAACTATTTTAAGCTATGAAAGATGACATTTTAATTTAACCGTTCTTATTTATGTGCACATTCTCAGAAACTATTTGAAATCGAAGGCTCAGATTTCCCATACGCTTCTGAAGGAAGCATATTTTAAAATGCGGGTCATTCCTGTGAAATATAATTAAGAAACATATCTCCATTATCATAATTATTTTATTTAATTTTGAGAAGTTTCAGTAATGAAGAATTATATTTTATTAACAAAAATAGATAGCTGAACACCATCCTAATGGTCTACTTCAAGAATTATTGTACACATTCACAACAAACAGAAGAAATCCTAATGTGTTCGAAACTTAATCGTCTCTCTAACGAGAATCGTGTAACTTACATTTACTCTACAAAAGACTCTTTCAAAAATATATTTCTATCTCCTTCCGGTTAACCTAGATAAAAAAATCTGCAGAAATTTTCTCATTACACTTTTCATTCCAACTACAAGAAAAATGCAAGAGACCAAACAGATAGTGAAATAAAATACGCTAGTGCCAAGATACATTCTTTTCATGGCACCACAGGAACAAATAAAGAATGGGTAGCGTGAATTTTCTCAACAGCTACCCCGCTACACTCTATTATCTATATGATTATCTACGTGGAGTTATAAACCTGTATAGGGCTTCAGAAATTACCGTAAGCATCTTAGTCTTTTGATTGAAAATTTGAAATGGATTTTTACATTTACAATCCTATATTAGGTTGCCCTGAAAAGTTTTGAATGTGGATTATCATTAATTACTAATATGCAACATTTGACCTTTTGTCTGGGGTCTTTATTTTAATATGTCATTATCCCTAATTTGATCAAGCTGAATCAAACTTTGTTTTTCTCCATCACGTACCAATCCTTCACAATATAAGAATTAGTAAACTGTGAATTTTTATACTCAGCTATATGGAATTTATGTTATTAAAATAAATGTAAATAAATCTACAAATGTCAACAGAACACTCTTCCTAATAAACTAATATTTCACATGTTCTAAATAATCACATACATTTAATCATTACACCGTTTTTTTTTTTTAAACTTTGCCTTGAAATGCACATCTTTCCATTTCCTTTATGTCCCGGTGAAATCGTTCACCTTGCTGATACAGACGAGATTTTCTGGAGGAAAAGTACTTCACATTCATATTGCAACCCAGCTTTATAAATTTCTTAAGCACATATTTTATGATATTTTTGTAATATTTATCCTTGTAATTTCTCATAAAGTTTACGATGACGCTCTTATAACCAATGTATGCCCGTTTTGCAGTATTTGTCATCGTTTCTTCAAATAAGGTAAACAACTTCCTAATTTGTGACCCAACTGCGTAATATTCCCTCTTTAACTTAGATTCAGATATTTCATGGAAGTTCTTTTAGATTAATTTTTATTTAAATCCTTAATAAATTGCTTCATTAAGCCTAATTTTGTGTGTAAAGATGGTAAGAGAATATTGTTTGGGTCCGCAAGACACTCGTGAATATTTTTCATTTATGGCATGAGACTATCTCTCTGCCTCCAATGTTTTCTTCTCCAGTGCTTGGATCGGACTCTACTATCTCACCCAGAAATAAAGCATGGCATTTTAGTATAGCCTTATTGCTGATCTAGTTGCATGGCAATAACTTTTAAATCTCCATATACCTGCCACTGCATATTTGACTGCTTCTAGAAGTACTTTTAGCTTATGATGTGCTTCCTTGAGGTGAACTGAATGGGCTACTGGAACTAATGCATATTTATACAACATTGCACCTTTCAGACTAATTTTAGCATTGTTGTCTGTTGTCATTGTAAAACATATTAATTCCAACAAAGAAACTATTAGTATTTCTTAGTTCCACACAATATTTATGCGCAGAACATCAAAACATTTACTGTATAACTGCGATTTAAAAAAAATACGTGGTAGGGAAAAACCGATTACAGTTTTGGAATTAGCACATCAGATTTAGTAGAGAAGACATATTTTGGAAGAAACCCCAGAATCATGCATATCAGTGATGAGAATACTTGTAAGATATGAAAACGTGGGTAGCTGCTAAAATGGGAGAATACCTGCGGGTAAATAACGTTTTTCGCTTTTAATAAAGCCCTCTTACCTGCACGTTTTTAACAAAGACTATAGTGGTAAACCCATGACGGAGCAACTAGTAGGCATAAAGGATAAAGTAGTCTCCATAATCTTTTGATTTTTTTAGTTCTTTAAAATTGCTCCACATGAAGGTTAGTATGGAGTGGGGAGTTTTTATTAAAAATACTCTGTCGCATTTTCATGCAATTCTAAGCTATGTTTGAAGTTTCAAGCCACTAAGTCATCGGTAAGTTAGTTTAAAATGAATTGCAATATTTATACCTAGCAAACTGTGGTGGCTAAGTGATAGGCTGGTCACTAGCATCAACTGTGTCGGTATTTAGGTTAACAATTTTCACTGCTTTTCTTATAATAATTAGAAAATGGGTTTCAGTATAACATTAATGAAGAATATACTTTAGTATTTCACTAACGTACCTGTTTTAGTACTTATTTGCAGTATTTATCTCGCCTTTCCGAAAAAAAAATACTCGTATATTGGGCGGAAGCATTCACATAGCCAACCGCTTTCTCAATAAGCTAAGCCAACCATATTATGTACATATCTAAGTACAGAGAGCAACAATGCAATCACAGATACATATACACAGAATCATATAAAATATATAAAATCATATACACAGAACAGACTGCTAGTAAATCACACAATTTCGGTATTTCGACCTGTATTGGGTGAATTTTAGGAATTTAGGAACAATTCAGTCACTCTTTATATATTCATTGGATATTTTAGAAATTTTATTATATTGTCACACTCCTGTAATAATAACAGTTCATGACACTGAATCATGCCATACATCCGGTAAAGAGAGACATCTCTTGCCAGCGACAACATTTAATATTGATGTGCAGCGCTCAAAATGTACCTTTTACACCCTGGCGTTTCACACACACACGACTGGACATTGAAGATCTGAATGTCAGACCTCCGGTCTCAAGCCAGATCAGGGCTAGGCCCTCTACTGGCAGTGGAGTGTTTTGTAAGGAAGGATAATATGCGGCAGAAGTTGAGGTTGGAGTTATATATAAGCCATCTGATGTGTTATTTTACGTGCCTAGAAGCAGTCTCGTACGTTTGTAGCGCTCTCCAGGATCGATGTCGTATTCACCTAGACCGCAGATGAGGGAGTTGAAGTTGTGGGAGAGGTTTTGATAGAAGGAACTCGAAAGGGTATGGATGTAGTCTGTTATTGTGAGGATACGTAGGTCACGTCGGATAACTAGATTGGGGATGTACTTAGGAGAGTCTGTGGCAATGCGGAGGAATCGGGATTGTTGAATTTCAATGCGGCGTAGGTGACACTTGGCTGCTACTCCGCATATTTCACTGGTGTATGTGATGACTGGTTTGAGTACTTGCTTATACAGGAGCAGTTTTGTAGTCAGAGACATGACTGATCGTCGGTTGTAGAGAGGGTATAGCATACCCATTCTTTTGCTAACTTTATTAGTCACATATGTAATGTGGTCTCTCCACGTCAATTTGATGTCGAGTAGAAAACCTAGATACTTAACGTAAGTTTTCCAATGGACGTCCTCACCAGCTAGGCGAATTGGTGGAAGATCCGCTATTCGTCTTCGAGAGAAGGTGATGGAAGGTTCTTCTGTGGGTGAACGTGTAGGCGCCAACGTTCGTACCAGGTGTTGAAGCGGTCAGCATACTGTTGAATCCTGTGAGTACACAGGTTGAGCTCTGATTTTGTGGAGGTGACAGTCGTATCGTCAGCAAAGAGATACAGCGAGCAGCGTGGTTGGGATGGTAGGGTGTTGATGAATAGAAGGAAGAGAGTGGGTGCCAAGACACTACCTTGGGGAACGCCAGCTCTAATGGGATGGGATGAGGATAAGATTCCGTCTTGGGAGACAGCAAAGGTTATGCCAGTGAGGTAGGAGTGAATGAGATGTATTAAGTAGAAAGGGGTTTTGTAGGTGATGAGACGGGAGAGTAAGCCGTCGTGCCATACGCTGTCGAATGCTCTGGTGATACTAGGAGTAGTGCTGAAACGAACTGCTTCCTGTTAAAGGCTGTGTAAATTTCATCGACCAGACGAAGTAGTTGGTGTTGAGTGGAATGCTGAGAGCGAAAGCCGAATTGCTCCGCTCTGACAATATTGTGTCGATTCAGGATAGTCCTTAGGCAACTTAGAATAAGTGTTTGTATCATTTTACTCAGTGTTGGAAGCAAACTGATGGGTCTGTAGCTCTCCGGGGATGCCCCGTCTTTCCCAGCTTTGCAGATAGCGATGACCTTTGCGTGCTTCCAGGCCTTTGGGAAGTAGCAAAGTTTGAGGATTGCATTAAAGATACAGGTTAATGCTTTCACCCAAGGGAATGGTAGAACCTTTAGCGCCGCGTTAGCTATGTTGTCAAAGCCGGTGACTTGAATGGTCGTAGGCTGGTGATGTAGTATTGCACTTCAGCTACGGAGATGGAGGGAGGTAGTATATCATCACGGGGTTGGGAAAGGTACGCCTGAACTTCCTGAGTGACTGCGTGGATATGATTTACATCCGGGCTATCAGCGGCCGTAAAGGTCATTTCCAGGAAGGTTGCATGTAGTTCAGCTTTTTCCCTTGCAGACTGAGCGACTGCCTGTCCGTGGTGCAGCGGTGGATCTTTGCGAGGGATTGGAAGTAAGGATTTGGTCATGCTCCAAAAGCAGTTTTCCTCTACAGGAAGAGAGGGGATCTTATTTTCCTAGCACTCATTGCGAAATCCTTGGGGTTGAAGTTTGACCAACTCCTGAAGTCGGCGAAACTCAAGACGATCTGCTCGGCAGCGACTATGTAAAAAGCACCGCCGCATCCTCTTCTTTTGTTTAATCGCCTCACGGATAGCCTGAGGTACAGGATCGATATTCAATCTGCTAGATTTTGATTTTGGGGAAGAGCTCATGATAGCAGTAGTCAGTTTGGAGGTGACAAGATCAACCATGGTGTCTAACTCTTCTGGAGTTTGACATGGCTGCTGCGGGGAATGGATTTGTTACAATCGTATCGAAAACTCCTCCCAATTGGTCTTTCGTGGGAGTGGGAATCCTCGAGGAGCTTTGTAGTTGGGCTTACCAGGGAAGGATAGGAGGATGGGATCTGAAGATAGAGCAGGAACTGTAAAGAGGGTAAAGTGCTGCCGCATATTGCGGACCAGGGCGAGATCAAGCCAGTCAGGTAGTCTCCTGTCCCCATAATGAATTGTAGGTTGTTGGTATGGAGCCCTAGCTGAGATAGCCCTAGACGCTACGAAGTTGTGGAGTGTGCGCCCACGGTGGTTGGTAATGGAGGAGTTCCAGTTGCAGTGCTTGGCTTTAAGTCTCCCGCAGCAATTGTGGCAACTGGGGAGCTGAAGAGGTGATCCAATTAAGAAGGAAGTAGGTGGCGAGTCGGTGGCGCGTATACTACAGGGGACCATTGCTGGTGTCGACTTGGATGCCGGTGATCTTCAGATTACTAGTTGCGGGGATAAATATTTGATGGTGTTGAATGTCACGGTCAATGTATATGGCAGTACTTCCTCTGCCGTCTGCTCGATCAGTGTGATAGGAGTACATTCCTGGGATGTCACATTTTATATGAGGTGATAAATGGGTTTCCTGCACCATTAAGGTATTCACCTTCTGCATGAACAAAAAGTTGGAAACTTCCACCAATTGTCTGCGGAGACCGTTGGCATTCCTGAAGCACATCTTGAGTCCTGGAAATGTTGTGTATCGCTGGTGTTTAGTAGCCATTGGAAATGCAGAAGAGACTGTTTGAATAAGTAGCATTTCTGGTGACATTTGTGGATTTTTTGTGAGCAGAGCCTCCATCAGAGCAGCTGCAAATTTCATCTGCAAGTGCGGAGGAATGCGATTGGTAACCTCGCTGAAGGCTGCAATATGCGCAATCCTCTGTCGATTCGAATGATCGTTAGTAGATGACAATTGAGGTGGAGTGGCAGGTTTAGAGCATGCCGACTTTCTTGGTGGGAGCTGTTCAGGCATGGCCTGTTTGAGGCGATGTTGAATAGTATTTGATAATTGTGGTTGAGGAGAACTGGGAGGTGTAGAAACAGGAGATGAGGTTGATGGAGGTGTTGTACGGTAAGTAGAAGAGAGCTGACATTCTTGCGGATGGGTAGCGGGTGACACAGAAGCGTTCCTGACGGCTGCTGCGTAGGATGGGAATTGCACTGGGGATCTAGCTGAGAGACCTGGGAAAAGAGCACCGTAAAAGCCTCCTTAGGTAGCCCATGGGGGTCGGGTACTCGGGGAGGAGCATGAACTGGAATCCTTTGGGCTCCCTTCTTGGTACTTTCCAGTTCATATCGTGCTTCCTGCCAAACAGGGAATTTGGCGTATCGGCATGGGTGTTCAGCTCCGCAGTTAGCACAGCTGGGTTTAGTAATGGTGAGCTTGCTACAAGCATTGCGAAGATGTCCTGTTTCCCCACAGTGAGAAGAAACAGATGGTAGTCTGCAGGCTTCCGCCGCATGGAAAAATTGCTGGCAGTTTAAACACTGCTGAGGTCAGAAAGGTGGTTTGTATGCCTCGACGGTGACGGCAGCAGAGGATATCCTGTTCACCTTGTATATTTTTTCGGCCTCACTAGATTTCTCTAAAGCTACTCTGAAGTGTGGAAGAGGGCCTAGAGTAGGTTCGCGGATAGTGCGGAGCCGGTTGACACTGATTATGGGAAGTCCTCAACCAAGGAGTTCGTCCTTGACCTCATCCTCAGTAATATATTGAGGGAGATATTTGATGGTTACCTGAAGCCGCTTTTCTTCAGGCAGGAGAGTAGCGATAATCCCTGTAAGGAATGTGCTGTGGGACAAGGACAGCGAATGTGTTTGTCAGAGAACGCTTGCTATACAAGGAGCGATAAACGGGATTTGATTATCATCTAACCAGCGACGGACTTCACGATGTGTGGCGTAGATTTACGTTGTTAATAAAATTTAGGTTTATAAGCTATGTGATATTCATAAACCTCTGTCGTGTCGTGTAATTTGGGCCGAAGGTAAAGTGTAATTTGTTCCGAACAAAATTACACGGATTCAGTAAGTTAGGTAATAAACTTCAAATAAACAGTAACTATGAAATAGTGTTCTCAAGTAAATGATCATTTGCATAACTATTTCTGTTGCACGCCATGTAAATTGTGTAACTTTTCAGATGACAACACGAGAAGCTCGCAAATCTAAGAGCTTCAGATGTGGTCCTGACAGGAACACAACATAAAGAAACGCTTGCAATGCCTTCTAATACATCTGGAGTCAAGGGCAAAAAAGCTCGCAAATCTAAGAGCTTCAGATGTGGTCCTGACAGGAACACAACATAAAGAAACGATTGCAATGCCTTCCAATACATCTGGAGTCAAGGGCAAAAAAGCTCGGAAATCTAAGAGCTTCAGATGTGGTCCTGACAGGAAAACCTCATAAAGAAACGCTTACAATGCCTTCTAATACATCTGGAGTCAAGGGCAAAAAAGCTCGCAAATCTAAGAGCTTCAGATGTGGTCCTGACAGGAACACCTCATAAAGACACGCTTGCAATGCCTTCTAATACATCTGGAGTCAAGGGCAAAAAAAGCTCGCAAATCTAAGAGCTTCAGATGTGGTCCTGACAGGAACACCTCATAAAGAAACGCTTGCAATGCCTTCTAATACATCTGGAGTCAAGGGCAAAAAAGCTCGGAAACCTAAGAGCTTCAGATGTGGTCCTGACAGGAACACCTCATAAAGAAACGCTTGCAATGCCTTCTAATACATCTGGAGTCAAGGGCAAAAAAGCTCGGAAATCTAAGAGCTTCACATGTGGTCCTGACAGGAACACCTCATAAAGAAACGCTTGCAATGTCTTCTAATACATCTGGAGTCAAGGGCAAAAAGAAGATCAATTTTGGAACAGATGGGACCAAAAGCTCTGAAAAGACCTGCTGTGTAGTATACGAGGAATCTCGCAAAGAAGATTGGATACAGTGCGATAAATGCAAAGGATGGGCTCATGAAGAGTGTGTAGATATAAATTATTCTTTTTATTACTATTGTGACAGATGCATTTTAGAGTAAGCAGTGAAGTTCATCTTAAATTGGGACAAAGAACTTGAAAATAATAATAGTGTGTATGGCATTTTTATATTGATTTGTTAAAATTTACTTCACTTGGATATTCTGAGCAATGCTAGCAGTATATATAATAATTATTCAAGTGCTAAATAAACCTTTACAGTGAATTTCAGTTTGTAAAAGCTAATGTTAAAGCACACGAGTGGGTTATAAATGTATTATGTGGCGTTCCAATTCACACACCTTACCAGACCAAATTACACACCCCCGGTCGTAAATACACACCTTAGGAAAAATATTATAATTGAAATTCGCAAATTATATTCCCCTCTTGCCTCTCAGGTGGCCATAGTTCCCTAGATTTTTGCACAAATGCGTGCTGCATAACGATGTACCACGGTTTCTCTGCCTCTTGCATCTATCCGGGGACCTGCATGCCAACGAGGGTGTTTAGCATTCAAGTCCCCAGCCATAATGACATTGGGATGTAGGGCAAGGATAGAGAGATAATCGTTAGCAACGAACTGTAATTCACAAATATATGCGGATTTTTTCAGAAAATGCCTTTTTTATTAATTAGGTTGCTTCAAAACATATATTTCTGGTTTAAGTTTTTGGATGTCTTGCATTACTTCCGTTATTTAATTTAAGCAAAGACAAAAGAAAGTAAATAATCATTCTTCCATCCACGTTACTTTATACACAACGCTTGTTTGTCTAAAATTATTTCCATTCATTAATACGTGTATACCCGACGATGGAAAAGAAACTTTTATTCGACATCTTTTATTCCTTGACTCAATGATTTGCGTTTAGTTAATTTTCTAATAGCCACAAAGTCCTGTGTTGAACATCTCATACAAATGTACGGCGTTCTAGCACATATACTTGGATATTGAACACTAGAGTCACACTATTTGTAGGCAATATAAAAGTCAAAGCAGTGATAATTATGTAAATATATTTACCTACAGATTAGTTTGTATAATCCGCTGTAGGTCATAACGTACGCTATATCTATGACGTATTAACTGCAATATGTCATATTGTCATATTTCAACAGTAACTATGACCCAAGTATACAGGGAGATCGACAACCGGTGATGCAGAGGTAAACTTTCCAGTAGGACTACCGCAAGTTCTGAAAGTTTCCCATTTCTCTTCCTCTAGAACATTCTTGAAATCTCAGCAAGATCAGACAGATAATAAGATAATAAAGATAAGACAGCTCTTGTGTTTCATTACCAATCGGACGTCTTTGCTACATTGTATGTATTTTATTACGTTGTGCGTCATTAACAAAATGAACAAATAAAAATCTGCTTATGGAATCCTTTAAAAGCTGGTCCCTCTGTGATCCTTTGACATTCTGTTCTTTTTGCATGACCAGAGCATAATACGCGCGCGCACACACACACGCACGCACGCGCGCGTGCGCACACACACACACTTGGACACAAAAAGACACACGCAGTTGCCTAGAAATTTACACGGACCATTTTCTTAAAAAAAATGACATTTTTATTCAATGGACGTCAAAACACACTAAAATTACTATGTCGAAGTTCTGGGTAGAGCGCCATACCTCCTCTACCTATTATAGATACTGTCTCTTAAGTAATGTCGTTTTTTTTAAAGAAAAAACAGTTATTTGAAATGTGTTCTGAGAATTAACTAACTAATTTTCAAAGTATATATCATTAGATTCTATGGTCTTGAGCTATCGTTCAGCGAGGTTTATTTTCCAGCGATAATACCAGTCTCTGGTTTTTGATGCGAAGAGTTTGGTGAAACCCACTTGCACTGCTTCAATGCGAAACTTTTTTCCACGTAGAAAATGGGTCATTTATCGGAAAAGATAAATCTGATGATACGAGATAAGAGCTGTACGCTGGGTGTGGTAGCAGTTCACTTCCTGCCAACTTAATGTTCTACGCAGTATCGCTCACTCATGGTGGGGCGGTGACGCTTCCATATTACTTCTGCTATATCGTTCCCTAATTCGGTCGGTGATAGACTATGGTTATATCTCCTTTGGCTCTGCTTCCACATCGGTCTTGCGCAAGTTGGATATCGCTCAGTACCGTGCTCTTCGATTTTGCCCGGGTGCTATGCTTTCTACACCGACGAATGCGCTTTTGGTTGAGGCCTCAGAACCACCATTGGAGATCCGCCGACACCTCTTAACCCAGCGCTTTCTATTGCGAGTTTTCTCCGTTGACGCCCACCCAGTATTGCGGACGTTGCAGTATCTCGCTGCTAATTATATCAACGGGGGTTTTCCTGCTGTACGACGATTGCCCTTACTCTTACTGGGTTTTCGGGATCTATACCACGCGTTTCCCTTAATTTTGAAAAGTCCCGCTCTTCCGGGGTTTCAATATCCATATGACCTACGCTTCCTGAATATTTCGGTGCATTATCTTCCTGATTACATCATGCGGAGCCCTGACGTGAACGTCGCCCTCTCCCATTTCCTGCAGGGCACATGGCCAGATTTCACCACGATCTACTCCGACGGTTCTAAATCTGCTGACGGAGTAGGTTATGCATACGTCTGTCCTTCTACTAATGCCCTGGCTCGATACCGCCTTCCTATGGAGGCTTCCAACTACACTGCGGAGGTTCAAGCCATTCGTGATGCTTTGCAATATGGGATTTCTCAGGGCTTCCCCAAACTGCTGGTCTTAACCGATGCGCAGAGTGTGCTGCAGAGACTCTCATCTCCCCTCTGGACGAGAGATATGCACTGTTATCTTTACGAGATACTGACGTTGGTGAACAACGCTACCATAGCAGGACATCAAATTTACTTCCTTTGGATCAGAGGGCATGTCGGAATTCGATAGAATTAAGTCGCCGATCGCCTGGCAAAAGAGGTATTCACCCAAGGCACCTTTTAAGGCATCCAACTGCCCTATGCGGATTTCTTCCCGGTCCTTCAGTGACGCCTATTGCCGCTGGAATGATGCCTGGATTCGTTCTCAGTCCATTAAAGGCAAACACGACGCCGCCATTCAGATGCATCTATCTACGACCCCTTGGTTCTCCAGCTTCAGAATTGCAAGTCGACATCTCACTTCCATCATTAGAATGCGACTTGGACATGGATGTTACCCTGCGCATCTACACCGACTACGTCTCATCGATTCCCCTGTATGTCCCGATGACCCAGATGAAACCGCTCACCTCAATCACCTCCTGTTCAGTTGCTCTCGCTACCGAGCCCACCGTTCTTCCTTCCTCCGCCGCCTACTTCAACAGTTTGTTCCTTTTCCCGCTAGCGTCAACACCATATTACAGTTATGGCACAAATCTGTATATCAAGCTCTTCTGCAATTTCTTAAAGAAAGTGATCTACAGATATAGTCTCCTCCCATCCTCTTAATTTTCCTTTCATTATTTTTCTTATTTTTCCCTTCGATTGGATTTCATCGAAGGCAAAAAAAACTCAATTTTCCCATGGTTGTTAGTGTAGTGTGAGGTGTTGCAATGTCCTTTTGCAATAAAACTGGTTATATCAGTCTCAAAAGTTCATGAACTCGTTCCAGTTGCTGAGAATAAAGATCCGCATTAATCGTTAAATTAATTACACGGAGGTTATATTAATTACCTGGTTTGTATCGTATCTAAATGAAAGAAAAGAGAGTGTTGAAGTGAACACTGATATCAGTTATGAAAAGGAAACTTCAAATTGTAAAACAATAGTAGATGGAGTAAAGCAAGCTTCAGTGTCAGGGCATTTACTATTTCTGATCTATATGAACGACATCTCACTTTGTATAAGCATATCGCAGGTACAACTTTATCTGCTGGTGGCACTGGTACCCTGGTGATCAGTAAAAATTGAAATAGATGTGTAATTAAATTCAATTATGTTTAGAATTGTGTTTCATCTTCGTTTTAATTAAAGCGAATAAGTTATCTGTGAACTTAGACAAAACAAAGGTTGTTACATT
Organism: Mantis religiosa; assembly: GCA_030765055.1. Classification (NCBI taxonomy): domain Eukaryota; kingdom Metazoa; phylum Arthropoda; class Insecta; order Mantodea; family Mantidae; genus Mantis; species Mantis religiosa. The sequence goes on along the minus strand of CM060948.1, from coordinate 170,038,096 downwards.
TACAACTCGTACTTCGCACTCGCCGACAGAAATTCGGATAAATAATGTGTTATTAAAAGAAATTAAATGTATCATATTTTGTTCTTTTAATTAGGAAGATATAAATATTGGCAAGCTGACATAAACTATATCTTACACAAAATCAGCTTTGTCCGTCGTCCTGTCCGAGCACTAGTGAACGAACGTTATATAGATACACTTATATTAGTATTCTATTGATATTGTAACTCTAGTTTGGAATTTGAAATATTATTATGGGACAACTCAGTAGGACTTGACTGGACTGGACTACTTTAAGGAGGGGAACCGACACGGAGACCCAAAGGTGGTGTCTCGTACCTACACTCTCAATTGGGGACATCTCGATTATTTATGGGAGTCAGTGTATATTCTTAATGTGAAAGTTCTTTGTACGCTTCCGGCTTCAGTTTTAACAATTAATGGAATTCGTAAAATAAACAGTAGAGGTTTAACATCCATCATTCTGGCCAAAACTTTGTTTCCAGACAAGGGTGTATTACAAGACCAACATTTTAACGCTCTTCCTAATAATCTGAAAGGGAAAAAAGGCAATTTCAAATACTTTGAAATTTCTATTAGCGAGTTCCTACGCTCCAAAGCATTTTCTGGGGTACAAGATTATCTGAATTAATGATTTTCGCGAATTAACTGAAAGTAAATGATCCAAACAAAGAAGAAAAGAATTGGAATTTGAAGTCTCTCTTGCACCGTCGGGTAGTTGCTTATTAAGGTTTGGAAATAAATTTAGAAAACCCTCCGTAGTGAATAGCAAAATATAAATGGAAGAATGGTCATTTCTTTTAGTACATATAACAAAACTGAAAGTTTGACATCGAAACAGATATTTTAGAACATTTTTCTTAAATATAAAAATGTGATTGTAAGAATCATCCGTACTGTCATTAAAATATGATAATGATTCTCGAGTTCAATTTGAAGATACGTGTAACAAGCTTTTCTCTCCAGTAAGCAAATAGAGAACAATATTACCATAGAACAATAAACAATCTTTCGGAAGGCTTTTCTCTCCAGTATGCAAATGGAAGGTAATATTACTCGCTCGCTCGCTCGCTCGTCGTGCAGGCTGGCTGTATTTAGCCAGAAGGTTTTTGCTGCGTGCCCACCCGTTTTGGGTTTAACCGCAGGTAAGGTTTGTTCGGGATGTTGTAGGGTGACTTGTGGGTTTTTAGGTTGGAATTAATTTGTAAGGATACTGAAATTGTACCTTGGGAATGAAAGGATAGGATGCAATGCCTAGCACCCTGGTGTTTTGTTTCTGAAATTAAGGTTGGTAATTTTGATGCCAAACACCTAGCAGAAATATGTGGAGCTCAGCTTTAGCTGCTGTTAGGATTAGCTCCTGGGTTATCTAGGGTGCCCGCAAGCCATGCGGGGGACTCCATGTTGTCTAGAACGGCGTCTAGTGGAGTCATAATCTCCCAATGATCTGACAAGGGCGCTTCTATGGTTGGGTAAATTGGCGTATAATTTTGATGCTCGGCGCCTAATCTCGTCCTCCACGTATGGAAGACCTGAGGTTTCATGAAGCAACCTAGTGGGAAAGTAGCGGCCCACAGAATAAATCTCTGTCCTGAAATATGGCTTCAGTGTCAATTTCAACATGTGATCAGGGATACCTATCTCTCTCTGGCAAATGAATACGATAATAATTATATATATCTCTAACGCTGCTCACCTCCTTGGCGTAGCTGGAAGCATGGTTACCTCAAGTTCAAGATAATCCTAGTTCGAATCTCCATCAGGTTGAGTTGTAGGCTTGGGCTTTCTACCGCGGTATCCATTATTTTGAAAGATAAAATAAATATCGTGAGACTAAACACTGTGGACTTTGTGGTCACTTGAATATCATTTAAAGATTTGATACATTGTCCCATGTAACTTAAGGATGGAGAATATAAAGTCAAAAGTATAGGCAGGTCTGACAGATGAGCCAAAGGATTTATGTAATGTGGCGTTTGCGGGAAGAGTTCGTAAGTTCATTTCCAGTTAGCTTATTTTGAGAGGCACTCATTTATAGAAACTCAGTTAATGTAGTTAATGCATTGATTATTATCTATAAAATATGTAAAGCAGCATTCTTATGAGTGTAGAGCTCATAAATGGATGGTTGCCACGATTATTCCTCCCCAAAAGGATCCATATTGATACTATACTATTGGATGATACGATTGTTAGACCAAGGCTTCTATAGAACAGTTTTAAATAAATGCCTGCAAAGCGCTCACAATTTTCATATATTTGCTTAGTGTTAATCGAGGCGGAAATTTGTAGATATATATGTCTTTTTCCCTGAAACGTGCAAGGAGAAATTCGAAATACAGGAGCTTCTACATCATAACGAAAACTTTATTGTACTGGTCGCTCAGGTATGGCCTTTAATTTACGTTTTGATTGAGACAGATTAAACGTTGTGTACAAGTGCTGTAAAATTAAAACATATACCTTATAAAATGTCTGAAATTGTGCCTCCATAAATAATATAATTTGCCTAAATTATGTGCCTTAACGGGATGTACAAGTTCTTGTGTATTAAGGTCTTCTTTTTCTGTTAAGTTTTAATAGCTATTCAAAACAAATACCTAATAACGTGCTGAAAAACCTTTTACCTATCACGATAATACCTTAAAGTTCTGCTATCCAAAGAAAATCCCTGTTGCCATGTTTGAAAATTTCAAAGTTTTCTAAAATTTGGCGTCGCATCCTTGGAAGATGTTCAACTTATATACCAGGTTTGTTTTCATTTTTGTGTTATGCTACTCACACTTCGCACAAATTCAAACTCACTCACACAGAAGCCTACACAAGCAACTTTGTATTTTCAGGGTAGGCTCCCAGAAGAGCTTTGAATTCTCAACGCATTTTGTAAGGCATTCTCCAAACTTTAAGTTATAATAAAACAAATCTTGTAAAGGAGCATGGGTTATTAAGCTTATTATACCCGCTAAAGATTTTTCATTTCTTCTTTAGTTTGGTTTCACTTTTGCAATATCGATATATCTTAAAACCATAATCCACATTCCCATTTCTCTGGTGAACTCATAGGATGCCATGGAGCCTGAAACATGGCATAATTTGGCTAACTACACCAAAAAAGGTTATGAAACTACTTCTGCATACGAATATATGTCATTTTGAAAATATAGAAATATATGATTTTCTGGACGATGGTCTAAAATTGTAGTTTGATTATAATGTACAAAATATTACAAAAAAGCATACGTTACACACACGAAAGTAGTTTAGTTGTAGCATTACTCCAGGAAAAACGTTTCAGTTTAAAAGCATCATACGTTCTAAACCTCTTGCTGCTCACCATAGATGGCTCTACCGTGATACCAAAATTAAGGGATGCAATGTATAAAGAATCGTAATGGATTGCAAAGGAATTTATATTTGTGTGGAACGCGTGCAAGTGCAGTTGAGTCGAGTAGCAACGGGGTTGAATAGTTGTGTAGCAAAATACACGAGAAAAACAGAATTCTAAGGGATAGCACCTGACTTTGCTTGAATAGGTATTCTTCGGACCCCTAATAATTACAGTGGACAAAATAGTCACAAAGGGAATCTTTGTGTGTATAAAGGGCTTTGAGAAATTGGAAGTTACACACCCACGCGCAGCTGTGAGGACAGTCAGTCCTCGGCGTGAAGCCGATTAGGGCAGCCCTCTTCTTCTGTCTTGGTCAAGGGCAGACCAGAAGCGATGAGAGAAGACATTTGTCGGTTCATATGTACGTGAAGAACAAATTAAGTTATCGAGTAATAAGCATTTCATATACAGTAACTCTAAACCGTGATATTGGTAATCCTTGCTCGCCAACTATTATTGCTTCAAACTGGCGATCCAACGATACGATGAGGTTTGACACGAGGAGATTCAACCCGAGAAGGAGATTCAACCCGAGAAGGAAGTTCAACCCGAGAAGGAAGTTCAACCCGAGAAGGAGGTTCGACCCTAAAAGGAGGTTCAACCTGAGAACGAGGTTCCACAGGAGAAGGAGGTTCGACAAGAGGACGTTCGACAACAAGGAGCCTTACAACAGTCCCACTGGAAAGACGAAAAGAGGGCGGTATCATCAGTGATATCATTAGGAGGCAGTAAAAAAATAAAAGGAACAGAGTGTTACATTATCTAATAGACTGTTGTAGGTGTATTTGAGGAGTGGAAAAATGCTGAGTCAAAATTCTGTAGAAAACATGGAAGTTCAGGTGGTTTATAGTAATAACAGTAGGCAGGGAATCGAGGTAGCAGAGTGTGGTAGAACTGCCCCAAATAAGGTAAAAACGAAAATAAATATGTTATGGGAACTCAGAGAAATGCTCATAAGTTTAAGTAAAAAGATAAATGATAATACTCAAAGTTTAATAATAGAGATGAAGGATAATAATCAAAGTTTAACAAAAGAGATAAAGGATAATAATAAAGGTGTAACAAAGATAGAAAAAACTATAGAAAATGGTTTTCAGAAGTTAGAGGTAGGACAAATAGAACTAGGAAAGAAGTTAGACAATCAACAACAGGCGTTAGAAAATTTCGGGAAAGTTAGTCAGGAAGTAGAGAACGTAAGAGAAGAAGCTGGTCAGGAAACAGACAATGTAGGGAAAGATTTTAGTGAGGAGACAGAGAACGCTGAATATGAAGTTTTCAATCTAGTTAATGAAAGGTCAGATAGTGAAAACAGAAAACTGATGGAGGAAATAGCACAGAAATTAGACAAAGAAAGAGAAATGGCTAGAAAGGAGTTAGAAGAAACTAGGAGTAGACTAAAAGTATCCGAATGGGAAAATAGAAAACAGACGAGGAATTTGGAGGAAACTACAAATCAAATGCAATAGAGATCATGGCGACTAAAGAAACATTGAAAAGCATTCAAAATCGAGGGAGAAACGAAAGAGAAATATTAAAATATTTCGCGCAAGGGGCACAGATCCATCAGTATATGTGTAAGAAAGAGAGGAAGAGATATCGATGTACAAGACGTAAGCTAGATATGCAAAAATGATGGGAATGTAGGATAAATAAGTTCTTCGAACATGGCAAACTCCACCAAACACCTTTGTATTTTCTAAGCACGTTTGTGGGATGATGAATTGCCTTGTATATGGTGGGAACTTAAGCTAAAGTATTTAAAATTACCATAACAAATTGTAAAACGAGAAGAAACACAAACTGGTAAAATTTATAGGTTAAGTATAAACAGTGTAGTGAAAGTGCAGGGATATTTAAAAACTGAACAAGTGATAAAAGAAAGGAAACTAAATGAAAATCAGAACACTGAAAGACTTTTGAAAATAATATTTATATAGAGAATTATTCGGAAATGTTGTATGAGTAAAAGATAAAAAAAATCAAAATAAGAACATTGAAAGACGTTTGAAAATAATGTTTATATAGAATCCGGAAGAAGAATTCATAAATGTTGTATAAAAAGGTATTATTAATGTACAATGGTTTAAACATGGAAGTGAATATTTATGAATTGTTCTAACTGTAGCAATAATATGAATTAATTTTAAGTAGATCAGATGGAGAAAGAGAGAGAGAGATGATGATGATGTATATTGAAGTATTTTCTATTGAGTGGTATTTAAAAGTTGAAAATTACAGATCAGAGTGTTGCTAAGTGTTAAATAAGCTATTGTTATGTAACCATGTGAACAATTTTTATGAAATGTATATCTATGTATCATGCAAAATTAACGTTGTGACAGGAAATTGTAAAACGAATTGGAAGTTGCTGACAAAGGTCTAGTATTTTACGTTGGATTCAGGCAAGACATATATATATTATTTTATTATGGGATAATAAAATAATATCTATGGGGCCATTTGATACCGAAATTAAGGGATGCAATGTATAAAGAATCGTAATGGATTTCAAAGGAATGTGGGTTCTTTGTTACAACACGTGCAAGGGCAGTTGAGTCGAATAGCAACGGGGTTGAATAGTTGTGTAACAAAAGACACGGGAAAAACAGAATTCTAAGGGATAGCACTTGACTTTGTTTGAAATTCTTCGGGCCCTAATAATCACAGTGGACAAAATAGTCACAAAGGGAATCTTTGTGTGTATAAAGGGCTTCAAGAAAGTGAAAGTTACACACCCACGCGCAGCTGTGAGGACAGTCAGTCCTCGGCGTGAAGCCGATTAGGGCAGCCCTCTTCTTCTGTCTTGGTCGGGGGCAGACCAGAAGCGATGAGAGAATATATTTGTCGGTTCATATGTACGTGAAGAACGAATTAAGTTATCAAGGAATAAGCATTTCATATACAGTAACTCTAAACAGTGATATTGGTAACCCTTGGTCGGCAACTTCGAGTTTAATGTAAGGATAAAAAGAAGCAGTCATTACACCAGTTTGAAACGGGCATTCCAGTGTCATTAAAACCATCCTTCTCAAACATATCCACGCACACCCTGATATAAACCTCATTGCTTTACCTTGAGCTAAACACTATTTGCTTCAAACTGTAGCGTGAACGTGAAACTGTGTGCCACCCATTATTAAAATTTGCTTCAAACTGGCTTTACCCTGAGCCACACATAATTATTGCTTCAAGCTGTAATATCTACCTGGGAAGTCGAATGACGATAACTTGAAAGCTTAGTATGACATGTAACCTGGTCATTTACTTTTGGTGTATATTTAAGTGTACTTCCCTGTCTGAAAAAGAAGGTTACCTAGAGCTTATTCAAAACGTAACGTCAGAAGAACGAATAACTGCGTTAGAGAATGGAAGTACTGCAAAGTGAACGCTCTTTGCTATTGTGGATTTGCCGGCGGTATCACGGGCTAAACACGCAAGCCCACCCAAGGCCACACAAACAGCCCCTACGACCACCCTGTCTCGTGGAGCGCAGGGACGCCGCCCTGCCAGAGAGCAAGAGTCCAATTCTGAGGCGGGCATAGTACTCCCATGCCAGCTCGTCAGCTGAGGGATGGGCGTGCAAATGGTAGGCCGGCGCCCAGGTGCTCTTCTAGATCACCCACTCTCACCAAAACTTCCTCTTCAAATGAAGTTTCTACTCCCACCACACAGGCCTCAGAGATGCTGGATTGGTTGCTGCAACTGCTGCAGAACCACGGCCAGCGTTTCTGTGAACTGGTGGTGAGGTTCTTTGGCACCTCAGCTTCTGCTGCCCGAATGGTCACTGCCGTGGAGGCGCTTGCCTTGTTGCCCACAGTAGGCCGCCATAATGGCGGATCGAACTAGGCCTCTGACCTCGTTCAAGTTCGCGTTCTGGAATGCGAGTGGCATCAATGGACAACAAGATGAGCTCCTGCATTTTGCGAGATCACTTGCTGTGGATCTCATCCTGGTATCGGAAACATATCTCCGATCGGAAATTTCCTTCCGGATTTCCGACTATCACTGCCTCAGGGTCGACCGTGGGGGCCATCGTGGCGGTGGCACGGTGATCTTCGTGAGGAGAGGTGTGGTCTAAAACGCTGTCCAGCTTCCTCCTCTTCAAACCCTTGAAGCCACGGCCGTCTGCGTGAACCTGGGGGGTTCCGAAGTCCTGATATTGTCTGCATATCACCCTCCTCAGAGACAGTTCGTTGCTAAGGATTATCTCTCTATCCTTGCCCTACATCGCAATGTCATTATGGCTGGGGATTTGAATGTTAAACACCCGCGTTGGCATGCAGGTCCCCGGACAGATGCAAGAGGCAGATAAATCATCCGCATAATAGATGGAGATCAACTGAGAGTAGAGGGTCCCTGGCAACCCACTCATTTCCCGCGAGCTCAAGGCCGTCCTTCGGTCATTGCCTTGGCAATCATCAAAAATTTGCCATTCCACTTGTCAATCAGCTCACAAAGCGCCTTACATTCCGACCACAACCCAGTTGTGGCTGAGGTTAACTTGCGGGTTGTCAGTCATGACTTTACGGTTCAAAATCGTGAGGTCGATTGGGACTGCGTACGGGTCTGCCTAAATGACCCCATACTTTTCAACCCACATATTACATACATACCAACCCTCGAGACGGCGATCTCATGCTTCACCTCCATCGTGGTGCGAACTGTTCGTAATCTTACCGTTCACACCACAGCACCTCTCCACCCTGACGTCATTCCTCTAGACATCCATCTACTCATTGGTTTCTCTTGGGCGGCCCGCAGACTCTATCAGCGACACCGCACTCGCCATAATCAAGTTTGCTCGGGCGCTTGCGCCGAGAGGTTCGTCTCCGCCTACGCGAATACCGTGTGCACACGTGGGAGGAGTTGATGTCTAGAGTGAACTTTGAGAATGGCGAAGTGTGGAGGCTTGCAAAAGGACTCCGGAATCGCGGAGGGGCACCAATCTCCCCTATCCAAGCCACCCAAGGCCTTGTGTACGAACCCCAAGCCAAAGCAAATGTGTTTGTCGACTACCTAGAGAGGACCATGAGGCCACGAGATGACCCCCAGGACCTAGAATTCACAGGCCGCGTCAAGCGGGAGGTACGTCAGTATCTTAGACGTCCTCTTGTTGAGGCGGACCAACCTCCTGTTATTAGATCTAGTGAGCTCCAGGGTGCACTCCGGCGTCTACGCCCCAAAAAGGCGTAGGGACCTGACGGGTTAACCCCTGTCACGCTTCGTCACCTTCCTTTCAAAGCCATGCTCTTTCTTACTCGGGGGTTTAACGTGTGTCTCGCCCTGGGCTACTTCCACGACAGTGGAGGGAGGCTCGGGTGATATGCATTTTGAAGCCCGGTAAGAACCCGGCTCTTCCCGCCAATTACCGCTTCATTAGTCTCCTGTCAGTCCTCTCGAAAGTTTTCGAGAGGCTCGTTCTAGCCCGCTTGTCGCACCTGCATATTTTCAGAACTTGATCAAATTTGGTATAATATGCTGGGAAAACTCTGTTGCAGGAAACACAATCTTTAAACTGCAGAAAAGAGTGGTCGGAACAATTGTGAATTTAAAACAGACAGATTCATGTAAACCAGGTTTTAAACAAATAGGCATACTGCCCCTTCGTGTGTATATATATGGGAGCTATTGTTATATGTAAAAATACACTTTAAATATTTTTAAAAAACGTGGCACTAAACATGACTACAATTAAAGAAACAAAAATTGTTTGGATATTATTACACACAGAACTACACTTTTCAGTCAGAATTTAATTTACTTCAGCATTAAATTATACAACATATTATGATATTAGCCCCTCAGTACAAAAGTATCACACCAGAGGCTCAATTTAAACATAAAATTAAAGCAGTATTATTGAAACATTGCTTTTATTCTGTAACTGAGTTTACTGAACATTATGGTACTTACAGCTTTTCACTACTTTGTATAATATTTTAATAATGTATTTGAATATACAAGTATTTTAAATATTTAGACTCTTTTATATTTGTAAAATCTTAATTATTTAGTCATTCTATTCTGTATATAGTAATCTGATGTATCCAATGTCATGTATTTGATCTTCTGGGTGAATAAATGATTGATTGATTGATTGATTGATTGATTGAGTGATTGATTGATTGATTGATTGATTAATTGATTGATTGATTGATTGATTGATTGATTGATTGATTGATTGATTGATTGATTGATTGATTGATTGATTGATTGATTGATTTATTGATTGATTGATTGATTGATTGATTGATTGATTGATTGATTGATTGATTGATTGATTGATTGATTTATTGATTGATTGATTGATTGATTGATTGATTGATTGATTGATTGATTGATTGATTGATTGATTGATTGATTGATTGATTGATTGATTGATTGATTGATTGATTGATTGATTGATTGATTGATTGATTGATTGATTGATTGATTGATTGATTGATTGATTGATTGATTGATTGATTGATTGATTGATTGATTGATTGATTGATTGATTGATTGATTGATTGATTGATTGATTGATTCATTGATTGATTGATTGATTGATTGATTGATTGATTGATTGATTGATTGATTGATTGATTGATTGATTGATTGATTGATTGATTGATTGATTGATTGATTGATTGATTGATTGATTGATTGATTGACACCAGGCCTCTCTTCTACAATATGTAAGATTTCATCTTCACGCCATAGTGCTTCAGCATTACAAGTTGGTCCCGTACCTTCATAACAGGGACGAAGAGAACCTGTATCATGGAGTTTTTGATGCACTGCAGTGAACGTTCATCTGTTAGGAAGATGATGATTTGCAAATCGTTGCCAGTACAAGTCTCTCGCAGCATTGGCAGATTCCCCAGCAGCACCGTAAATTAAATGAATATCTGCTAATTTAGCATATGTAAAACCATTCATACTGTATCTTTGTACGATAAATGACAGTCTGCTGCTGAATACCGACTGTTATTCCTTTGTTGTAAGTCGCATGAATGACAGCCGGCCTTGTGCGTGATGTGAACAGTGTCGTCATGTGCATGCTCTGTGTAAATAGAGAAAACACACAATGCAGGGCTGTTCAAAAAACATGGAATCCTTAACTTTGTGATTCAATTATGGTATTGCTATTAGTAAGCAGACAAACCAAGATACATATGTGTGTTATACACATTGTTCTGTACTGTATATAAAATTTCATTTATTCACTCCCATCCTGTATATAGGATATTTTTATGACAAATGCAATCTATATCTGGAATTCTCTGAAGTCCTCTTCAACCTGGATGGCTTTTTGCATAATTGGTAAACTATAAAAGTTAACAAAAAAAATCTTATTACAAAAACAAAATGTGATTTTGTTAAAGCACATGGTTTATGTCAAAAGAATTTCTGTAGTGATAACCATTTAGGGGATATTCCGAGATATGAATTTCCAAATTCATTACTTCCCTCAAATATAAAGTTGTTATTCATGTTTTTATGTCATGGCTATGTCAAGAGAATGAAATTTGAGAAGTGACTAGCTCTTGAAAGATTTTCTATTACTTAAGTCTACTGTATTCTCTTATTCCTATTGCATCTACAAGGATCATGTAGGGGAGGGGTTCCAACACCCTCAGCTGGTGTGGTGCAAGCTCACTGGACCCCTAGCACTTGTAGTACTCCTGATGTTACTAGAAGTACGCTGGGCCAAACATTTGAGCCCCTCTCAAAATGGGAGCTCTTTGGATTGAGTCGGTCTCGGCAGTGCAGTGGTTCACAGCACTCATGGATATTGGGTACAGCTGGCTAGCATAGCTGCACAGGCAAGGTTGAAAGGTGCCCCGAGAATCTCGTGCACTTGCCTAGTTTGTTAGTAGCATAATGTGCTAGATCGCTGGAGACCTGACCGAGGTTATTCGGTAGTCTTCCCAGATGGGTTGATGACATATCCACTCCCACCTGGGAGGAGGGGCTCTACAGTCTCCCGTATTGCCCTGTAGACAGACCCAGAGTTGTTGTGATAGCTCCCTGATATGAGAGGGGGTAGACTCTTTCCAACTTGTACCTACAAGAAGATATGTCATTCTCAAGAAACCTGAACTAGATAGAAGAATAAGTGTTATTAAGGATTGCTTGTACAAGAGTGAGTAGAGAAGTTAAGTCAGTGTACACATCAAATTTGTTTATGTGATTGGAAACAAGAATGCAGTGGCTATGCAATTAGTCTTGGTTTGTTTTTGGCTCTAGTATCAGAAATTACTTTATGTTCATATAGAAAGCATCATGCAATTACAAAAGATGCAATGTATTAATATTGTTTTAAATTTCTTTTCAAGCTACTTTCCTTGAAATGCACAGATGATGAATGAGTCATTTGAAAACCAGTCTCTAAGATACATTTGTCTAAAGTTGGTTTTCAAATCCTTTCTCTGAAGTACTGGTTTAGATCTTAGCTAAAATTGCTCACACAGTTCAAAACTTATATACCTGGGTAAGAAATAGTTCTAAGAAACTGTGTGCAGAGCATAGTGAAATGAATGAAAGTGTTACCCGACATTCACTTCTCAGGATAAAGAAAAACCCTGGAAAAGCTTTACCCAAGTAACTCACCAAGATTCTAACTCGGAACCTGTTGATGATGATGGCAATTTTCATTGTCATCGTCATTATTAAAGATCACCAAATTTTAGGGAAAGCAATATATGGTGACTTAAAATCTTTGCGAATGTTGAGAATACAGTGACTGACAACTGTTTCTGAAAGCATTTATTTAACTTTGTAGAGAATATAATAATTATTATCCTTATAAGATCATATTGTATGCCATTTTATACAATATTTTAATGTAAAGGAAGTTTGCACATAAAGTTACAAAAATACCACAGAAAAGGTGATATGTTAATAATAAGGATAAAGTTGAACAATAGAATGTTTTCCAATGTTTAAGGACTATGATACAATGAAGCACAAATCTAATATAGTTTTGAGTCGAACTAGTACTCAATGCTCCACTTATTGTTAGTATTTACCTAGAATGCATTTCTTTAGGATCTTCCTAACATCATCAGCTGTTGTCGACTAATAGATGTTGGTTTGGTGAACTCCTTGGAGGTGATAGGTGCGCCTCTGTCAGTATCTTGATGAACTTGAAGTTTGGGTTTTCTTCAAAGCTATTGTTGAAATTAAACAATTTTCTTTCATACTTCTTTATGAAGGTTCTAGGTAAATACTAGCAATAAATGCAGCATTGAGTACTAGTTTGGCTCAAAATATATTAATAGAATGTTTGTAAATCTAACAAGGAATTAACATTGTACTCACATCACTTTGCACCTGAAAATTTGAGAGTATAGTGCCTGTTGTGTATAAACCATGTGCACCAAAAATCTACTGTGGAGTAGAACCACAATGCCCAAAACTGAAGCCTGGAAAGTGCTGCATGTGACCACTTGCAAGTAGCTTCTGGATATACCTTGTCAGCTCTGTCTGTGTGAGGGGGATGATGCTCCTTAAGTATACCATGTGCAGACTACTGCTTGTCAGGGGTAAACAATCCCTCTTGTACAATGCTTGCTTTTATGCCTGTATGTTCCTACGTATTTTGGACTCATTTTCAGGTACTTCCAGTTATACTCGACACCCAATTTTTGGTACACAGCCCCCCACATAGAGCAGAGATGATGCCGTCAAACTCTCAAGTGCATACAGGTATGAGCATAGTGATAATTCCCTTGTAAGGAAGTAGTAGATCTATATAATTTAGTCATCTGTTTCAGTTCAGAAGAGTTCTAAAAGCAATATATTTAGCAATTAAGGTTCCTAAAGAAGTTGATGGTCTACTTTTGCAGACAGACAGGTACTAATTGACATGCAATAGCAGGTTTAGATCTGAATCGTTTAACAGTCTACCAAAACAAGCAGTTGAAAATGTTGCTGCCAGAAAGATTTTGGTAATGAGAAATTCATTGCCTGTTCAAACACATTTACAATGAAGTGAAAAATAAAGGAAACAACAGTAGAAGTAGCATTAAAATGTTTAGCTAGGTAATGAATGTTATATAAAAGTAATGAACATAAAAAGCAATAAACACAACAAAATTGAAAATACGTTTCGTTGCAAACTTAAATGAAGATGCACAACTGAAGAGAGACATACAGTAGGTTTATCTTTTGTTAGCTTATTGAATAAAGGTTATTTCATTGTAATGATTCTGAAACTCAAATTTTTCAAATGAGAGCTATTTCAACAAGACTACTGTAGCAGTAAAATAAAAATGAATTAAATTTGAAACAAGTGATTTAAGGTATAAATGCTAGAGTGCCTGCCTACCTAATGAAATGTGTAGTGTTTAACACTCGCTTTTACTACATGCAGCACCGCAGGTGTTGACACTCATACTTGATACATGAGATGAAGATGGAGCACCAGTGGAATGAGATGGTGAGGGAAACTGGAGATCCTGGAGAAAATCTGCCCCAGCACCATGTTGTCCACCACAAATCTTACTTTGCAGTTGCTTGTGATCGAAGCCAGCTTGCCTTAGTGAGAGTTGAGCAGTCTAATCACTCAGACACGGGCTGCTCTGCTCACTTACCTACTTTTTTGTATGTTTGCGAAAAAAGGACAATAGGAAAAGTTGAGCAAGTCTATAAACCAAATAGCAACACATGTATCACAATCATTACTTTTTGAGTGTGTAAACATACATTCCATATTTTACAATTGCATCTTGAATCACCTAATTTTAATATTCAGTAGTCCCTTTTTATATAAATGGCCATATCTAACACTACCTTCAGTTGTTTAAAATCATCGTTTTAGTAACACATGTAAGGCTTTCAACAAGAAATAGACTAATATAAGAAAATGTTTTTTACAGTTGCATAATGAAATTAACATTGCAGTAAAAATATTAAGCTAAGTGTTAAAAAAGTTCATTAACACAGGAATAGCATATAAAATATTACTAGCTACCTTAGTTCTGTAAAAAACTGAAGCTGCTGACACTGAAGCAAACAAAGTATTAAGAATAACTAAACAGTATAGCAAAACACTTTACTGTTACTTATCTGTATTTTCCAGTGAAAGATACTTGTTTCGAAACCAGTCCCAAATGATTTTAAATACAGAAAAGTAATAGTGAAGTTGTGTTGCTATAGTGTTTAGTTATTCTTAATACAAGTTATCTTCTTCAAAATTTGACATCATTACAGAAAAACACCTTCTGCTGTTAGCAAAACATAAGTGCTGTTACACACAGAAAAAGTTTAATGGCCGGTGAACCATTCTTAAAATACAAGCTTATTGGATGATAAATAGGAAGCAAGAGACTAGAAAACAAATTTGCATGTTTTGGGCTAATGCAAAACTAAAAATTCAGAATGATTTTTAAAATGAATCTTGAATAATCTTAATCCTGATTCTTTTTACTGCTTTTCAACACTCCTACCTTTATATGTGTTTGGAGGAATTTAGTAACAGTGCCTTCAACATTAATCTCAAAAAATATTTGTAGTTGGTTTATTGATATTCGTCACTTACTTTTCTATATTAATGAGAGACTAGTTTCAAAGGCATTCACCTCCATTTTCAATCATTTTCTCATTTATAAATATGTGTATTAAGAAAAAGGTAGTGCCTAATTTCGTCAGAAAAGTAGTAATTTGATAAAAATAGTAGACAACAAAAAGCAGCAGAGAAAAAACGTTAGAAGTAGAAAAGAACAAACACTACAGAAATAGAAATGCATTAGAAATAAAATTGTAGAATTTGCATCAAAAACTTATCAAACATATATGTAGGGAAAATTTTGAAAACAATTTATTTGCATATCTTAATGGAAAAATGAAGACAAAAACAGCAAATTTAAAAAATAAACTTAAAAATTTATGCCAGAAAGCAAGCACTTTTGAAAAGTAAAGTCAAAAAGACAGACATAACCTAAAAGATCATCCAAACAATGTTGTTAACCTATCACCAAATTTTCACAAAATCAGAACTGAATATGCTAAATCTAGGTTTAAAAACATGTGTAGACTATTCCAACCAAGTTGAAGAGTATATTTCTGAAATCCAAATTGCTTCACAAACACTTAATGAAGAAAATAGAAACACAGTAAAAAACAAATGCTCCAAAATAGTAGAACAGATTAAAATTGAAATGAAAATTAATTTTAGTAACCAAATCATAAAAGCAGTTAAAAATAAACCAGTTATTCATACTAAAGCAGACAAGGGAAATAAGCTAGTACTTTTGGAAAAAGAAGATTACACAAAGAGGATGGAAGATTTGTTGGAAGACAATAATACCAAAACGTAGAAACTAACCCATTAAAGAACTGCATTGAAACCACAAATAAAACTCTAAAAGAAAGCAAAATAATCAACAAAAAAGAATTTCACAAAATTAAAGTAGATAATCCAACATTACCAAGAGTATATGGCTGCCAAAAATTCATGAAACAGGGTAAGGCATGAGACCTATGACTAACAGTATAAATGCCCCCCATATAATTTGGAAAGATGGTTACTAAATAAATTCAATAGTTTCCCAAAATTCGAAAGTGCAAATTTAAAAAGCTCTTCAGATTTAGTAGGAAAAACAAAGATATAAATTTGGACAAAAATGACAGACTGGTTTCATTTGATGTCACATCTTTATTTCCAAGCATACCAACAGAAAAATTACAGATTGTATTAAAAAAAAATGGCTAACTACAATAGAAATGGAAGCAATGGAAGCAGAAGAATACATTTCTCTAACAAAAATATGCATTGAACAAAACTACTTCAAGATTTAACTGTATTGGAACACCACAGTGAAGCGAAAAATTATTAAATTTTAGATGAGTCGTATTTCTTACACATCTGCTTCACTTTCGTTTTAATATAATAGAATGGTTTCCAAGCCTTCTACTGCTAATTCTATGTCTGCAATGAATTCATCCGGGTTGCTGGAGTATGTTATACATGTTTTTAGGCCTTGGTTAAGTACATCTATTTCTTCATTGTTAAAAGCAGATGTGTAAGAAATACGACTCATCTAAAATTTAATAATTAAAACTACTTCAGTTTTAATGGAAAACACTACGAGCAGAAATCAGGGTTCTCAATGGGCAATCCACTTTCACCTTTTTTGACTAACTTATTGGTATAGATATGTTGACGACATCTTTGTAATTGTACCGAATAAACATTTAGACGATGCATTAAAACTACTCAATCTGCAAGAAAGGACTATAAAATTCACAATAGAAAAGGAAATCAATGGACAAATCTCTTTCTTTAATCTAAATATCATCAGGAATGACACAAAAATAAAATTTGGAATTTACAGGAAACCAACACATTCAGAAAATTACATAAAAAATAATAGCCACAACCCAATTACACATAAACATGCAATAATGAACAGCCTTACACACAGACTAGTCAACATACCCATGGAAATAGAAGAATATTTCAAAGAACAAAAAGCAATACTACACATAGCAGAAGAAAATGGATACAACAAAAGTTTGGTGTTAAAGAAAATTAGAAAAGTTAAACTAAAGAAAACCATTAAGGAAGCAACCACATTTACAAAAGAAAAAGAAAGCAACAGCATATTCAGTTCATTCACATATCACCCAAAAACATTTATTAAATTTAAAAAGATCTTCAAGGAACAAATATCACCTTAGCACCTACTAATAGACACTCAATTTTAAAATTGCTAAATTCAAAAACAAAAGATGAAATCCCATCAGCTAAGAGATCCGGAATATACCAGATAACTTGTAAGAATTGTGAAAAATGCTACATAGGTCAAACTAAAAGAAACCTAAAAACCAGAGTCAAAGAGCACTTTAGAAACATCAGACTGAAACAAAAAGATAGGTCAGCAGTAGCATTTCATTTTTGGAATGAAAATCATGACATTGATCCAAAGCCAAAATTATTAAAGGAAGTGATAAATCAAAATAAATTGACAACATGGGAGAACATATTCATATGGAAAAATAAGGATCACGTAATGAACTTTGAAATCCCACCAGTAGATAATTTGACAAAAAAGTTCATAGTTCCACCACCAGAGAGAGAGCAGACAACAGACGCCAGTTGGAAAGGGATTGAAAATGAAGGTGAATGCCTTTGAAACTAGTCTCTCATTAATATAAACAAGTAAGTGACGAGTATTAATAAACCAACTACAAATAGTTTTTGAGACTCCTACCGTTGTTAACATGTCATAATTTGTTTTCTTAGCTTACCATTTTTTAATTTAGTACCAGCAAAAGCATAAGTTAACTTGATTCTTTTTACCAACAAACAGAGATGAAGTCATTATGAAATGCAGTAATAATCCGTAAAGACAAGGAAAAAATTATACAAGATTACAAAAAGTTAATAAAGTCTTAGATACACAAGCATAAAAATGGCACAATGCTAAAAATGTTTATTTTAAAATCTCTAACAAATGCCATGTAGTAACAATATAGAAAACATGGATAATTTAACCTGGGAATGGCTGCCAACATGCAATAGTGTCACCATCTAATCCAGATTGGGCATCCCCTGACTTAATTAAATGGAAGTGTTGCTGTAACATACATTGTAATTTCTATTAAAAGAAGGATAAATATATCAATTTATGCATTTCCTTCCCAATGGACAAATAGGGACACAAGGCTTTAAATTTCAAGTGCCTGTATCGTTTAGCATAATGCTTTTTAATATAATTTTGAGTCAAAATAATACTCAATGCTCCACTTATTGCTAGTATTTACCTAGAACGCATTTCGTTAGGATCTTCCTAACATCATCAACTGTTGTCGACTAATAGATGTTGGTTTGGTGAATTCCTTGCAGTCAATAGGTGCATCTCTGCTGGTATCTTGACGAACTTGAAGACTGGGTTTTCTTCAAAGGTAGTGTCGAAATTAAACAATTTTCTTTCATATTTCTTTATGAAGATTTTTTCCCACGTGGTTAATGCAGCTGGACCTCAGACACATTTTAATAAGTGGATTTCTCATTCTATTTCATGAATTTCCTTCCAAAAATGGTACGCTACCGCCAATTTATCTATTTCTTTGTTCCTGATGTTCCTAAAATGCTCTTTAAGCCTAATGCTCAAGTTCCTTTTAGTTTTTCCAATGTAAAAGTTGTCACAGCCTTTGCAGTTTATCTGGTACACACCTGATTTTTTTGTCTGTGGGTATCTCCTATGTATTATGTGATTTCAAAAGGTGTCACACACCAAATTTGCTGTGTGGGGCCAAAGTAATATTGTGCTCTTTGAAGACTTTTTGGAAAAGATGTGTAGCTCTGGGATGATATGTAGATTACCAATTACCAAGTAAAATACCAAATTTACATACCATCCCAAAGCTAAACACCTTTTCCAAAAAGTCTTCAAAGAGCACAATATTACTTTGGCCCCACACAACAAATTTAGTGTACAACACCTTTAGAAATCACATAATACAAAGGAGACACCCACGGACAAAAATTTAGTTGTGTACCAGATAAACTGCAAAGGCTGTGACAATTTTTACATTGAAATATCTAAAAGGAACTTTAGCATTAGGCTTAAAGAGCATTTTAGGAACATCAGGAACAAAGAAATAGATAAATTGGTGGTAGTGTACCTTTTTTGGAACGAGAATCATGATATAGAACGAGAAATCCACTTATTAAAAAGTGACCAATGTCCAGCTGCATTAACCACGTGGGAAAAAATCTTTATAAATAAATATGAATGAAACTTGTTTCATTTCGACACTATCTTTGAAGGACACCCAATCTTCAAATTCATCAAGATACCGACAGAGACGCACCTACCACCTCCAAAGAGTTCACCAAACCAACATCTATTAGTTGACAACAGCTGATGATGTTAGGAAGATCCTAACGAAATGCTTTCTAGGTAAATACAAGCAATAAGTGGAGCATTGAGTATTAGTTCGACTCAAAATTATATTAATTTTGTGCTTCATTGTATCATAGTCCTTCCACATTGGATAATGCTTTATATTTGGATCTACATTAGTGGGAAGGTAATTACAAAATGTATTTAGAAAATCAATGTGTGATTCATTCATGTTTTGTGGTGATGCTAAAATGGTGAGTTTAAGGGTCCACTGACAGCTAGGTAATTTGGTGGTGCTGCTAAATAAAATAAAACTTTAAAATAACTATTTTGTTCCAAAATATGAATGTCAAGGGCTGCCAAGTTGTATTTTGAGAAAAGCTAATAAAGACTCCAAGAATCTACCTAAGCTTAGAATAACTAAAATTGAATATGTGTGCATTTCAGTTCATGCAGAAGACTTTGGAATTTTACTTTTCTGTGCTCCGCAGTGTGTAGAAATTTCTGTTAGGCCTTCATTTCATATTCATATTAGAATGTAATAGAATGCATAAGAGAGAAAAAGTAATTTGCATTTTGCAATTACCTCTTAGCTATAACAAACATTGCAAGCAAGTGCATAATTTGATTAAAATCATATTAAATAATTATTTAAATGAACAGCTGCAATTTCATATTGTAATTAATTGATTTTAAATATATAGATAATTGCAAAATAACTTAATGATGTACCACTTTTAAAAAATATTAAGTATTGCTTAGATTATGGTCTAATTGAATTTATGGTGCACCACTTGTTTATTTTTATTTATGCCTGTCAGCAACTATTTCAGAGAGTAATAATTAAGAAAGCATGTTTAAAACAACCAGGGCTTATTTAATAAAGCACACTTTTACATCAAGTTTTAGCCACAAACAATAAATGACCAGGGTTTCATAATATATTCTAATGAATATATAGAAATGCACAGATTTCTCAGAATTAATTTCCTTGTGTAAAGCTAATTTCTAATTTTGACAACTGAGGAGTGTTTCTTCAAAACTCGATAGATGCAAAATTTTGTGAAATTGAGTTATATATAGTATCGGCATAATTTTCACTTTCTGCATCGTTCTGTGAAGTCATATGTTGCAAAACTCAATTCATGTCCTGTGTAGAAGATAGTGAATATTAGCAGTTTTTTGAAAAATCAACTGATGCACTTGCTCAATTAAAACAAATGTCAATAGATGTAATTTTATGATTTTATGATCCAGCATGTAGCAACCTCAGTTACAAGAAATGCATGTTGGCATTGACTGCCATCTCACTATTGTGATTCTTCGAATTCTCAGTCATTCCTGGAAGCTATATCACTGCTGCACCATTGGCAATAACTACGAACTCAGGTTGTATGCTTGGATTTCACATTCATTTCTGAAAGCTTTGTTATACTCACATGGCATTTATATTCTTAGTTGAGACATTGTACAGTAATAGGCACAATGGACAGGAGCTCAGATTGTGAAACTGTACCAGTCGTAGAATGTGTGGGAGGTAGGAATTGCAAAAACAAGGAAAGGAAATCAAAATGCAAGTCAAGGAAAGCTCATACTCCAGCAATTTCAAGTTCACATGGTCTCGAGTGCACTCCATGAAATCCTAAAAGTAAAAGGCATAAGCTCTGTGATATAGCTGATTTGACCATAAGTTGATTTCACCATTATCTTTCTGTGCTAAATAAAATATATCAAGATAAATTCCTTATGAAATATAAGAGTTTTATATCTCTTAATCGCAGAGTGGTGAACAAAGAAGCTGCAAATAGGAAGCAGACTGTTAGCATTAAATACAGTGTGAGAACTAATGGTGGCTGAGTATTGTCAGTATGCACTGCAAGCTTCCAAGGAATCACAGGGGTGTCAAAAGATAGATTATCTCTCCTGGCTAGAAAATTTCACTTAACTGGGAATTAGCCAAAGGAAACCAGAGAAGATGACAGAACAGGAATATTACAGAAGGGCATTTCTGTTGCTATAAAGCAAGACATAAAGAAGTGCAGATGTAGAGAATGCCATTATGGAAGAGCAAAATCAAGGAGAAGATATTTACCTCCAGAACTTAATATCAGAAAAATGTGGACCAACTTTTGCAACAAAAGAAGATTAAGAAACCTACCAGTCTGCTCATTTTCAAAATATAAACACATATTTTACAACTTCTTAAATCTTTCATTCCATACACCACAAATTGACACACGTCTCAGGTTGAAAGCCAGAATGTATCAAAATCTAGCTAAATTTTTTTAAATTCCAGAAAAAACTAAAGAATTTTATAAAGATGTACTAGAATATACTAAAGCTTACATATTCATATTGTTTGAAATTTCTTTGTATGCATTCAATGTGTTTATTATATAAATAAAAAAAGTATTACATCGTCATTGTGAATGTAGCAGTACTTAGTTTCTAAGTTTATATCTAGTAAAATAATCATTATAAACATTAATATGTTGGTTGTATTGTACATTATGTATTATGAAGAGGTGAAAATAAATAATAAATATATAAATAAAAAGTAACAAAATCAATAAATGACAAAAATAACAATATACGAGTCAAATGGAGAATTTAATGTCAGGACGGCACGTTGACCATGGTAGCTCAATGAGTTAGAGCGACTGGATGGAAACCAGGAGATCTGTGATTCAAATCCCGGCCATGGCATTGAATTTTTCATGTTGACTCTATCCATAAAAAACCTTAGCCTATATACGGCTAGTGTGAAGAAATGATTAATTTCCATCAATTAACTAAAATAATAAGAGTTAAATGATGAAGCCTGGTACTCAAGCACTTACGACAGTAAGTTGCCACAAACGTTGTATCTCATATGCGAGTGCCCCTTGTGGTCTACTGGGAAAATATACGAGTCAAATGGAGAATTTAATGTCAGGACAGCACATTGACCATGGTAGCTCAATGGGTTAGAGCGACTGGATGGAAACTAGGAGATCTGTGGTTCAAATCCCGGCCATGGCATTGAATTTTTCATGTTGACTCTATCCAGCAAATACCTTAGCCTATATACGGCTAGTGAGAAGAAATGATTAATTTCCATCAATTAACTAAAAGAATAACAACACTTCATATGTCAATTTTTTGCTCATGCAGAAAAGTCAATCAGCATCTATTGCCTTTTGAAGGATCTCTGTATTTTCAAACCTCAAATTTGCACTTGTTAAACTATTCTATTTGTTTATTTTCACATTAAATGAGACAATTTCAGGAAGGAGAACTGAATGACTAATATATTTGCTGTGCTAACCAATTAGTATTGCCAATAATAGGGAAAAAAGACGTTTTTCTCAGAAACGCAATTTGCGCATCTATTGAGTTTTGGAAAAACACTCCTCAATTACAAAAGTTGTGCTGGTTCTATACTTATTAATAATTTACAGAAGCCAACTATAACCCAGTTATACATAAACATACATTCTTTAATTTTTTTGTACAGAATCTATTCTGGGTATACAAAATAAAAGACTAAGATCCTCAGATTTTGTGGCAACTAATGAGATAGAATAAAGGCAATTCCGTGACAAAAAGAGAAAAAGTGTTACACTATAGCTTGCATATTATTTAAGACAAAATATGAATTATTTGAATACATAAAGAGAGAAAAAAAGCATTATTTTTCCAGTTTTAGTTCTCACAATAAAATATAGCACACACTATCCCATCCCATCCAACCAGAATACCTACAGCTAAACCAAAAGGTCCTGACCATTGCATTAGGAATGCTAGCGTTCCCTGTCTGTGATTTTTAGGCAGAGTTGCTTATACTGGTACTATATTGTATATGTTAATTATTTCTAGCTCTTGCTTTAATTGGCACTAAAGCTATGTGAGACACAAAGCAATTATCTCAGAATTTTTTTTTCCATATATACTGTTATTTTGATGCAAATTGTACATAGGACAGAGTAAACAAGCCATATAAAAAATATTTAGTAAATAGGAGGCCAGGAACCAGCCCAAGATATTTGTTATCACTTAATACATTAACTAAAATTAAAATAAAATACCTAGTAAACATAAAGCAGTGCATATCAACAACACAAACAGCAGTTTGTACTGAGTTGGGATACTAGAGGGTGAATCGGACAGATTATAGCAACCTTATGAGCTAATTATGATTCCTGAATTGTTGAAAGTATTCTATATGATAGCAGCATATTTTGTGATATGCATTTTGACATCTCATAATTATTATCAGTTTCAAATGAAGTAGATTAGAAGAGTCATTTTATTGCTTAACCTTATTCTAGATGATTGTCAGATCATCTCACAACCCTCTTTTATGCCATATAGAGGCCGACAGAAGTGTGCGAATAATACAAGGTGTAAAATTGCACGTACAATTCTATAATATTCATTTGCCAGTGTTGAATTGTTAAACTTGTAAACATTAACATTTTGTGTCTCGGAAAAAATATTTAAAAAGCACTTTGCATGTATTTATTACACAATCTGCACTGTATTTATACTATTGTCCCTCTTACTGGGGGACATAAGTATTTGAACATACCCGATCGAACAAAAACTAAAGGTGGTTGGACATGCTCTACATGCCCCTACCACATAGCAGTTGTGTTTATGCTATGCCTTGAAACAGTGTGCTCAAAGTTATTCAGCGATTGTGAACTCACAGGTAATATGGGACGTAAAGGTAAGGAGACAATGGTGGCAGAGAGAAATATCATGATAAATATGTACAAACAAGACAAAGCTCTATCTGAAATTGCCAAAACCATTAACAGAAGCAAAACTACAGTGTTCTGCATAATTCAACACTTCAAACAGACAAATATTGTTGTAAATAAATCTAGAAATGGTGCTCCTTCTAAACTCACCACCAGAAACAGGAGGCAAATAATAAAAATGGTGAAGCAGAATCTGAGAGTCATTGCATCTGAGATTAGAGGATGTCTTGAGCAATATTCTGGCACTGTGGCTCAAACCGGAACAGTTGAGCAGGTTTTAAACAGCACTGGGTACAATGCCCACATTCCTAGGAGGAAACCATATGTTAATAACATGAATAAGAAAATGCGTATAGAATTTGCTAAGCAGTAAGTGGTGAAACCAACAGAATTCTGGGATAAGGTTCTCTGGCCGGACGAGAGTAAATTCTGCTTATACAAGAGCTATTGACATCTTAAAGTGAGGAGACTGCCAAATACAGAATGGGAACCTAAGAACATGGTAGCTAAAGTGAAACATGGTGGCTGTAGTGTGATGGTATGGAGCTGTATAGCTTCATCTGGCTTTGGGGAACAGGTGTTCATAGATGAGATCATGGACAAATTTGAGTACAAGAGGATTCTTGAAAACAATCTTAAAAAGAGTGCAGAGAAGCTGGGATTAGGGCATGATTATTACTTCCAGCAAGACAATAATCCGAAGCATACTGCTGAAATTGTAAGGCTTTGGATCGTGTACAACACTCCTAACACTTTGAAGACGCCACCCCAGTCTCCAGATTTAAATCCTATATAGAAATCTGGAAGAATCTCGAGGAGCGTTTGAGGAAGCATCACATCAGAGGCAAGGACCAACTGAAAGAATTTCTTCAGAGTGGAGAAATATGTACTCTGCTGTCACTAAACAACACATACAGACAATGTATGAATGATTATCAGCAGTGATTCAAAGAAAGGGGATGATAACTAAATACTAGCCATTCACTGTTCGAATACTTATGCCCAGATGTAAAGTAACCGTTTTATTTCTCCTTGTAGTGTAAATTAGTTTCAGTTGCTATTTATGAGTTTATATGTTTAATGGAAGACTCAAGTTTATTTTGTACCAGTTGTATTTACATATGCTTACTCTGCATAACTTTAAAATAATATAAGTGATAAATATGTTTACATTCGAATACTTATGTCGGCCTCTGTACTTATTATTGATTCATAGTGGGATGAAGTAGGAAATGTCACAACTGCCTGTAATATCAATAGGAATGTACTGTGTACCTTTGAAAGGGTTTGTTAGTCATATTGTACTGAATATCTACACTGAAGCTAGTACAAGACAGTTTGAACAATTCTTCAAGTGAATAATGCATTGTACTGTAAGGATTCACTTAAATGCATTTGGTTACTGTTTGGGATATGAGGAATCCATTGGCTATGGGACCAACGAATGAGAAATACTTATTATCTGGTTTACTGAACTACACAGCTGTCTATTATTTCTAATATGGATGGGCAAAAGAGCGTAATGATCATCAGAGACAAGAGTTTTTGTTTTTAATGATTTTTTATTGAATTTTCGCATATTCTTTCTTTCTACGACAATAATATTTTTTAGCAATAAATGAGAAAATTTCTATTATTCTTAGTCTGCATAGAAAAATTTACATTTATTTCAAATTGTATAAATATAACTTTAATTTAACATTCATGTCTTCATAGCATGAAGCTAGAAGTCACAAAAAAAAAATGTTTACAAATTTAACGAAAGCAAGATAAAATTTAACACTTAACAAAGACAATATAATTACATCATCATGCACACTAAAGTAACAGTTAAGCAGTGCAACAATAAACTACACCATTCATCCAACTGGTCCATGATACTAAAAACTGTTTGTCATATGCTAACTGGAAATGTTATATATTGGATACCACATTGTGCACAGCAAAAACTCCTGTTATGGTGACTAAAGGTACTGAGAAGGTACTGAACTTCTTGGAAGCTACTCTCAGACATTGCATTAAACATGAAAATATTGTCCCTCAGGCCTTAAGAATGTGTTCCAAAATGCCCGAAAGTTAAAAAATGAATACAAACAATACCTCACTGAAAACCACCCATATTTCGAAGCTAAAAGTGTTTCTATTGCCTGTACTTACATGCTGGACTAGCTGGTTTAATTCAGTAGTTTACATTGCCAGCTATTTTTATGCAATTGTCATAAGAAACTGATGATCTAATAACCATAAGAGCTATATCATTTGTTTGAACCTTCTAGGCTAGTTACCCAAGTATAGGTGATTTAAACAACTAAATGCATTTAAAACCAGTGGTATTACTTGTGATTCTGATTTGCTTCTTTATTTCAATGAGCTTTGTGGCATTGTCAAACAGCAAAGCCATGATGGTAATGATAACAGATTAGATACAGTAACAGCACTCTCGACATTGAAGGCAAAAGCTGATTCTTACCGCAATTTCTGTGAAAAGTCACTTCAATGTCTTTGGTTACCGATGTCAACGCTGACAGTGTGAGATTATTCTCTACATATAACTTAGTTGTGACAGACAACAGAACAAGTATGAAAAGTGAAAATATCACAACTTGTTGTATGCTGTAGTTTGCTGAGTCTGATGTGTGATATTTGATCTTATTCATGTTACCTACTATCTGCTGATTTCAAATAAAACGTTTTAATTTGAGAAAAAAGGGGTTTTAACAGTTGTACTATTCTAGTTACCTCCTATTTTTCATTTGAGCCATATCATTACTCATTAATTCTTCCCCATACATTTGTGTGAAGTAAATGCAAATTTATGGTAAAAAGCCACAAAACACGACCAATTAAAATTATTAATGCAAATTTTATAAATGATTGTCCCCACAAATTCTTGCCTCTGATGATCATACATATTATGGTCCCTGGCCTATATCAGACAGTTGCATAAGAGAGTTTATTATTCATTCTGCTATTGAGGTCAGTTTTCATGCACATAAAAGGGCAAAGATTCTTATATGAAAGTTGATCACAACGACATTTTACGTTGGCCCCAAATGTTTCCAATGGAATCAGAGAATCACTGTATGAATTTAATATATCACAGCAGTGGCTGAAGTAAAGCTTTTAAAATATGATACTTCTAAGATATGACTACAAATATAAAAAATTATTATAAAGAAAGGTAAAAATATCTTGTTTATAGATATTTAATTGTTGAATATGTAATGATTATCTTGATTGTCTTTTTCTCAATATATACAAGTTTTCCACAGTTTACAAGCTCTGTATAAGGAGAGACAAATTAAAACTATATGTTTTATTTGTATAGTTACCTAGTTACTGTATCACACTTACTAGACAAATATCAGAATTTCCATATCATAGTATAATCAAATTGTAAAATTGCAGCTATATACAAAATACGATAACTAGTGCAGAATGATGATGCAGAAATAATTATGAAGAAAGCCGTTAAAGATTCTGATAGTTCGTTTTCAAAATTAGTTTTTCATCTCAGTCATCCTTACTCATAACAACATAGTTTAATGTGATGTTCATATATGGGCAATTGTGAGGCAGATTTTTCTCCACATATAAGTTTACATTTGTGACCCTCTTCTTCCCAAGGAACAACCATTTTATGTTCTGCCAGATACTTTGAATTTTGAAATTCACCATCCTTTTTAAACATTCTTGAGTTGTTAAGCATAAGCCAGAACTAGAATTTGACAACCCTTTAAGGGCCATTTCATTTAGCTCAAAACTGTGAGAAAATATGAAGATCTATACTTATTAATTTGAGGATGAGAAATTTCTGTCATTCAACTACAAGAAGATAAAGCTGCAGCACTTTCTCTTTGGAAGTGCTTTGGCTTTGGATACCAGTTCTATAACTTTTTAGTGTCATGAGCTGCTTATAACTTGCAGTTTTATTTTTAACACAATATTTTGATTTGGTGATTGCCATTAGGTTCTGTTATACAATTTCCGATGCATAACTCTGTTACCACCCAGATTTTAGGGTATTTTTCATCCACCGTACATCACGATCTAGAAGAAATTCACTAGAATTAAGACACTTGTGAAGGAAGTCAAGATTGGTAGAAGAAGCTGCTCCTGGACGGAGGCAGTCATCACACACAGTGTCTGCATTGGGTTGACAGGCATGTGCCTCGAAAAGTCCAGGTCCACAGCGTGAGCAAACCCAACATGGTGCATGGTAGGAGTGATGTGGTGAATAGGATCCTGGGCTGCATGGTTTGCAGAGCGTATCCTGGCTGCTGTTACAGCGTCTCCTTACTCCCCATCCTGGAGGACACTTGGCACAATGCTCCAGCTTTCTGTGGCTGTGTCGTAGTCTAGGCACTCGACCCCAAACCTCCATCTGCAACACCAGTAATTGCATTGATTACTTGGCATTTTGTAGGTGTTTATTAATTTCAACATGTAACTGAAACAGGAGTATGCAT
The DNA here is from genome assembly GCA_030765055.1 of Mantis religiosa. Taxonomy (NCBI): domain Eukaryota; kingdom Metazoa; phylum Arthropoda; class Insecta; order Mantodea; family Mantidae; genus Mantis; species Mantis religiosa. The sequence continues at coordinate 170,009,634 of CM060948.1, read as the reverse complement.
CAAGCCTATATTTAAGGTATACCTCTAACATACCCACCAGCTCCTGTAGTTTGTAATATTCATAGGAGCAGAGATCATTTAACAACTTTACGGCAAAGGAGGCACTTTCTAGTTTTATTGGCAGGTTCAACATGTCATGCATTTTCACCATGGGCATGATAAAGCATTAGTTTATATTGCATTATATTGTAGCTTAAGATTACACACTGAATGTAACATACTAATTGGTGCACAGTTCTACGATAGGTCAGACCTTATTTGTGTGCCTAGCCTTCATCACAAGCAATTCTATCATGTCTTAAAGGACTATTAAAAATGGACTTCCCATTTATTTTACTTATATAACTTTAGTACATTTACTGTATAGGACACCTTAATATTGTAAATTTTATGTCATTGTATAATTATTATATTTTGCTAGAAGAGAGAAGTTTTTTTGAGTTTCATCTTCAGAAACTTGACAAGTTAAGATCATGCTCCCTTACAATTTAACCACTGTTTCAATACTAGAACTTTTAGAATATCTGAAAGACCTTTTATGAGCTACTGGAATAAACTATTTGTTATTAACTACATATTCAGCTACTAGAGTATACCATATTAGTGCCAGACAAATTTTACTATAAAAGGTACTTTGAACACTGTTTTCTTGCCAGTTCTCAACAAACCCATTTGCATACAGACAGTGTAAAGTAAAGATAATGTGTAGATGGGGACTTCAGCACTTAAGCCTTTTGTACTTAAGCCTCCCAAGATGGGTGCATTTTAATGAAGGGATGAAGCAAGAGAAGGATGGTCGATCCAGGAGCCCCAATATAGCAGAGGGCAGGCATCTTACTATTTATAAATTGAATCTGCCTGGCTACTGCTGGAGGCAGACATGCCTTTATGCAGTGCTTAAAGCTGGGGAGTATAAATCTGGGGGATGTACAATTATGGAGCACAAATTTCCTGCCACGCAGCATTCAAAACATCTGTCAATGTGATGAAAGGACCATGCGGTTGAAGGGTGAAGTAAAATGCAAAGAGTGAAATAGAAGGAGGCAAAATTTGGGGGATTTAATGAATGTTTCAGGCTGACTACAGGAATCAAACCCATGACCTCCCAAATACATGCCACAGATGCTGCTATCTGAGTGACCTTACTCAGTATATCCGCATCCTGTTACTGCTTTTCATTGTACTCAGTATAAGTAAATAAATTAGACTTAAGTATGACTAAAGTTAGCAGTTTGGAGTCTTGCAGGCCATACTTTAAGCAACTTAAGATACTTCCATTATTTTGTATATATGAATTCTTCACTATTTTATATGTTAAAACATGAGGTGAATCCCCTTAACTAAACAAAGATGTACACACTTATTTTACTCGCAGACAAAATGAATTTTTTCTGAGTTCATACAGGGGTACCTTTGCTAATAAAAATATAATTAATGCAGGTTCTAAATATTTTAATGTACTACCAACAGATCTAAAGGAATTATCTGATATAAAACTGTTTAAGAAAGGACTCAAGCAATATCTACTAACACACTGCTTTACAATTCACAGGAATTTTTAAACAACAGTACTAATTAGTCTTAAACACATTAATGAAGATGTACTTATGCTACACATTTAAAGTGTCATTTTTGTTCTGAAATGGTTATAAGGTACATAAATCTAAAAGCATCCTACTTATGTACTTCTCTTCTTTGTTAACTGGTTGTATTGTTATTAATGATGCACAGCAATTATTTGTGTGCATCTTTTTAAATTATCATCATCATCATCATCATCATCATCATCATCATCATCATCATCATCATCATCATCATCATCATCATCATCATCATCATCATCATCATCATCATCATCATCATCATCATCATCATCATCATCATCATCATCATCATTATTATTATTATTATTATTATTATTATTATTATTATTATTTATTCGAAGTGCTTTCATCAGTGTTTCATCTATGTTGGTGAGAATATGCTGAAGAACATTCAATGTTGGACATAGGTTATGATTCAAAATATTAGCCCATATATTTAGCTTATGGATTTGCAGCAATTTATGTAATGGGAAATAGAATGAACTGCGGATGTATCTCAGTTAATGACAACCTATACGGACTCTGTGTTAACTGCTCTTACCGCGGTTTCTACAACAAAAATGTTAATCAAAGGGAGCAAATATTACTGAGTGTCATTACACATGGGACAATGACAGCGGTGGGGAGTGTGAAATTGTGCAATAGTGCCAAATGACATGCAGAAGTGGTGAGAATTTGTAGTAGTTTAACACATACGAGGGCTATCCAGAAAGTAGATTACGTTTTCGTATGTTTCCGCTAGGGGCGGGGCTAGCGCGGCCATCTTGGGGTCAGAGCGTTGCGCAGCTCAGTCGGCATCTAGCCGTGCTAGTGAGAGGTTCGTGCTGTGCTCCGTTCAGATACTGTGACGGTTTGAAATGTCTGCGTTAATTGAAAATCCCGCGAGCTGCGAGGTGCGTGCAGTAATAAGGTTTCTGACTGCAAAAAAACTGTAAACCGATAGAAATCTATCGGCAGCTTTGTGAAGTGTATGGGGAAAACATTATCACTGAAGGTGGAGTGCGTTAGTGGGTCATCAGATTTAAAAATGGCCGAACCAATGTTCACGACGAAGATCGAAGTGGGAGACCCAGCATAGTGACTGCCGAACTTGTCGAAAAAGTCGATGCTAAAGTCCGTGAAAATCGAAGGTTCACAATAACGGAACTTTCTTTGAGTTTTCCACAAATTTCGCGAAGTTTGTTGCACGAAATCATCAGCGAAAAGCTTGGTTACCACAAGTTTTGTGCAAGATGGATTCCAAAAATCTTGACAGAGGACCACAAAAATCAGCGAATGGCTGCAGCGTTGAACTTTTTGGACGTTTACCATAAGGATGGTGACTCTTTACTCGATCGCATCGTTACTGGTGACGAAACATGGGTGAAACACGTGAACTGTGAAACGAAATTGCAATCAATGCAGTGGGGGCACACAAGTTCTCCCCAAAAACCCAAGAAATGCATGCAAACAATGTCGGCAAGGAAGATGATGGCGACTGTTTTTTGGGACAGAAAAGGTGTGATTTTGGTGGACTTCCTGGAAAGAGGCACTACAATAAACTCTCAAAGGTATTGCCAAACTCTCCAAAAACTCAGAAGAGCCATTCAAAACAAGCGCAGAGGAATGTTGAGCTCTAAGATCTTGTTGATTCACGACAACGCCCGGCCCCACACGGCAAATGTCACTCGTGAAGTTCTTGAATCTTTTAAGTGGGAGTTTTTTCCTCATCCGCCGTACAGTCCCGACCTGGCACCGAGCGACTTCCACCTATTCCCAGCAATGAAGAAGTGGCTGGCTATGCAGCGTTTTGATGACGACGCACAGCTGCAAGAAGAGGTAACGAAGTGGTTGAAGGCGCAGGCGGCCGAATTTTTCGACGAAGGAATTTCCAAGCTCGTACATCGCTACGATAAATGCCTTAATTTGAATGGTGACTATGTCGAAAAGTAGTATTTGAGTGTGGCTTTCATCTGTATATAATAAAATTTGTTTCCTATACTTTGTTTACTTTTTATTCCAAAACGTAATCTGCTTTCTGGATAGCCCTCGTATAATAGAAACAAGGATCTTGCTGCGCTAAAGAACGGCATATTTGACACATCTTTCGACTAAATCTGCATTCTCTTCATATTTATAGCGGAATAATCAGTGTAATGGGTTACATTTTAGGACAAAAACTTTGTTTATTTTTATGTATACACGCTATCTTACGTTCGAGAGCACCTGAACCGATTACAGGGATATTTAAATATTCCTTAGGTTCAACTATACTTCCTTAATATGTATATATATATATATATGCTATAGATATTCAGATATATACCATACACATAAACATCCGTGCCCAAGGCGGGACTCGAACCCGCGACCCTCTACGTGACGGAACGCTAGAGACATACGCTCTAACGACCATGGCTACGAGGGCCGGCGATTAATACCATATTACCGAGCGGGGGGCCCGCATCCTGGAGGGCTATGTTTGATTCCCGTGGCAACCTACCTGACCTATTGGTTTTTGGGGGGTTTCCCGGGCCACTAGGCGAATGCTGGGTAGGGTAATTACATAACTCGAATTTCTTGTCCCTCCATTTCATCTCCATTATCATTTCATATCATCTCTCATCTGGTGGTCTCTTTCAGGGAAGAAGTGTCGGCGGAGGTCTCGGTGATGCATGGCCGGATGGTATGCTCTGTGTGATCCACTTCCTCCTCCAGTAGGTCGCCTGTCGGTCTCGGAACCGACTGCTCGGACCTTAGTAGGGGGGTGACCGTTGCCTTGCCCTACCGGGGGAGGTTTCCATCTAAGTAAAATGTAGAGATCCTGCCCTCTGCACTGTCGTGGCTCCTTGGGACGGCCGCCCTCTATCTCCTCTCACCTCATTCTTCCTCCCGGGGATCCCCCACTTGGGGGTATATGTACAATACGGTCGCAGTGCCAATTACCCTCCGTAGTAATCGTAATCCTAATACCATCTTATTGCTTCCCCAAAGGAGGGTTAAACTGGGGCGGAGCATATGATAAAAAATAAATGCCTCAATGGCTGGCCCCGTAGCTCAGTCGGTAGAGAACCTGCCTGCCGTGCTAGCGGTCCCGCGTTTGTTTCTCGCCCGTGGTGTTGAGGATTTTTCTCCGACCAACACAATTCTTCATCTTCCCCAGAGTCTAGAAGTATGAATGAGACTGCGAGTGTGTGCGTGATCTAATGATTAGAAAACCCAACGACAAACCCAACGACTACGACTTAACACCTTCGATATGTTCCAAAAGAAAACGGCAGCCGATATATCCAGTGGAGTTTTTATATATATAAAAGAATGCCTCAATAGCATTAAGTTTAATGAAACATTTTTCAAAATAAAAGTTAATAATTATAAATTCACTAGTTTTATTAATACATTTTAAATAAGATGCCAAGATCTAGAATCAAGCAATAGCTGTAGTAGAATATCTAAGGCTATACACATTTGGTTATTACTGGGATGCATAAATTTAGCTCCTTAAATTCTTTGTTCTCTTTCCGTTTACCATGGAAAACCTTGTAGCTTTGAAAGCCTAAAAGTCATAATCCCTCTTTCGAGCTCTTGGCTCTAGTATCCCATCTGAATGAAGAATCCTGGCTGAGGATTCATTCAGGTCTGTTTTTCTCAGTCGTTAGAATGAATATCATATAGTTTTAATGAGTAAAGTAGTATATTTTAATAAGCTCTACAGTTTTCGCTGGTGAGATTTTGTTTCTCTTGTGGATTCCTATTTGTATAAAATGCAATAAAAATAAACACAGGAAATTCAAAGAAAATCCTTTGCAGACATATTAAATGCAAGACATATTAGGTACTCAACTTAGAGGGAGGATATAACACGTCAGAAATTGTTTCATGCAAGATTTTTCTGGGGAGGGCGGAGTGTAGGGGAAATTCCCTGAAAAATTTTGGTTTGGATCCTTTAATAGACTTGAGAGGTATACATTTTGGCCTGTATACTTCTTGTTTTTGAGTTATGATGTTCACGGACAAACACGCACATACACACAACACCTCTCACAACACCTCTCTCTCTCTCTCTTTCTCTCTTCTGAAATTGCCTTTTTTCATTCCGGAGAAATCACACCATGCATTTTCGCTAAAGAGGATATAAATAGTATTCAAAATGGAAAAATTCACCAATTCAGTTTTGGGTAAACATGAAAGAAAAGGATGATACCTAATTATAAAGCTTTTGAATACCCATCAAAATGATGACTGTTGAAAAACCCAACGATACGTTTTTCGTAAAGTTTTGGGCCTTTTGGCTTCGTCTAAATGACATTGAGAAACTTCCCTGGGAACGAAGATCCAATTATAATACAGTTCTGACCTCCGGGAAGGATTCAAACACGATGTCCGTCGGCAGACCAGGTGAAGTTCAAGGACGCGTTAATTATCCCTCACAATATTTTTTATGACTTCTTTTTTGTTATCTCCATTAAAATAAAACTACATCGGAGAGTCGCGCCGTTCCATTGTTTCAGCGGAACGCATGCGTGCTTATTCTAAAATTTCCAAAATACCAGATATAAGTGTTATCTCATTCGGGTAGCCAAGGTAGCTTATCTGATGCACCGAGCTGGGTTTATGACCTATTAACTACTCATACTTTCTCCCCAGCTGGTCAGTGGCGTGCAGGTTTTGTTCAGTGACGTGAAGATTAAAGCCAAAAGGTAATGTTATTTGCAAGCAGTATTGACATCTTGATAACATCACCATACAGAACAGAACCACCTCTGGGCTCTCATGGCCATTGTGCTTCTTCATTTCAGAGGTTTTCGGTTCAATATCCGGTTCGAGCGAGGGAGTTATTTCTTAGTTATAGTAGTTTTTTATCGCAGAAGTTTCAAAATGATTTCTAGAACTATAAACAATCACAACATACTGTTAAAAAGCACCAGGTCAGCAATAAAAGCGTAAACTCAATGTCACCGAAATGACAAACGTATCCATAGTGATTTAAAAATGTGTTATAGTGAGTGTGTGGTGTTTTAGGGCCCATCGACAACAAGGTCATTTGGGCCCGTAAAATGTGTTATATGTTACATTTATGTGACTTTTTCTACACATTATTCTGGAAGTTCACTTCTTGCTAATCCATATAAACGTTTGCAGAAATGTTTTTATTAACATTTCTTGTAATAAAGGCATAGTCAATACAAAAGCCTATTTCTTTATCTACCTCTTACTAATCAAAATAAATTTCTCACATTTTCAAAACATTTCATTGTAGGCATAAGGACTTTTTTTTTTATTTATTTATTTTTTTTTTTTTTTTTTTGTAATTTACGTCCTCCAACGTTAAAGTCATATCGGACGGTGAATGAAATGGGTGAAATAATACGCAAATGAGTCCGGGGTCCATGGAGCTTAGAGTTACCTGACATTCTATCAGTATAAGAGAAACCCCCGAGCAAAAACCTTATCCAGGTAACTCGCACTAACCGAGATTCGAACTCGGGACCTCTTGATGGTGAGGCAGACACGCTACCAACAACGCTACCGACGTGGGCTAGGCATAAGAATGATACCGTAAGCGAAGGCATTTGTCATGTTTTTAAAAAGTTGATCACCACTTTTGATTGGCTTTGAAATACCATGCTCCTTACATGATCATGAGAGGGAAAAAATCACTTGTTTCGAGATGACTCTAAAACCGTTTGGCCGGTAGTTTTGGGCGGGATATTGTCGCTGTGCTGATATATGGAAGAATGGCCAACATCGGAACGAAAAACAGAGCGAGAGAGTGAGCGTGCGTGACTTCGAAGCTGAAAAACAACGTACGACTAAAATCAGTTGGTATGTTACGGATACCCATCTGTAAAAAATTGGTCAAAAAGTGTAAAATTTGTTTCTGCCTAGTTAAATAGAGCAATCCGTGTACTTCAATTTCCTGTTATTTTAATGTCATATAATCCTTCAAAACTTGTGGAATTTGACTATTTAAGAGGGCCACTGTAAATGGGCACTGTGCTTTATATCACCTATTTTGGTCATTTTCTCGTGTTTTTAATTTTCAGTGCTTTTCAGAATAGAAATTTCTCCACACGATACAACTTTCAAAGTAGAAGCTTGAAAATTGTTGTGCTTGGATAAAAACAGTACCAAAGGAAATTGATGAGATAATTCTTTTATAATGCCATCAGTGCTTTGTGTAGTTAAATAACAAAGCACACGTTTCACAAGCAAATATTAAAAATTAATAAATGGAGAATTGAATAATTTGTTATAATAAACCAAGGGTCAGATCAAAATTTCATCTAATAAATTTACTAATAATGTATTTATGAATATAACTGCGAAGTGTCACTTTTCTGAAACTATAATTGCATCATGTGGAACAGTAGAATTAAATAACAATAAAACACTATACATATATCAATATCACAAGAACTATTTTGGACAACGGCCTGAAAATTGGTCTGTGAACTATTGTTAATACTACAATAATTGTGTTAAAGCTTCAAGTCAATCCAAGCAAAATTGTATATTTTAGGATTTTCAAAGTTGGGTATCCTTAAGCGGGTTGAAGAACCTACGCCCCAAGACGTAGCTAAGGGATTAAGGGCTCTAAACCGCAATGCATGGCCAAGGAATACTCTTATGCCCGTTTTCACCAACAGATGTTAAGACTTAACACGAGTTTAGCAATAGTTAAAACAAAAATTGCATTTCACTAACAAGTGTTAGCTTAACACTCGTGTTAAATGTTTTGTTAAACTAACAAACCAAATTTCTGTTGTTAATTCCTTAATAATTATAAATAATTAAGTTGGCGGGCGTGAACGCAGCTGTTGATGTCGATTTGCTATATTTAAGACAGTTTAAATGGCATTCGTAATAGAGTACGGCCTATGAGGAGCTATCAGAACAAAATTTTCTACAAAGGTATAGACTGTCAAAACAAGTTGCTGCGAAAAACAAGAGAGGTTAGAACATGCATGGAAAGGAATATGAAGATCTAGTCTTTGCTTCGAGTATTAATAACTTTGCTATTTTATAATACACTGAATTATGTGGATAATACACTGTCCACCTCCCGTCTCGCAACGTTCAGGTCACTCGTCCCTTGTCCTTCGCACCTCGTTTTAAATTTACGTGATACTGACGAAATCGTTTCGGGCTTCTACTAGTGACACATGTATTTGAATTAAATTCGTTTCCAAATGTTTCCCACGTGACATCTTTCTCTTTTACATTTATCGCATTCGTCCTCTTATTTTCCACGAAATCCTTATACTTCGTCACCAGTTCAATTAATAATTCCTTCTCCATCGATGAGAAATTTGTCTCACGGTTTTTATTTACCCGCCATTTTTTCAGCTGCGTGCAGACGAAAATGAGAACAAAAGTGCATCGCAGTGCGTTCAGAAAATAATACGACTACTCCATAGCCTTCTATAGCTCTAATATTTAAAAGTCTCTTGGCGCTAACACGTGTTTGTCAACATTTTCAGACAACAGGTTAATGAAATGCAAGAAATTTAACAGCTTTGTTAGCCTGTGACAATTGTTACGTTATATTTTTTAACGTCGATTTAACATCTGTTGGTGAAATAGGGCATTGGTGTACGAAAAGACGACAGTGTCGCACTACGATCTGTGATGTGTAGTACATAAATTGGTAACGAGTATGTTCGGAAGAACAAAATAACTAAAATTATCGCTATTTTTGCGGATTTCGTTACTGTTAATGAGTTGGAATTTTCTTCCAAGTATAAATGAAATTGTAAACTTTTAAGAAAGTGTAAAAAGGAAGAATGGGTAAGCTACAGGCTCTCTGATTGATCCTATCTACGTTTAAACTGTGTAACGTACGTATTTGCCTTCTATAAATCATCATTTGTACTGAGGAGTTCAGCCATTACCGAAACAATGTATTGCGACTTACCACTTAAATGAATAAGCGTTGGACCATATAAATAAGTAATAAAGGATATCGTAGGAATGTTAAACGCCAAAATATTTTATTTGACATAAATTTTGTGCTTTAACGAGATCTATATTCTTGTTGTAGATTTTGTTTATATCTTACGGTTTATCAGTTATGCAATTAAGATGTATAAAATTATGCAACAATTTAAGATCTGATTTCGTAACCGCTAAAAGAACTCAGAACAATATGAAACTTTAAAATATATAATTATTTTTACATACGTGAATTAAATAATTCTCAGATTTGATGAAAATTCCATTTGGCAATACTGGAGTAACATACAATAGTCTAATACTAAATGATAGAATGCCAGATTACTAGTTTGAGCATCCTGTTTTAGAAGAACCAGATTTTACTTTGAGATGTCTGAAACAAATATGTTGTAGTTCTTTTATTTATTTATTTTATTATTATTATTATTATTATTATTATTATTATTATTATTATTATTATTATTATTATTATTATTATTATTATTATTATTATTATTATTATTATTATTATTATTATTATTATTATTATTATTATTATTATTATTATTATTATTATTATTATTATTATTATTATTATTATTATTATTATTATTATTATTATTATTATTATTATTATTATTATTATTATTATTATTATTATTATTATTATTATTATTATTATTATTATTATTATTATTATTATTATTATTATTATTATTATTATTATTATTATTATTATTATTATTATTATTATTATTATTATTATTATTATTATTATTATTATTATTATTATTATTATTATTATTATTATTATTATTATTATTATTATTATTATTATTATTATTATTATTATTATTATTATTATTATTATTATTATTATTATTATTATTATTATTATTATTATTATTATTATTATTATTACTATTATTATTATTATTACTATTACTATTACTATTACTATTACTATTACTATTACTATTATTATTATTATTATTATTATTATTATTACTATTATTATTACTATTACTATTACTATTACTATTACTATTACTATTACTATTACTATTACTATTACTATTATTATTATTATTATTATTATTATTATTATTATTATTATTATTATTATTATTATTATTATTATTATTATTATTATTATTATTATTATTATTATTATTATTATTATTATTATTATTATTATTATTATTATTATTATTATTATTATTATTATTATTATTATTATTATTATTATTATTATTATTATTATTATTATTATTATTATTATTATTATTATTATTATTATTATTATTATTATTATTATTATTATTATTATTATTATTATTATTATTATTATTATTATTATTATTATTATTATTATTATTATTATTATTATTATTATTATTATTATTATTATTATTATTATTATTATTATTATTATTATTATTATTATTATTATTATTATTATTATTATTATTATTATTATTATTATTATTATTATTATTATTATTATTATTATTATTATTATTATTATTATTATTATTATTATTATTATTATTATTATTATTTTGTAATTTACGTCCTTCAACGTTAAGTCATATCAGACGATTAACAAAATTGGTGAAATGGTGCTAATTTGTTTAAAATGTCTTTAAGGGTATAAACTATGATATCTCCTTTTTTATTGTGTAAATGACAACTAATTTGGGAATATGTTTTCTCATCATTCGTCTGTGGAATAATCAAAGTCGAATCAATTTATATAAGAAGAACTCGGCATGTTTTACTTGCTTATTTTATTCCCTTTCTTATGTCCGTACCTTTCCATTCATAAATGTGCTTTTATTGATTTTATATTGTCAGTTTACATATCATATGTCTGTTTGTAGCTCAAGAGCTTTTAAAAAGAAAACGCAAACTTTTATCAGTGTTTTTGCCCACCGCTATTTCGTTATTTTTTCAACTGTCAGTTATTTATTGATATTATTTATTAACGTAGAGTTAATCTTACAGGGGAACTATCACTATGCTAATAGCTGTATTCGCTTGAGAGTTTGATGTCATTATCTGTGCTCTATGTGGGATCTGAGTACCAAAAATCAGGCACGGAGTATAGCTGGAAGTACACGAAAATGAGTCCAGAACACACCTGCGGGCAGCGTTCTACACATGGCTTAGGAGCACCGACGCACAGTTCACGTTTGATGTCCAGCAGCTACTCGCAAGTGGTCGCATGCTGCACTTTTCAGGCTTTAGTTTTGGGCGTTGAGTTTCTACTCCGCACCCGATTTTTGGCAAACATGCCCCACACAGAGCAAAGATGATGTCATAATACTCTCAAGCGAATACAGGTGTGAGGATAGTGATAGTTCCCTTGTTAGTATTGCAATTAATATTTCCCGCTCTGAGCCAATCAGCCATTATTACATCGTGTCTACCGAAGTTTATTATTCCGGCCTTCCTTTCCTAATATCGGCACTACCTTGTTTCGTGTGATAATAAAATAACGGCTACTTAGCATAATTAAGGCAAGGCTACACTGAAAATTCACCGAAGATGTTGCAACTCATGGAATTTTCATTTTTAGGAACTTTTTGGTAGCTTAGGGTGTGTAGTAATAGATAGCATACTATTTTTATCATTTGCACCATTTTAGGCCATCACGTGATAACTAAAAGAGACCTTCAACAATCGTTAAAAGTAACAATCATTACTTTAAAATTAATTTGCTGATAAACCTTTTTCTAACACTTTCCAGTATACAAAATGCCTCACGCGTCAAAGTTTTTCATTTAACTTGGTAAAACTTACAGGATAGGTCCATAATATATAAATAAGAAACTTCACGTTCCCCTTTTTTTGTTAATGCTCATTGTTTGACAATTATATGGTGTTAAGGAATAAAAAAGTTAATATTTTCAAAATTTTTAGAGCTAACACGTAGAAAATATTTTAGAACAAATGCTACAAATATATTCCAAAAATAATAATGCGGGTCTTTTAAAATTGCTATGTACCAGCCGAAAACAAAAATTCAACTTAAAAGCTCAAATATTTTGACACGTAGAACATTTTATATAGCGAGTAATTTTCACAAACAATAATTAATAATTAATTAACTATTTGGTGTAGCAACATGAAAATTTGTATGCAACTTTGAAATGATACTCTTTGTGGCTAAATGTTCATAATTATATGTTTGTTGTTATAGAAGCTGGAATTTTCAGTATAGCCTTGCCTTAATGGTAGGTATAGTAAATGCTCAACTGCATAAAACTGCTGGTTTATCGATCATGGCTGGGAAATAGATAATTTTAATACAAACTTATTGTTTTGTTTAATAATACGATGACTTTACTGTTTTCTGTTTCTCATGTAGGGAAAAAAACTCTGTACTGACCTAAAAAGCTTAGATTAATTCATTGCAAATTCAATGTGGCGTGTTAAGTAATAATTAGGGAGCGGATTTACAGGCACTAAAAATGTGTGAAATAGGTAGGCAGAAAGGCACTAAAATCGGCAAAACAGGCACTTAAGCAAGCACTAAAAAATTTGCTAAGTAAACACTTAGAAATACACAATTTTGATAAAATGGCTCCTAAAATGCACTATAAATGCGCTATAAAAATCACAATCATCGCAACATATGTTCCAACATTCGCTAAACGCATACTATTTTGCAGTTCCCTAGGTAAAATAGTTCTACATTTATTCCAAATTTCATAAATGACTCCTCAGAAAGTTAAAATAACAGATATTGTCGTATAATTAAAATACATATAAATCTACTTTACTAAGTAAGAACCATAATGTGCAGAAAGGTGTGAAGTAATTAAATATGTCAAAAAACAAAAACATGGGTTTTGGAGGAGGGCTTAAGGATGAAAATTGAAATATCTCAAGGATTTGTTATATTTGTTTCAAATTTATGTCATTTATTTTTCTGGTCGATCAAGAATGGAATAACACCAAGTTTCAGCTTTCTAGTTACAATAGTTTCTGAGGAATTAACAGTTTATCTCTAAATTACAGGCGATTTTCAAAATGTCCCACATATTGTGATTTTAAAAATTAATGCTTGGGTATAAGTTTCTGCACCCATTTTAAACTATATGACCTGTACATGGGTGAAATATTTGTCTTCGCCATTACAACGAAGGGAAACAAATAATCATACCTATTTGATGGATAGAGTCAACATGAAAAATTCAATGCCATGGCCGGGATTTGAACCACGGATCTCCTGGTTTCCGTCCAGTCGCTCTTAACCTTTGAGCTACCATGGCCAACGTGCCTTCCTGACATTAAATTCTCCAGTTGACTCGTATATTTCCCTGGTAGACCACTAGGGGCTCTCGCATCCGAGATACACCGTTTGTGGCGACTTACTATTGTAAGTACTTAGGTCCCAGGATTCATCATTTAACTCTTATTATTTTAGTTAATTGATGGAAATTAATTATTTCTCCACACTAGCCGTATATAGGCTAAGATGTTTGATGGATAGAGTCAACATGAAAAATTCAATGCCATGGCCGGGATTTGAACCACGGATCTCCTGGTTTCCGTCCAGTCGCTCTTAACCTTTGAGCTACCATGGCCAACGTGCCTTCCTGACATTAAATTCTCCAGTTGACTCGTATATTTCCCTGGTAGACCACTAGGGGCTCTCGCATCCGAGATACACCGTTTGTGGCGACTTACTATTGTAAGTACTTAGGTCCCAGGATTCATCATTTAACTCTTATTATTTTAGTTAATTGATGGAAATTAATTATTTCTCCACACTAGCCGTATATAGGCTAAGATGTTTGATGGATAGAGTCAACATGAAAAATTCAATGCCATGGCCGGGATTTGAACCACGGATCTCCTGGTTTCCGTCCAGTCGTTCTTAACCTTTGAGCTACCATGGCCAACGTGCCTTCCTGACATTAAATTCTCCAGTTGACTCGTATATTTCCCTGGTAGACCACTAGGGGCTCTCGCATCCGAGATACACCGTTTGTGGCGACTTACTATTGTAAGTACTTAGGTCCCAGGATTCATCATTTAACTCTTATTATTTTAGTTAATTGATGGAAATTAATTATTTCTCCACACTAGCCGTATATAGGCTAAGATGTTTGATGGATAGAGTCAACATGAAAAATTCAATGCCATGGCCGGGATTTGAACCACGGATCTCCTGGTTTCCGTCCAGTCGCTCTTAACCTTTGAGCTACCATGGCCAACGTGCCTTCCTGACATTAAATTCTCCAGTTCACTCGTATATTTCCCTCGTATATTTAATGTCAGGAAGGCACGTTGGCCATGGTAGCTCAAAGGTTAAGAGCGACTGGACGGAAACCAGGAGATCCGTGGTTCAAATCCCGGCCATGGCATTGAATTTTTCATGTTGACTCTATCCATCAAACATCTTAGCCTATATACGGCTAGTGTGGAGAAATAATTAATTTCCATCAATTAACTAAAATAATAAGAGTTAAATGATGAATCCTGGGACCTAAGTACTTACAATAGTAAGTCGCCACAAACGGTGTATCTCGGATGCGAGAGCCCCTAGTGGTCTACCAGGGAAATATACGAGTCAACTGGAGAATTTAATGTCAGGAAGGCACGTTGGCCATGGTAGCTCAAAGGTTAAGAGCGACTGGACGGAAACCAGGAGATCCGTGGTTCAAATCCCGGCCATGGCATTGAATTTTTCATGTTGACTCTATCCATCAAACATCTTAGCCTATATACGGCTAGTGTGGAGAAATAATTAATTTCCATCAATTAACTATAATCATACCTATTTAACAATTTTTTATTTTCCTAAGCGTTTTCAGTAAGAAGTAAGCATTATAATCCTTTTGAATACAAATAACAAAAACACAACAAGTGTAAATGGGTACACTTAATATTCAGTTTCCCTTAGAAGCATGTTTAGAATTTCATACAGATCAATAGAAAACTGCATCCTGTGGAACATTTTGAAGTTAGGAAAATGTAGAAAATATGGAATCTAAAAAATCTGTGGTTAAAATTACATAATAGCAGCTACAATACAGCTGTAGGGTTATCTAAAGTCATGTGACGTTTTCTGTAGTGCCGCTAGAAGAAAAAACTTTATATTATTGAAGTATGTTTATATTAATTTTAAGACAAAAAAAACTAAATTTGGTATTGTTGTAAGTTTTGGGATAATTTGCACAGATGTGTCTCCTATATATACCTCTTTTTGTATATCCAATGTGCAGCAGTAAGAAATTTCTCTTCCCCGGAAACTTCACGTTGAAACCAACAAATGCAAAAGCTGTTGTCACAAATTACAAGCAGTAGAAATTGGCTAAAAATGCAGTTTTATGCACTAATAAGCAGAATTGGCACAAACGTATGAAATAGGCATTTAAAGGCACTATAAAACTATGAAATTGGGCTAATAATTGTAGGAAACGTGCTTATGACTTAAAAGCGTACGTTTTTCAACAAAGGAATAAAATAGGCAAATAGGGCAAAATCCGCCCCCTACATAAGAGATCCCATAAGAATTACAAACCAGCTTGGAAGTGATAACCGTTTTCAGAGAGAAATTACTTCAAACCCGATAATAGGATTCCCATTACTGCAGAGTGCACGTTTAAAGAACTAATGTTTGCATCAAGCAAATAGTGGAATTCAGCAAATTTAATATATGGGATATGCATATTTGATACTTTAATATGTTCTATAATGTCAATTTTAGCGCCTATTGCACCGAGCTTTATACTTAAGATATGGTTATCGGCATATAATCTGACTTTTTGTTCTAGTTAATGTTAATAAAGTAAATGATCTGATAATTTAACTCATTACAGAAATGTTGGGAACCAGTGAAAATGTGTGGGTAGGTACGTGTAGCATTTGTGGCGACGGTTGATGAACATTTAAACTCGCTCCAAGCACGATATAATCAGCATAATAATTACGTCGTCCATTTTTCTCCCACGGCTAATATTCTCTACCGTCTGATAACGAACTTTTTCACCTGTTGTGTTGTTTATTCACTGGGACCGGGTCTGGCTACATTAACACAGATGGCTCGCTGCACATTGTAAAACGGAATGTTATATCATGACTCTCGAAATGTTTAAGCTTTTCTGTTTTGATATTTTTTACTATCTCAGTAAGTAGAGCAAGTATTGTTTCCATCCAAAATTCAGCACCTAGAATTCATTGGAAATGCACAGTTTGAAGTCCCATAAACTCATTAAGCCATTTACAGAATACGTTCCTCACAGCGTGCCCATGTGGTACGTTTGTGTAAACAATATAACTCAAAACTTTATTTTTAAGAACGCATCTTTTACGGACGCGACACGAAAATGTTCACCTACATTTTCTATCACAAATTACTCTTTACTTCGGCATCTTTCTCGCTGTTATCCTTTTCTTCAGAATAAATAAACGTGATTTTAAAAATATTATATTTTAAAAATTAATGTGAAGAATAAAATATCTTGAGTTCTCTAACTACAGTTTCTTTGTCATTCTGATTGCATTTTGCACAATTTTGTATAATCTGAAATCTCAAGAAGTACAGAAAAAATGCATACAATATAATAAATTCAATTAAACATATTTGTGGCATTAACCATTTCCGAGATATTCGCTGTTAGTTTGGGTTTATCAGTATATAGTTTATTTGCCAGAACAGACATTTTATGACAACGCCAAATATAAAAGAAATATAAAAGAAGTCTCTTAAAGGTATCAAATGAAGAGCTTTAGTATTAGAATTAGGATTAGGATTTCATTACGGAGGAGAATTGGTACGTAGGCCACCATGCTGGGCCCCTTGTTCCTATGCCCCCAAGTGGGGACACCCCCGGGAGGAAGGATGAGGCGAAGGAGACAGAGAGCGGCCGACCCAAGGAGCTACGACGACAGTACAGAGGGCAGAGTCCCTACAGTTTACTTGAATAGAGACTTCCCCCGACAGGCCAGAACAACGGACTCACTCCCCCACAGCGGGACGGCAATGAGCCCAGCAACCAAGCCCTAATGGTCCCAGGCAGGCGATCCGAGCCCCAAAGGTCCCTATCTGGTGGTCCCGAAATGGTCCCAGCAGAGGAGCGGAGACCGTCAACCGACCTGCCGAAGGAGTAAGTAGTTTTTCTCAGAGCATATCATCCTGCTATGTACCGCCGAGACATCCGCCGACATTTCTACCCTGAAAGAGACCACCAGATGAGAGATGATGTGAAATGATAATGGAAATGAAATGGAGGGACATGTAAAAATTATAGAGGAATTAGTCTCTTAAATACAATCTATAAAATATTAGCAAAAATTTTAGCAGAAACATTAAATATAATAACTGAATCACTACTCAGTAATAAACAACACAGATTCAGACAAGGCAGATCCTGTACTGATTGCGTCTTAACAATAAAACCATACAAAAGAGAAGGGAATTTAATTTAGAGACACATATATTATTTGTTGATTAAGTAAAAGCATTTGACAAAGTTATGCGTCAAAAGTTATGGGATATAATGACTGAAAACGGATATCCTCAACATTTAATTTTAATGATAAAGAAAATGTACGAAGGGACTTGCATTAGCATGGATAATGGTTTTAAGGCAGAAACTATCAACCTAGGTGTAAGACAGGGCTGCCCAATGTCGCCAACTCCTTTTAATATTTATATCGAAGCAGCAGTCGCCGAATGCCAAGCTCAGTTGAGTTAAGTTAGGCCGTACAATCTTAAATACAGTCCTGTTTGCAGATGATCAGATCATTCTGGCAGATACTCAAGACAGATTACAAATAGCTTTGTACCAACTCGACAAAAGAATGTCAAGTATAATCTTATCATTTCAGCAGAGAACATGAAAATGATGGCTTTTATTAGTAATTACCCAACACGGTCCAAAATGCTCCTCAAAAACGAAATACTAGAACAAGTTAAATATTTTAATTACTTAGGATGTGATGTTTCCTATGAATGTGACCGAGATTTAAAACAAAATATCTATAAATTTCAAAACATATGTGGCACTATAAAACGAACATTGAAAAACAAAACAAGAAGATATACCGTATTAAAGTTTCACAAAACTATGGCAGTGCCTGTTACATCTTATGGAGCCGAGACCTGGACCTTGAACAGAACCGATAAAAGAATAATTGAAACGGCTGAAATGAAATTTTTGAGGTACGTAGCTGGCTGAAGTCTTAAAGATCACATTAAAAGTGAAACAATAAGAGAACAACTAAAAATATTTGTTTTAAATGACAAACTCAGGGACTACAAACTGAAATGGCAAGATCATCTCTCTCGAATGCCAGAAGAAAGACTCACCAAACAGACCTTGCATTATAAACCAGTTAGTACTAGAGATGTTGGAAGACCACGGAGACGCTGGCCCCTTCTGAGCCGAAACAGGCCTATCTGGCCTATCTTGAAGTTTGATGATGATGATGATGATGATGATGATGATGATGATGATGATGATGATGATGATGATGATGATGATGATGATGATGATGATGATGATGATGATGATGATGATGATGATGATGATGATGATGATGATGATGATGATGATGATGATGATGATGATGATGATGATGATGATGATGATGATGATGATGATGATGATGATGATGATGATGATGATGATGAAATGGAGGGACAGGAAAATCTAGGGATGTAACTAACCTACCCATCATTCACCTAGCGACCCGGAAAATCCCGAAAAATCCCATGGGTCAGGTAGGCATGCGGGAATCAAACCCGGACCTCCCGAATACGGGCCATAGACGAAACCGCCTGAGCCATCCCACTCGGTAGCTTTAGTATTAATAGAGAGTTTATAAAATATATAAAGTAACTCAAAAAATAAATAAATATATATATATATATATTTAATTTTACTAAAGTTGCACATCCATATTAATGTAAACATAAGAGCTAGTGGTGTGATGGTTATGAACCTCCAAACTTGATGTATATTTATGAACATTTTCCATGGTAGATAAGAGACAGTCAAGGACAACGAATGACAATACTCAGCTTAATTAAATAATGGACTATAGTAAGTGCTTGGGGTACATCACTCACCTTCTCTACTACAAGCGTTTGACTGACTAAAGCGTGGTTGCTCCAAGTAAAACATCATACAGTTTTCAAAGTACTATGCTACCATTCTTTTGCTTTTCATATTATAGAAGTAGTATTTACATCAATGTCAGCATATAGGTACCCAAACGAATCTGCTTATTAAATACTGGACTATCACTTTCCTCTTGCCTAGAACAAAGTGTGTGAAAAACCTATCTGCAAACATTTATTTTAATTGTATCACACTACGAAACCACGTGTTTCAACCAGTCGTAGCTGTCTATCACACATTTTTATCACTTCCCTAACGTTTGTCGTTTTCTTTTACTTCGTATCCGCAGTATTTTGTTTATCACCTTCCTTGCATATGTTTGTTTGCGATCGTCATTTGTTTTCCACACAGATATTCATATAGCGTAACCCTCGCATGGTATCATCTCTGGAAGAACATATTATATATCTGGGTTCTTTTTTTCACCCCAAAGTGATTTTAATAACTATGTGGCGATAAAGTGTAAACTATTTCCACAAAAATGATAATTACTTTATTTTGAGATCAAAGCACATCTTTTAAATTAAAGCTTCTTGTTGTAAGCTATATAAGTTATGTACTAGCCATGTACGAAATATTAAAACATATATATATGTGTGTGTCTGTGTGTTTTAGTTCCAAAATGTTCATTTACCTCACACTATATAACAATACTGTAATTTTTTTATAATGATATGCATCATCACTTTCTATAAATCCTGTTACACATAAACCTCTACTCACTCTCCACTTGAAATGATGAATACTCATTGCAGAACACTTTCACTCTTGCATGTTCTTTGTAGATAAATTTGTGACACTCATCACATTGCTTCTTCACTTTCTTGTCCTTTGACGTTGGGCAGAAATCACATCTTTTTCGTTTCAGATTTGGGACATCTGCATCTTGGTCCTGTTGGTTACCATTTAGAAGATCCGTGAAACCAGCTTGAGTTATTGCTGAACGAATGCGTCGTGTTCTGCAGTGGGGAGAGAGCATTCGACCCTCAATTTGAGGTCTGATTAGGTCTTTTCCCAGTTCTGAGAGAAATTCTCTTCTAGTATTTTACCTCTCATATGATGTAAATTTTACAGTACAGGACGTAAGCACTGAGGTATGCTAAGTCAAGTATATCAAGAAATTGAGCAAGTAGCCACTTTCTTGTCCCACGTTTCGCTGAATAGTGCTTAGCCATCTTAACAATAGTATCAACACCTGACTTTGTTGATTTTTAGAACATTATCACTTCAGGTTTTCTATTTTTTCACGTCTTTTCTCACGTCTAACTTCCAAAAAAATGCAATTGCTAATTGTGTTTTTATTTTATAATAATTTGTTACAACAGTGCATGTGTATGTATTGTCTATGAGTTTGTATCAATAATGGACATACAAATGAAGGTTCAGAAGGTGCATTATTGCCAAGTTTTAATTATTGTAGTAGATTAATAATATAACATGGAAAATTACACATTGTATACCTGAGGTATTTTCTGGCCCTGTTACAAAAAATTCAAAATTCTGTGTTACCGACCGTCATATTGTCACAAGTGACTGTATTAATTAATACTAATAATACTTTATGTGACTTCTGTAGTACGTGTGACGTCACTTCCCCCCTCCATGACTTGTTGGTTAAAAGTTTGGATAAGCGAGTTGCTCTACCTAAATTTAAACAACCACCCTGCAAAACCCCACATATCCTGTCATTAATTGGTTAAGTCCGTGTAGGATAGGTACACGAATGATACACATCGTGCTGACCCTCAGTCAGCTGAAAGTACACAAAAAGCATGTCTAGAAGGTGAGAAGTCTACATTCACATTAAAACAGTTTCTACATAATGAAAGCAGCCTTGAGGTCTATAAAGACCCCAGACACCAAGCAAGGGTTAATCAAAATAGCATGACACGAAACAACACAAAGAGAAACGGAACAGTATGACAACGTCCGCAGAGGGGACTTAGCACCTCCACCAATGAAATCTTTTGTTCTTATGCCACTGAAGGGCGCCTTCCGGAAGGAAAGAATGAGTTGAGAGGATACTGAAGATGACCAGACTAAGGAGGGATGACAGCGAAGAACGGGGTCCCTAACGACTACAAATTTAAACTCTGTGGTGGCGGCATCTGCAAGATTACATATCTCCTGGGGGGCCCGGGATACGGCCTCTCTTGATCCGGAGAATAGGATTCACATGCGTTGTGATTTTCTCTAGATAAATAAAAAACTCCAATGAAATGGCTGTTGATAAACTTAAAGTCGATAAAAATAACGTTTTTGAACAAATATTAAATTACATATGGGTGGGGAAAGTTGAGTGACACTGAAAATTGCATGTTCTAGATTGTGTCCTTATTGCATAGCCTCTGCTACTATAGCTATGTCCGCTTCTCCATCCATCTGTGCGTAGAAATAAGTAATCCTGCATTGAGATTTCGTATACATAGGGGTATGGATATATTGCTTTGAAATCTACTTTAACTGATCTAGCAATTATAAAGAATACTATAATTGTAAATGCATTCTTTCTAATTATCAATAAAATGTACATACGTTTCGTGCTACAAACTATCATGGTTCAATATTATAAAACAGGGATGCATTAAGTTGTGAAACTTAACAGACTAATTCCCGTAAGTTTATTTTTCTCCTGCTTAGGAACATTTTTTCAGGTTCTAGTTAACACAGAGTGATGAAACTTTCAGTACTTATTTATGCTGTATTGGTGCAAATGTTAATGCTATTATATCTAGTTTTTATTAAGATTAATGAGACCATAAAATAATCATTAAAATAATTTGAATTATGTAAAGGGGATTTATATCTCATGAAATAACACAATAAGAGAAAACTGATAACACAAATATTAACATACATTCCTAATACACGAACTATGAAAATCATATTGATAATTAAAATTTTAGTGGTTCATAAGAAAATATACCTTTCATTACACATAGTTTTTCATTATGAAAACAGGACATTCGTATACATATACACGGTGTTCATTTTTTTCTGTGGTTTTACCGTGCTAAATTTGACGTCATCAATAGCATCACTGATGGAGCGAGTTTATATACGATTACCCTAGAGGCTTACGATCGTACTTGATGTACAGACAGCAACTTAGAGACCTCCCTCTACCGGCAGGAAATATACTATTTGAGAGGTGAGTCTGCCTGTGAAATATAAAGGTGCATAATTTCACCTAGTACGTAGATACGATAACTGTTTAAAAAACAACTATATACTGCAATGCAATGCACTGCAAAGCTAATTATGCAGCCATAAAGGTATACCAAGAAGAATGTACGAAATGATAAGTCAATGAACACTTATTTCACAATGAACATCTGTTTGTCTGTTCTAGTAGATATATATGCATATTGTAAACCTGTCACATAAAATAGAAATGTTTCAATTTGATCTCAATTCTCTTCTATCACCCACAGTTTCCTCAATATAACTTCATTACAAACCAGAAAATTAGCAGAACATGTTCTAGGAATGAAGAATAAATTAATGTTACAATATTTACAAACCTTTCTTCCAAGTCTAAACAAGAAAATATCTCTAGTGCATAGTCTTATGTGTCCATTTTCTTATATTTCCTTTCTCTCTTCCCCTTCAACACTGTATGTATTGCGAGAAGGTATGTTTGAGGCCTTTTTGTCATAACTTTATTTATTGCTTCTAGATTGTGACCAGTCACTTTATAGCGTCCAGTGTCTTTTTGCGAGTAAGTGATCCTGTATCTTGGAAATGTTTGATGCACCTTTAGGTTTTAAAAGACATAAGAATACCAAAATTAATAGATATTTTATTTAAGCGTAAGAATGGCAACAAAATTATATCGCAAACTGATGAAACGTAAGACTTTTATGTTGCAAACAAAAGTATGTCAATTTGACGATACCTGGACACTTTTGACAACATTACGCTCCGAGGAACTTGTCTGAATGCTGGATAGCGTTGCATAAATCCTCTTGCAGCGGATTAAACTATATTTATATGCCGCACGAATTTTAATGCTGGTACGAAAGTAGCATTCAACCATGAAGGCGCTGTGCTCTGTGTTCATATCCAGGAGAAGTTGGTTGTATTAGTTACAAGCACAACCACAGTCAGAGCGCTGTAATTTGCTTAGTGTTCCGCAAAAATTACTGCTTCTTCTCCGTAGAGGGCACTATGATTTCAAGATAGACTCACCAGTCAGCTATGACGTCATTCTTGCTCAATCGGAGGTCGGGAAATAACGAATAAAAATGAACACCGTGTATATGTTGAATAACATCAGAGTAAATTGGTGTACTTACAATTTTAATTCCTCTGAATTTTTCCATTAGGGTTTCATCATTCCTAGGAGCTTTAGAAATATATTTATATGTAACATGTAATTTTATAAGCAATTAAATTAGATGCTCTGATTTCACGTTAGTAATTGCAATTTGGTTCATTTGGATTGATGTCTTACGATTATATTTTTTACTTCTTCGTAGATACTTATAAATCATAAGTTAAAGGTGCTCTATACTGCTTTCGTGAACTGCGCTCGTTATCTAATACGATCTTTGGCAGAAGCGTGAAATTTGATGTTTTCTAGCATAATTAACATCTATTTGTACTTCCCATTTTTTCATATTCGTCGAACCTGTTATTTATACATGTTTTATAGAGAACTGCTGCCTCTTTCGAATTAAATGAAATAATCTTAATAACCTGAACAAGATAGCATAAGGTTCACAGTCAGTTAATTTTTACAGGAAATGTAACTATGGAATACAATCAGAAAGAAAACGAGAAATAACTTTTTCTTTTTAACCTGTCTCTGTTTTCCTTTACCTCTACTACTTCTGCTTGCGTTTGTGGTTATTTTTCCACAGTCACTCACATATACACAGACATTTTACGTACATATCATATACCTACATCCATGCCCAAGGTGGAACTCGAAACCACGATCTCCGGCTCTACGAAGAACCAAATTTAGGCACTTCAGCGAATGCGGCCAAGAGGACCGGCCAGGGGGACTAGTACGGAAAACATGAAGTTCGATATTTGATGTTGCATGAAATGCTCAACTTAAGATTACTGGAATCTCTAAAGAATATCTCCAGAAGAACGTCCGCAGGTGTGTTTGTTTTGTAGCTGTGAACAAATTTAAAGTTCTACTGAAACTCTATTTTCTAACAGATTCCAATTCTTAATGATAAACTCAAATCCAGTGCTCTTTCTCGTATATTACAAATGCAAGCAGTTAGCAACCCTACACCTAATACGAGGGTCCCGGACCTCACATAAAGATGGCGCCACTGGACCGGTTTGACGGATAACATCATATAGTTTAGCTCTAGACTAGCTTGTACCCATAGTTACAGGTCAATAGCTTGTTTAGTTTTTGAATGATGGCATGTTAAACAAGACAATGTAGAGCTTTCACCAAAATAGAGGATTTGGAAAAACGAGCAGTGATTAAATACTTTCATTTGAAAGGCTTAACGCTTAAAAAAAATCAAAGAGGAAAATGGACAGTACATTGAAAGACACTGCGCCTTCATATGCAATGATTAAAAGGTGGGTTGTAGAGTTTAAAATGGGACGTAAGAGCATTAGAATAGCGATGAGCCTCGCTCTGGACGTCCTGTGGAAGTCACAACTCCAGAGATCATTGAAAAAATTCATCGTTTAGTACTGAAAGACCGCAGATTAAGGTTGTTTGAAATAGCAGAGGCTGTAAACGTATCAAAAGAACGTGCAGGTAATATTTTAAGTAATGCTTTGAGCTTTCACAAGGTATGTGCAAGATGGATGCTGCGTTTGTTCACACCTGATCAAAATTTGCAAAGAAAAACTGTTTCTGTTAAGAATTTGGAGCACTACCGTAAAATCCCAGCGAATTTCTGAGACGGCTTATTACATGGATGAAACTTGGATACATACTATACTCAAGAAAGTAAATCACAGTCAAAACAGGGATTTGTACCAGCTGAACCAACTCCAGAAAAGACAAAGTTAATTTTGTCAGCTAACAAGGTTATGGTGAGTGTTTTCTGGTATGCACACGAAATTATTTTTATCGATTACTTGGAAAAGGGTAAAAATATAACTGGTGACTACTAGGCAAGCTTACTGCAACGTTTGAGTGATCAGGTGAAAAGAAAAATGCCTCATTTGGCAAAGAAAAATAGGCTTGTTTCTTCACGACAATGCTCCGACCCATTGTTCAGTCACTTCAATGGGAAAAATGAGCGAATTAAAGTTCGAATTGCATGAACATCCACACTATTCGCCAGATCTAGCACCTAGTGACTACCCCCTGTTCCCGAACCTCAAAAAATTTCTTGAAGGACGAAGATTTCACAGCAACGAGGAGGTCGTTCATGCGGTAAACAGTTATTTTGAGGACCATAATAAATAGCACTACAGAAATAGTTTAATTAAATTATAACAAAGATATGACAAATGTATTAGCCTTTCTGGAGATTATGTTGAGAAATAAAGGAAAAAGCATGTTTGTTTATTATTGTAAGGCCCGGACTTAGCCGACCCCCGTATATATGAGTAAAAGACCTCAAAATGCGTGTTTCCAGTGGAATATCAAAGCAGAATACTTCGGTCAAGTGTATATTTCTTCTACCTTGTGGTGCTAGAAAAAGTATTAACATACAGGTGGGAATAATTGCTGGAATCCTTCCTTTGCAGCTTGCAACCAAGGTTTGGTTTTTAGCCACTTGGCGGAATAGATTCTATGAACAGAAATGCAGGCTTTGTGTGTATGTGTGTGTGTGTGTGTGTGTGTGTGTGTGTGTGTGTGTGTGTGTGTGTGTGTGTGTGTGTGTGTGAATGCATTAGAAACAAAGGAAGTGAATAACTAAATGTGAGGTTTTGCGAGGGTCATTAAAGGTTTAAGTCAGGAAGTGCGGAAGCAACTTGATGGGAGAACAAGTTATCGCGAAGCTCTGCTCGAAGTAAAAATAATAATTGCTAACGCTAATATCTTTTATTTTCCTTGGGAGTAGATGTAATTTGAGGTAACATATGAGTAATAGCGCTGGAAATAAAATCAATCCCTAGGTTAGTTAATTGATGGAAATTAATCATTTGTTCACTCTAGCCGTGTATAGGCTAAGGTTTCTGATGGATAGAGTCAAACGGAGAATTTAATATCAAGACGGCACGTTGGCCATGGTAGCTCAATGGCTAAGAGCGACTGGACGGAAACCGGGAGATCCGTGGTTCAAATCCCGACCATGACATTGAATTTTTCATATTGATTCTATCTATCAAAAGCTTTAGCCTATATACGGCTAGTGTGAAGAAATGATTAATTTCCATCAATTAACTAAAATAATAAGAGTTAAATAATCAAGCCTCGGACTTAAGTACTTACGATATTAAGTCGCCACAAACGGTGTATCTCGTATACGAGAGTCACTAGTGGTTTACCGGGGAAATATACGAATCAAATGGAGAATTTAATGTCAGGACGGCACGTTGGCCATGGTAGCTCAATGGGTTAGAGTGACTGGACGGAAACCAGGAGATCCGTGGTTCAAAAGCCCAGCCATGGCATTGAATTTTTCATGTTGACTCTATCCATCATTTTCTAGGCCTCTCTCTCATTCACACACTCTCTCACTCTCTCTCTCTCTCTCTCTCTCTCTCTCTCTCTCTCTCTCTCTCTCTCTCTCTCTCTCTCTCTCTCTCTCTCTCTCTCTCTCTCTCTCTCAAAAATAACTGGGGCAATATACTGTGTTATAGCAATGTGATGCGTAAAGTAACTATTATTATTTTATACATATTTTACAGTTTATTTCACAAAAGTTTACCTTTTCTCTCAAACAGCTAACAACCATAATAATGGTTTTAGTTAATTGATGGAAATTAATCATTTCTTCACACTAGCCGTATATAGGCTAAGGTTTTTGATAGATAGAGTCAACATGAAAAATTCAATTCCATGTCCGGGATTTGAACCACGGATCACCCGGTTTCCGTCCAGTCGCTCTTACCCATTGAGCTACCATGGCCAACCGTCATGACATTAAATTCTACAATTGACTCATATATTTTCCCGGTAAACTACTGGGGGGTCAAGTATTTGAGATACACCGTTTGTGGCGACTTACTATTGTAAGTACCTGAGTCCCAGGATTCATCATTAAACTCATTACTTAAGTTCATTGATAGAAATTAATCATGTATTCACACTAGCTGTATATAGGCTAAGGTTTTTGACAGATACGGCACGTTGGCCATGGCAGCTCAATGGGTAAGAGCGACTGGACGAAAACCAGGAGATCCGTGGCTCAAATCCCGGCCGTGGCATTGAATCTTTCATGTTGACTCTATCAACCATAATAAATTGCCCGCCTCGTAGCGTGGATGGTAGTACGTCTGCCTCACGTTTAAGATGTCCCGAGTTCGAATCTCAGTCAGGGTGAGTTACCTGGATGAGGTTTTTCCGGGGGTTTCCCTTATCCTGAAAGACGAATGTCAGTTAACTCTAAGCTCCATGGACCCTGGACTCATTTGAGCATCATTTCACCCAATTCATTCACCGTCCAATATGACCTAACGTTGGAGGACGTAAATTACAAACAAACAAAAACATAATAAATATTCACTGGATGGTTTCAGCAAGGTAATTAGATTATGCTAATATCAAGTACAATTTATGAATAGTGACGCTACGCTGATTTCCTCTAGTGACTTTAGACTGAACATACAGCTACATTGTAGCTAGATATGATAATTGATCTCCTATTTTGTTAATCTGTGTTTACTAGCAGCAGTTTTCCGCGATCTGTTAAATATTGCTAAATCCTTACCCCTCTTTAAAATGAGGGGAAAAAGATACCACAAAACAATGGTCTGCTTCACTTCCTATGCCTTCCGCGACGTGGGAATGCCGTTTTTTTCTTCACATAGAGGTTCCTAGTTCGAATCTCGGGCATGGTGAGTTATCTGTATAAGATTTTGTCCTTGGCTTTCTCTTATCCTGAAAAATTAATGTCCAGTAACTCTATACTCTATGACCCTGGACACATTTGAGTATCATTTCACCCATTGGAGGATGTTAATTTAAAAAATGTAGCCCTTCCTATATTGTGTAAGATACTCGAAACTGTTGCAAAACAGCAGCTTACTGCTTATCCAGTTTGGATTTAAAAGGAGATTGTCTGCCATTGAGCAACTGTTATCTTCAGTAGGCCGCGCCGTGGCTCAGTGGTTAGACCGCTTGTCTCTCACCAAGGCGGCCTGGGTTCGATCCCAGGCGACCGCAAAGTGAGATTTTTGGTGAACAACACGGTGCTGGGGCGGGTTTTCTCCGGGATCTCCGGTTTCCCCCGCCATCTCATTCCAGCGGTGCTCCATCTTCATCTCATGTACCATCAGTGTCATCGCCTGCGGTGCCGTATATAGTAAAGGCGGACGTTAAACACTACACATGTTATCTTCAGTTATCTCATGCTTTGAAAATCGTTAAGGTACGCTTATAATTCTATATTATATCTCTAAGCCTTTTGATTGCGTTATTTAAGATATTTTGGGTTTAAAACTTATTTTATGATATGATAGAAATAATCAATGGCTAGTGTTTTAACGCCCGCTTTTATTACATGCGGCACCGCAGGCAGTGACACTGATGCTACATGAGATGAAGATGGAGCACCGGTGGAATGAGATAACGGGGGAAACCGGAGATCCCGGAGAAAACCCGCCCCCAGCGCCGTGTTGTTCACCACAAATCTCACTTGGAGGTCGCCTGGGATCGAACCCGGGCCGCCTTGCTGAGAGTCAAATGGTCTAACTGCTGGACACAACACGGCCTACTTAATAAAACATTGAAATTCGTTACAACCGTGTTATCCAACCGTCATCACCAGACATTGGATCCCGTACACCTTAGCAATCAATATGCAGGCACATGTACTATACAAGGTCAAGCGCGACATCAACAAACGTTTGTGTCAACAAGTATACCGAAGCGCTCTGTGTGTACAGTCCTGTACGGATACAAAGTGTAAGCTACGTTACAACATGCCATTCTTCTCATTGCTTTCGATGCGGGAATTACAGTGAACAACCATGTTCATTCGTAAATTGTCGAATGTGAATTTTCTGTGCCTCTCTCTGAAACAATATAAAAATATTTGGAGAAAGTTCGTTCAGTGCCACATGACGTTAATGGTCATATGAGTAGCACAAATCATTTTCATATGTTTGTCCGAGACTTAGTTTATTTCTTATATTACACAACACTGAAAATCCAGTATTTTTGTGTTGAATATTGGGCAATTCCTTTTTTGTTCGTTTGGCAGGTGGTGCATTCTCTATATTGTTAATTTTTGCAGACACCTCTTCGGCTGCTTTTAGACAGCTTGAAAGTACATTCTTCAAGCTGTTTAATGGTTGTTGATAGTACCCAAAGCTTTTGATTTATAAAGTGGAGATTTCCCAATAATTGTTGTGAAAGTAATACTATTAACACAATGTGTCAAACACCTTGCACTTCCTGGAAGGCAGACCGCCTCGGTAGCGTAGATGGTAGCGTCTCTGCCTCATGTTCAAGAGATCCCGAGTTCGAATCTCGATCAGGGTGGGTTACCTGGATAAGGTTTTTCCGGGGTTTCCCCTTATCCTTACAGACGAATGCCGGGTAGCTCTAAGCCCCACGGACCCTGGACACATTTGAGCATCATTTCACCTATTTCATTCACCGTCCGATATGACTTAACGTTGGAGGACGCAAAAAAAAACCTCCCTGGAAGACAGATCTACCTGCGTGGGGAACAGCAGTTGTAATGCAACTAAAGCTACGCGTTGCTAACCGGACTATCTCTGCGTGTTGTCCTCAGGACTGACGTCAGCAGTTATACTGCGAAACTCGTAAACTTCATATCCCTTTATAGGTGTACGGGCTCCGATGTCTGGTAATCACTATAGAAGTATCACTTAATTTCTTAGACTACCTAGAGAATTGAATACATGTTGTGATTATATTATTGAAACATGTGTAAGGAAAGAAAACACTTTCCAGCAGAAATATGTTCCTTTGCACCCTGCTTTCACATTACTTATGAAGTTTTCCATGCAGACCTTAATGCTCACTTTTATCATCACATTTTTAGAGAGTTTGAAGAGGACCAAACACATTCATAAAACCCGCTGTGCCGCAAGTATCGCCTCATTTAGAAGAAAAGGGAGAAATTGAAGCAAGTCAGACTTCTACAAGAAGAGATGAATGAATCTTCACGTGGACGAATTAAAATATATAACTAAGTACCTATCCTTAGGAAATAAAACTTCAAGAACATAAATTACTTACTTTAAGCAGCGTTTTGACTAAGGTCTTACGACCTAACAATTTACAATCTTAAACAATGAACAAAAACAGCATTGATGGAAATAATCATTTCTTCCACACTAACCGTGTGTACGCTAAGGTTTGAATGAGCAGAGCCAGACTAAAACATTCAAAGTCATAGCCCACTCAGTGGTTTAGAGAAACCGGATGGATAGTGGGAGATCCTTGGTTCAAATCCCGGCTATGGCATTGAATTTTTCAGTCTGGCTCTATTTATTCAAAAACAGTATTTTTAATCATATTCTATATGAAGGCTGCTCAGTCCTGCATCTGTGTTAGATGGCAAGAAGGAACTCTTCTTTGTATTCATGAGAACTCGCATATAACATGGCTACAAACCACAACTTTGTAAGAATTCATAATCTCGATTTTAGGAATCTATCAGGTTTTTATAGCTTAAAGAAAAGAACAAGAAGAAAAGAGGAAGCGTCATTTTTAGAAACCTGTTTGTCCATACAGATCAAATGTTCATTTTTATTGCACCGTTACTCTGCTGTTGAAAGTATAACAGTTGACCTAGGTCAGAATCTTTTTGTTCACAGAATGTGAATTTATTCCTTCCTCCAGAAGTAATTATCATTCCATACCTTGTACTATGGGCTATAATCATCCACACAAAGAAGAATTGTAAATCATCTTATCTCTGAATGCGGATGTGCATGGTCTACTTGATACCTGGCCTAACAGTATCATTCGTAGAAAAAATATTAAAATGCCGTCCAAGCGGAAGTTGACGGTAAAAGAGTCTCGTGAGTTGAGGTTATTCTTCCTTTGAAGTTCTGTCAGGTTTTCAAGAGATCAAATACCGATTCATAAAGAGACAATGAAATATTAGCTTGTATACATTAACATATCATTAGCAGAGATTCCTATTTGATTGCTGTGCGTGGTGGACCTTACATCTTGGTGAGACATTTTGATTCGTAGTCTTTTTACGGTACTTGAAGCCAAAGAGTTTTGTCACTACCGTAAAAATGGTATTTCGGAATTCTTGTTTGCCTACGTTCTAATGCAAAATATTATAGTTTTATAGCTTTTTATTACAGTCCAGCGGCATTGAAGGAATAGATTTTTACTATCTTTATCGCCTATCTAAATTAGATGAAGTGCCTACTGCATTCGATCAAAAATCCAGTAGTGTAATTTCCAAGAAATTGCGCTTTGAGATCCTCTAATAAATAAAAATAAAACTCATCAAACATTTTTAGAGAAATGTTCGCGAGCATGTGTTAGAATAGAAGACGGAAGTTCACGTAAATACCATTTTTTTGCTTGTTCCATTTATACCCCGCCTTTAACTACTATGGTCATATCGGCGGCCGTTCTCCTTTGGAACATACCGAAGGTGTTAACTCGTTATCTTTGGTTTTTAATCATTACATCACGCACACATTCACACTCTCATTCATACTTCCAGACTCTGGGGAAGACGGGAAATTATCTTGGTCGGAGAATCGAACCGCCGGGAATCGAACCTGGGACCCCTAGCACCGTAGGCAGGTGCTCTACCGACTGAGCTACGGGGCCAGCCAATATCAAATTTGATACATGAGTCAGACACCTTTTATGCCAGCAAAACCAAGATTTTCAAGGACTTCCTTCAGTTCCAATTAAGGAAACTTATTCCTTGTTTTATCTGTTTTCCCCTTATGTATTTCCCATCCTTCTTTCCTAATTCCCTTCCTCTCTTCCTTTCTTTCTCACTTCCTTCCTCCCTCTTTCTTTATTTCCTTCTTTCTTTCTTCTCAAAGTCTTCTCAAAGATTTTATAACATATACTTGAGATGTTTCCCCTGAATTCCCATCATTCTTTTCCAATTTTACATAACTGGAAAATCATTAAAAATAGAAAAAAAAATCTGACGATAAAATTACTCGTTCTTACTAAAGCATTATTGATATTAGATAAACTATTTTGTGGCTTCGTTTATTTTTAGAATATTCGCTGCTGTTTGACTACATTTTCCAGTATTTTAAGTAGAACAATTTGGAGTATTAAGGGTTCGCTCTTCTTATTCTTCTTCATTAGAACATGTAAATTAGTTTTTAAATCACCTAGCATCATCTCAGTCTTCTGCATGCTCATCGGAGTGCCTGAAAATAAGTTTGAGTTCAGTTCTTGGAATTTTACATTTATCTTTTTATCTCTGAGGCTCGGAATACCACTTTCAGCTTAAAGAACCAAATATAATAATACACATACTTTGTGCCATACTCACAAGAATATCTCTACTCAGAACAGCTTCACATTAGTGATGGACGAATTCGAATACAAAAATTCGATTCATTCGATTCTTGGTAGTTCTCGAGATGTTCTCGAAATCTTGAATGTGTATTCGAATACACATGCAAAGTTCGCCTTTCCGTTTTAGAACTGGATTCGGTTTCACAGATTCTGATTGGTGCCCACAGATTCACATCTTAAAGGTTAAGCAACAGATGGGGGAAAAGTGAACTGGCTGACAAATAAAGATTGTAATAGAGAGGGCGGAATATGTTTACTGTATAGATAAATATACTGTTTACGGGTGATGGGCCTGCTTACAACCCAAGGCTATCGGATTGTCCCCAAACAATTATTTCAATACGTGATCATATATTTAAATTACTATATCGTGGGAGAGAGGTATGTACATTACGAGATATGTATTATAGCACTGCTGGAACGCTTTCCATGGATTTATCTTTGTTAGTAGAAACGTCTCAGATAAAGCACTGATTATTCTTGTGAGAATGAGATGGGCACTGGCGGGCCTCCCGGTCCTGTGCTAAGCACCAATGGAACGCATCACTTCAAACAATGGAATTCGCAGAAATCACAAATGACTGATATATGTTTACTCCACGTGGAGTAATCAGTGCGTTAACTGAGAGGTATCTATTACCAGAGATAAATCCTTGGTAACCGTTCGAACAGCACCACTATAACTATAACGAATGAACAACTGTTATAAATTTGAAAACAAATTCAAATCTATAATGTTGACGTACTATTGACTTCCAAGTACACCATATCATATAAAATATAGCGTAGTTATATGTAAAGTCCTGTTAATGTGAGTTTGACATTGAAAATAATGTATTATTGTGCTATGTCGTACTTCCTGATACTAATACAATTATTAATACGCATAAGCAAGTGGTCAATAATGACTAATTTCTTTTCGTTCGTTTAAACATCTTAGTACATGCTGTCACATTATGCTTTGATGCTGTATGCTGTATGCTTTGACACTGCCTTAAAATATGTTCAACATTTCTTGTTTTGAAATAAAATGTTTTCATGATCAGAAACATCGCATCACAGTGACTAGAATACAGCAAAGCAATTAGTCATCAGCGTTGCAACAGTGAATTACAACAGGAATAAACGATTGAAGATCGCATATGTCAGTAAATTGATATCCCATACTTCCTGCCTATGGAAACATTATTATTATTATTATTATTATTATTATTATTATTATTATTATTATTATTATTATTATTATTATTATTATTATTATTATTATTATTATTATTATTATTATTATTATTATTATTATTATTATTATTATTATTATTATTATTATTATTATTATTATTATAATTATTATTATTATTATTATTATTATTATTATTATTATTATTATTATTATTATTATTATTATTATTATTATTATTATTATTATTATTATTATTATTATTATTATTATTATTATTATTATTATTATTATTATTATTATTATTATTATTATTATTATTATTATTATTATTATTATTATTATTATTATTATTATTATTATTATTATTATTATTATTATTATTATTATTATTATTATTATTATTATTATTATTATTATTATTATTATTATTATTATTATTATTATTATTATTATTATTATTATTATTATTATTATTATTATTATTATTATTATTATTATTATTATTATTATTATTATTATTATTATTATTATTATTATTATTATTATTATTATTATTATTATTATTATTATTATTATTATTATTATTATTATTATTATTATTATTATTATTATTATTATTATTATTATTATTATTATTATTATTATTATTATTATTATTATTATTATTATTATTATTATTATTATTATTATTATTATTATTATTATTATTATTATTATTATTATTATTTTAGTATATCAATTTCCTTGTTTTCATCATTTTTTATCTTTATGTTGCTTTTCTGTATGTTTACTCATATACACAATACACATAAACACCATATCCAAGGCGGCACTCCAACCCGCGACCCTCTACGCAGCGGAGCGCCAGATATATAAGCTCTAGCGACCCCGAGCACTTGCATCGAATACACGGATACGTTCTCGTTTGTGGTCACCGAGAACTCATTTCGAATACAAGTAAATGAAATCGATTAGCAGCATGTGACGTCATCCGAGAACTTTCAATCGAATGCAAGCAAATGTTCTTGTTTGTAGCATCCGAGATCTTGATTTCGAATACCAGCAAATGAAATTGATTCGCATCATGTGACGTCATCCGAGAACTTTCAATCGAATGCAGGAAAGTGTTCTCGATTCGCAGCATATGACGTCATCCGAGGGATTTCATCCGAGAACTTGCATTCGAATGAAAGTTTCGATTTTTCCAAGTATTCGAGTTCAAAGCTACAGGGTCTGAGTCTGGTGGCAAATGTGTCACAGTAGGCTTTTGGTTTTCTGTTCTTTATACAAGAGGATTCATTGTAATTAAACCATTCCGATGGTGAGATCGCAAATCGAACAGTTGCCCGGAAATCGCGACAAAGGCGCTCGTTACCATCCGACGAGGACGCCAACTCTTTTTAGAACTGAAGTAAATTGTTTCTTAAAGTTTCTCATTTTTTGTGTTCTCTACAAATGGCCAAACTTGGCGACAAGTTTGAGATACGCTTCCTAGTTGCCTTGATTTCTCGAAATTTTCACACGGATAAAAGCGAAAGCGTGTCACCTGTGTATCCATTCAGCCTTGAGGTAGCTAACTGTTCTAGCTATAGAAGTGAAACATAAAATAGCACTTTGGTTTTGCAGACGCTGAATATTGTACTGTTAATTGAAGATTTCTGTTAACACTCACTAACTTCTTTTATTTCCTTGAACACAAATCTTTTCTTGTCTTTTGGTTCCATAAGATATAAGCAGAGTATAAAATAGCTGGAATTGGAGTACGGCAATAGTAGACAGATGATATTGTTGTTGCCAAAAATCCATATTTGCAAGTGCATTATTACCAAACTAGATGCCAATACGAGTCACTTTTTAAAAGTTGTGGAGCAAAAACAACGTAAGCTTCTTATCTCATTATTGAACAACAGTGCATGTTTATTTCAAGAAATGTGAGAGAGGCATAATTAAATAACCATATTTGCGGAATAATTGTCAGTTTAGCTGTAACCGAAAAAATATCTGGTAACTTTCAATGTTGGATGGGCAAGTTATATTAATGTGTATAATGGACAGAGGAAAGATTTTATGGTGACAATCACTTATAAAATTTGCATTAATAACTTCAATTGGTGGTGTTTTGTGGTTTTTTACCATAAATTCGCATTAATTTCGCAGAAATTTTTGGAGAAGAATTAATGAGTAATGATATGGCTCAAATGAAAAGTAATACGTAACTAGAATAGCACAACTGTTAAAACCTCTTTATTCCAAATTAAAACATTTTATTTTAAATAAGCAAATAGTAGGTAACATGAATAAGATCAAATATCACATATCAGACATCGCCAAACTGCAGCATGCAACAAGTTGTGATATTTTCTCCTTTCATACTTGTTCTGTTGTCTGTCACAACTAAGTTATATGTAGAAATGAAATGAGTAGTGTTTAACGCCCGCTTTTACTACATACGGCACCGCAGGCGGTGACACTGATGATACATGAGATGAAGATGGAGCACCGGTGGAATGAGATGGCGGGGGAAACCGGAGGTCCCGGAGAAAACCCGCCCCAGCGCCGTGTTGTCCACCACAAATCTCACTTTGCGGTCGCCTGGGATCGAACCCGGGCCGCCTTGGTGAGAGCCAAGCGGTCTAACCACTGAGCCACGGCGCGGCCGTTATATGTAGAGAAAAATCTCTCACTGTCAGCATTTGACATCAGCAACCAAAGACACTGAAGGGACTTTTCACAGAAATTGCTGTAAGAATCATCTTTTGCCTTCAATGCCATGAGTGCTGTTACTACATCTAATCCGTTATCGTTACCATCATGGCTTTGCTGTTCAACAGTGTTACAAAGCTCATTGTAATAAAGAAGCAAATCAGAATCACAGGTTATATCACTAGCTTTAAATGCTTTCAGTTGTTTAAATGCTGCCATTACATGATTTAAATCACCTATATTTGATTTAGGAACTAGCCTAGAAGGTTCAAACAAATGATATAGTTTTCATGGTAAACTTTTAGATTCTCTTCTACTGCCTTTCTAACACTGGGATTTCACATTTCGTTCTCAGCGAGTTAATTTCGGATAAAACAAGATGATCCACACTTTTCTTTTATTGAAATTCTAATATTGGATCTGTTATCAATCTGCAATTTTCAGAAACAAGTGTTATTGCTGTTATACCTTTACAGTATTGCACCACTTGGCATCGCAAAAATATTCATTTAACAAATTTTGCACAGGAGTGAAAGCTTTTCTTTTAGAAAAGAAATCGACAACTGCACCAAAATAGCTGGCAATGTAAACTACTGAATTAAACCAGATAGACCAGCGTGTCAGTACAGGAAATGGGAACACTTTTAGGTTCTAAATCCGGGTGGCCTTAAGTGAGGTATTGTTTGTATTCGTTTTTTAACTTTCGGGCATTTTGGAACACATTCTTAAGCCCTGAGGGACAATACTTTCATTTTAATGTAATGTCTGAGAGCAGCTTTCTAGAAGTTCAATACCTTCTCAGTACCTTTAGTCAGCATAATAGGAGTTTTTGCTGTGCACGGTGTGCTATCCAATATATAACATTTACACTTAGAATACGACAAGCAGTTCTCAGTATCAAGGACCAGTCGGATGTTGTGGTGTCAGTTCATTGTTGCACCGCTTAGCTGTTATTTCAGTGCGCATGATGATGTCATTGTACTGTCTTTGTTAAGTGTTAAATTTTATCTTGCTTTCGTTAAATTTGTAAACACATTTTTTATGACCTCTAGCTGCATGCTATGAAGACTTGAATGTTAAATTAAAGTTATATTTATGCAATTTGAAATAAACGTAAATTTTTCAATGCAGACTAAAAATAATAGAAATTTTCTCATTTATCGCTAAAAAAATATTATTCTCGAAAAAAGGAAAAATTCATGAAAATTCTCGAAAAAATCGTTAAAAACAAAAACTCCTGCCTCTGATAATGGACTATGTTGAAGCATTTCTACAAATTGTTCGAATATGTGTCATATGTGTTAGATTTTTAAACAAGAATGTCCAAGCCGATTGTGTAGAACCTGGATTATTACACATAATACTTAATTACTTTCCCTCAGGAAGGAGAGCTTTCAAAGAGCAAAAATCAAACAAATCAAATATCTCGCCTTAATTGCCTACAAGTGTTTTAGTGCAGCCTGTTATGGAATATGGAGTAGCATGTTGAGACCGTATAGAGCTATTTAAATTGCTTCGTAAATAAAGATGCAGAGAAAGGCTATAAAATGCATACAGAGAGATAGATAGGGCTTACAAAAGGGGAAGAGTTTAAAAGTTTGGAGTAATGAGCACAGGTTAGTGCATTATTTAAAGTTTATACTGGTTTGAAAGGAGAAGTGGAAGTTAGTGAAGTATTGGAGAAGTCGACATACCTAATACGAAGAAATGAACATCTGTTTAAAATCAAGGCTAGAAAACACTGAACCAAATTAAGAAAATTCTTCTTGGCAATAACCCATTGAAGTGTGGAATGCCTGCAGCAGCCTTTCGGTACTATTCTCTGTCCGCGAGGTAATTTGGAAAGAATCTAGATAGAATAAATGTTAGATAACCTACTATAAAATTTCCTTAGATGTATGATATTTTATAAACTTGTAAATGCTAATGGTAAACTAGGGGTTGTACTGATGGTTGGACAATTAGCAAATGTTGGTTGGTTATCAACACTCCCCACAGGACAGCCTTGGCCTTCGGGATAACTTCGCCCCACCATGTGATGAGCAGGCCCATTTCTCACGTGGAGGCAACCAGAGGGTGGTGTCCAGTACCTCCAATGATAGGGTGATAGTGAAGATAACGGTGAGGTGAGAGGACCTACAGCCTAAACCGTGGACTCCGAACCACGTTGGGCATAGGGGACACTTCACATGTGCTAGACAGAAGTGAGGGCGTGAATAGGCACGACTTAAAATCATCAACCCCAGAACCGGGAATCGAACTCGGGAGCCTTTGCACGGGAGCGGCCAACGAAACCACTGCGCTACCCCGGCGCCCTATTAACAAATGAAAATAATAAAATAATTAATGATTTCCAAACCGTTTAGCTTTTATATTACAAAACCGTAAAGTGGTACCCAGTTATAATAATTCCTTTTAGCTATAGTATTCTGATTCTTAGATTGGAACTTTTATTCATATTATTATTTATTGTTAATTATATTATTATTTTTTGTGCATTTATTCATTGTAATCCTATTTTGTACATTTAATTCTACTGCCGGGCAATACCCGTTTAGAGTGAATAAATACATATGTAAATATATAAGTAAATAAATAAAAATAAATAAGTAAATAAATAAATACATAAATGAATACATAAATAAATATGTCAATAAATAAATGTACACATGTATATGTGTTAGTTTACGTAAACAGGTCACTGGGGTATAGGTACATCCGATATCTTTGTGAGCATGGAGGAAACGCACAGTTTGTGTAACGTTATAACTTCGTTTTAATATTTACCACCGAAAGCAGTTCTTTTATTGTCAAAACATCACAGAACATCTCTGCTAGAGGAGACAGGGGGTGAAAGTGGGAAAGAGAGGAAGAAAGAGGACGGACTAAAGAGGAGGCAGACAGAAAGACGGATATGGCGGTGGAAACAATGAGTGGGAGAGACAGAAAGAGGGAGCTAATGAGAGAAACAGAGCAAAATTGTCTGTAAGGCAATAGCGCGAGCAGAGTTACAATGTATGCTAGTTGTATAATAAAGACATTAATTTCGTACCTAAGCGTAAAAGGTTATTAATTGTTCTGTTTGAATCTGTTTCTGCAGTATAACCTAAGCTGCAAATTATTATCAGTTTTATTTGTCTTAGAAAATTTGAAGTGTATTTCTGCGCAATTGTTGTGGGTAAATTCCAAGACTGTCTCTACCCAACTGCCGTTGGTAAAGCAAGGAATTCTGTGTTAGGAATAAATGGATTTCCAATTTAATGATTCCTTGATATTTCCTGATAAAATGTAAAATAGTATCCAAATAATAAAATTAATTTCTTAAATATCTGAAGACTCTTACTCGACAAAATGCCAAAACAGGAAGTTTACTACATATTTACTCATCTGCGGCCGTATTACTAAAACCAATAATGTACTTCTGAAGCCTTTGAAATGAAGAACTTATTCTATGTCCCGTAAAACAAGATTTAGTTATTGATAATCTGTTGCAAATGATGATTAATGATTTCAGGTAATTTAGTTTCTCGATCTGGCTTCTCCTTTTTGCATGTTTGCTTAAGTATCCCACTGAAATCTAAATGTAGATAACGAAGTAAATAAGGACATGAATAATGTCACCCAATTAGGGAAAGGGATGACCGGCGACCGCTGGAAGGAACCGGAGGCAGCTGGGCCACACCCACTCATCAGTCTCTGTCACTAACTGAGGGGGAAGATTAGAGGGAATGTCACTCATCCCTGGGCGTTTCTCTCCCCTTCTCCTATCATCTGGAATCTTCGCCTGGAAACTAGAGAAGCCGAGAAGACGGCGAGATGCCTATAAAATTGGGTTGCAGACAGAGAGTTGGTCAGTGTTTGAGGTGCTAGCAAAGGAGCACCGTGTTAATGAACGAGAAGATTGTGCAACGGAAGACTCTACGTAATTGTGTACGTGCATCTGATCGGTAACGGACGAACTGGTGAATCGTAATTGTGTGCATTACGTAATTTTGTGTAATTGGCAAGTGTTCAACTGTAAGTCGGTGGAAATAAAGAACATTGTTGAGTTGGTGTAATTGGACTTGTCATTTCACGAACCCACAAAGTCACAATAAGTACACTTCTAGAAAACATACAATGGTTGTACAGCAAATTTAGTTGCTCATCTTTGAAGCACAACAAAGTTGTTATTCGAATGTCTCCCTTCTACCAACGTGTTCTGTGTCATGTAGTTACGCCTGTTTTGCAGTAATGAGTTACATTCTACGATGAACCTTGCCCTTGCTAGTAGCGCTGTGTCGTATAGCCATGCCGACCGCTCTTACACTGCTCAAGGAAATCGGTACGAACTTCCTAGCTCTGGTTATAAGCAATGGAAATCAAGTACAGCTTAGCTTCTCTCTACCCTCATCCAATGATTCAAGCAGTGTTTGATATTCATGAAAATTATACAAGATCTTGCAGACCAGCATTCCTCTCCAAGGTCTCTAAATTATTTCATCCAGAGTCATTATCCCCACATGTTAAACCAACGATCGTGTTTGGCATACTATTACAAATGCGGCGCAGTATGACCATCCTATAATTTTTCAAAGTCGAATGAATAGTAGCAAAAAACCTTTGAAACGTTATGGGTTAGAGGGAGAGGTGAATGTTTTGCATGTTATGATGTAAGGACGTTTGTGGTTATGTGAATAGGTTAGGTTTCGTGATATCTAATAAAGAAATTCAGCGTTAGTTTCTGAATATCATATCACAAGAATGAATGCTTAATAGCCCTTCTTTGACAGCTCAATCCATATTTCAAGTGTGTTTGCTCGTGACCGTTACAACTCTTTCTTACAAAAGCAATTGGCAGGGCTCGGATTTTTATGTGCCAAAAATATTTAAAAAGCGATCTATAACATTAGACTAAATTTTAAAGAAATACACAGTAGCTACAAGCCCGCCTCGGTAGCGTACGTAGATGGTAGCATGTCTGCCTCACGTTCAAGAGGTCCCGAGTTCGAATCTCGGTCAGGGTGAGTTACCTGGATAAGGTTTTTCCGGGGTTTTCCCTTATCCTTCAAGACGGATGTCGGGTAACTCTAAGCTCCATGGACAATGGGATCATTTCATTCACCGTCCGATATAACTTAACGCTGGGGCGGACTTAAAAAAAAACAGTAGCTACAAATGATCTAAAAAGTGAAATTTGCTTAACTTATTAAAATTAGTTTTCAGAAACTTATAAAGTAATCTCTATGTGGACATAACTAGTATAGAAGCAGATAGGTAAAATAGGTATAAAATAATTTATAATAAATTTATTAATTTATAAATTAAATTTTATATATTTGACTCATGTTCTTGCTTGAAGAACGTGGAAATAGAACTTAAAAATCGTGTTTAAAGAGGTATTACAAATTATAGTAGCAACTGTTTTGAGCTCTCAGATTACAAAAAATTCATTGGGAATGAAGAGGACCTCAAAGCCTATAACGTGACAATTGTAACCTAACTGTAAGCACTCATTAATGTAAGAAAGGTAAATCTGACCTGTCTCAGCTAGTTTGAGACATATAGGTATTCATAACAGTAGTAATACCTGCTCCCATGATAAAAGTCACCCATTCACTTACAAGCAACCCTTTCCAGGCTAACCATTAGTGAGAATGTGACTTTCCCTCACCCTCCAAGAATGCGAGTAACGAATGACAGCATTTGATATCTTGTTTCTCAGTTGAATAACACTTGATTGTTAATTTATTTTTGTGACAAATATTAGTAATTACATACTGTACATATTTTAAGTGCAAGAAAAGTACTAAATAAAGCACAGACCGCGAGAAAACAACAAAATCCAAAATTAATACAAAGTTCCTAAGATAGAAAATGGTATAAAATGACCTAATGGGTATGCAATATCATAATCTGTGACCCATGTTAAGAGTTTATGCACTAGTTAGCAGTAACTATTATGGAACAATTGAAAATGATATGTCATCAGAATCCGGGCTATATTATTAGATATCGCCAAGTCTATAGTCCAAACGTGACTAACATCTTATTGCATTTCAATTTTTATCGATATTTGTTAAGTACTTCTAGTGTTATTAAGAAACAAAGATGATGGATAATTACATGTACCAACATTGCTCACTCCTCAATAAAAACAATCAATTTATTTTAATTACAGTTTAATTGTTAATATAGATAGAGGAGTAGAGTAGGAAGAAAACGACGAGAACCACCAGTTGCTTGGCTCGTGCGTTCATCTCACCGACTTCCTGGGGCGTGCCAGCCGGCCCTTCTAGTGTTTCCCATCTTGGGTTTCATCCCAAATTGCCTATAAGGAACACTTCACTGTTGTACAGCGCTCACCCAGGATGCGGCAGGACCACCCTTGTAGCTACAGCATTGTCCTGGGTGGTCCGGGTTCGATTACTCAAAGCAGAGTTTTCTAGAAGCATCCACGGTTTACTTTACGACCTCAAAATACCTTTTAAGCATAGAATATATTGAAACAATGGAAATAATTATGCCATGGAAATATCTAAGTCCGATTTTCAAGTTATTATTATTATTATTATTATTATTATTATTATTATTATTATTATTATTATTATTATTATTATTATTATTATTATTATTATTATTATTATTATTATTATTATTATTATTATTATTATTATTATTATTATTATTATTATTATTATTATTATTATTATTATTATTATTATTATTATTATTATTATTATTATTATTATTATTATTATTATTATTATTATTATTATTATTATTATTATTATTATTATTATTATTATTATTATTATTATTATTATTATTATTATTATTATTATTATTATTATTATTATTATTATTATTATTATTATTATTATTATTATTAATTTTACAATCAATATGGTTATGCTATAAAATAACAGAGAATATGTTTCTATTAAATCCTCATTGCCATCTTCTTCCTAAACATAAGCATCCCATTATATATTTCAATATGAATTCCCGGACATTTAAACACAATTAAAGTTTACCCCATAATATTTCTTATCTTTAATTTATTTGAATAAAAGCCTATTATTAAATGGTTATGAGAATCATAGAGCAAATATACTTTGTTGATTTATTGTCCCGGGATATGTTTGTGCTAATGTCTTCATTTTTTCGAGTAGCCTATTTTTCAAAGTGGTTCTCAGCCTTTCGTCAGGCATTACGTGACTGTGCGTTTGACTGAGGTTAAAATGTTAAAAGGCGAGTCTTTCTCCTTCGACAGATGCCTGGGGCTTCTCCGCGGTCAGTAGTGTTTGGGATGAGTTTATGAATTCAGATTTCTGGTTAACTTTTTCAGCAGCTAATGACAACTTCACTGCTTTCAGCACTACTTTCAGTCTAAGCTTTCAACTGCTTGCGTTTTATTGTTATTCTAGCTGACCCGGAGAACATCTTATCGCCAATAAAAGTTCTCTGAGCTTATCTATATAAATAAAACCAATTCGGATTAGTTATTTATTTATTCTGCAATGGGGATCAAGTTTAAATACAACATAGTTGTAATTT
The DNA here is from genome assembly GCA_030765055.1 of Mantis religiosa. Taxonomy (NCBI): domain Eukaryota; kingdom Metazoa; phylum Arthropoda; class Insecta; order Mantodea; family Mantidae; genus Mantis; species Mantis religiosa. The sequence goes on along the minus strand of CM060948.1, from coordinate 169,964,955 downwards.
AAAGCTTTCTGAAAAACAATACTTTTTGTCTTTTTTATGGTGCGTAAATATATAAAGATAATGGTTTTCCGACGCGAGTACACGCGATATATACTGTCCATGAGTGAAAGAAGGAAAACTGCAAGTTGATTCCCCATACTTCCGACTGCCCTTGCAATTCATTTATGGTCATCGCAAAGGCCAAATGTACGGAAAATTGTAGACGCTTAAAAGTCAAAAGGTAAATCCGTTGAAATCATCGGAATACGCGGAATCAAGATATCTTCTCTTTAAATCCATGGCACTATTATATAAAATTTAATTAATCTTATTAAATCCAGTTATCTGTTATTTGATTAACCTTTTAGAAGTTGAAATGGTAACCGTCTTCCTCCTGCCTGAAAATTAATGGACATTGCAGGACGTTATAACTTCTGTCAGTTTCAGACACACGTTTCAATTCATTGTTCCGATGATGAAGCACGTATCTCTCTAGCAGTGGCGTATATTATGGGCTATCAAAGCTATCACCGAAGCCCATATCTAAAGTAAACTAGAAATTAATAAGCAATATTAATAATAGTTGCAATACCAATCAGTTTCCCCCATAAAGAATTAGTGCGTAGGGGGAATATCTCTCGTTCCCTATCACTGAACAGAGCAGCAAGCAGAGCTTCGGAAGCCACTGTTGCAGCCTTTCTACGGTACGGGCAGCGAGGGGCGAGCTGAAGCAATGCAGGATTCAGCACATCAAGGCTTCGGAACCTTACATCGCCACACACATACTAGCTTCTCCGAAATGTACCGCACAGACATGACTGGACTTGGAATTTGGCATAGCATGTGGAGTTAAAGGCAAGAAAGAACGTGTTTTCAATTATTGTGTGATTGTTACAGTCTTCAACAGCCGTATTGTTGATTTCATAGTGTACAGTGTACCAAGACAGTTGCTAGCGCTAATTCTTCGAAATGGGTGAAGAATGTGTAATCAAACAATTAGTGCAAAGACCATTCTTGCAGTTTAAATGCGAGGATAAGTTAGTGATAACTAAACAAGGAAGACCTACTCCAGCTCTTCCGCACTTGCAATGTAAACATTTATGAGAAAACATTCACCATTTCTTATAGATAAATGAAGTTTTTAAGTTACAAATTATTATATGAGTATATATTTGTTTGCTTCATTGTTAATAGCTTCATATTTTACGTATTTATTTATTCCTAATTGTCTGGATCTGGTGGGCCTAGTGATAGCCCAAGTCACAATCCCAGCATACGCCACTACTCTCTTGATATTGCAAGTTTTCTCCGAGGATATCGGATATGAGTGAAATATCTTTGAAGACTTTGGCAAGGAGTGCAATATCTATCTAGTTTGTAATGCTTTTTTTGTCGAAATTAGAAAAAGATGTATGTGTTCCGTAAAAGTTTGCGTGTGTACTTTTATATTTAGTTAATAACCAGGTCCATTAAAGCTTAAGATTTTTTATCTTCTAAACCTTCCTTGGACTTATAAAAATATTTAAAAACCAAAATTAGACAAATCGGTTCAGCCGTTCTCGAGCTTTTGTGAGACTAGCAAACGTCAATTCATATATATATATATATATATATATATATATATATATATATATATATATATATATATATATATATATATATATATATAAATATGTGTGTGTGAGTTTGTGTGTGTAGATTATAATAACAATGTTAGACTATGTTTACACTGTTTTTTTTTTTTTTTTTGTCATTTACGTCCTCCAACGTTAAGTCATATCGGATGATGAATGGAATGGGTGAAATTATACTCAAATGAGCCCAGGGTCCATAGAGCTTAGAGTTACCCGACATTCGACTTTCAGGATAAGGGAAAACCCCGGAAAAACCTTATCCAAGTAACTCACGCTGACCGAGATTCGAACTCGGGACCTCTTGAACGTGAGGCAGACATGCTACCACCACGCCACCGAGGCGGGCATGTTTACACTGTGGTGCCCAGAGAGAGAGAGAGAGAGAGAGAGAGAGAGAGAGAGAGAGAGAGAGAGAGAGAGAGAGAGAGAGAGAGAGAGAGAGAGAGACTAGAAACGCTATAATTACGTCTACGATATCATTTTAATTTATGTTCAAACTATTCAGAATATAATTTAATTACTTAAGTCCTTTACGCCAATAAAATGTCAAAGAAAAGGAAGGGGATTTAAAAGGTTGTTCTCCACACTGCGACTTTCCTTACGGATGCCCACTCAATTGAGAAATTAAATGGATAGGTTTTAACGACCATTATTAGTATTTACGGGTTGAATTCACGCTATTCTTGGTTTATATTTGTATTTACTGAAGTTCCTCTTACTATTTCCATTCTCTCTCGTTTCTTTTCCATCTTTCACAGCAGGCAGGTGCTCTATCGACTGAGCTATGGAGCCGGCCAAGTGATCATATAATAGCAGTTACTGCAGTATCATTAGTTTATATAAGGCTTTTATATTGCAGCATCATCAATATTATACCGTTTGTTCTTGACATAAGATGTTCCACATCTGTAAGAGAGTAAATGTTATTGAGTAGTTTAAACAATTTCTTTAAAAATAAAAGAGAAAACACAACATAAATATTCACAGACCATTTAGGATTTTAGGATTGTATTAACCTAATCCTAATCTGAAAAGGTGGGAGTAGGTTAGTATGTTGTAGAAGTAGTCCCCAGCATATTATGCTCTATATAATCAGTTCAATTTAGCAGACACCTCTTCTAAACATGAGGCAAAATCTATCCCTTAAATTACGAATGTGCACGAGAAAGTAACCAGTTCTACTGCTGAGTACTGTCGCGAGCATTGTTGCGGCCGGAGTGCACAAGGAGACAGCGCGGAGATAAAAAGCTTGCCGAAACAGATAAAGATAGATAACTGGAAGGTTCTAGTGCCGTCTTGTTTGATACAGAAAATACCGGCAATTTCTCGAACAGTGAGCAGAGCTATAAAAGAACGCGGATCGCCAGTGAGAGAAAGTGGTAATCGGAACTTGAGAATAGTCCGCGTGCAGCTGGGTTTTGAAAGTGAACTCTTTGTTTGTGGTCAATGACCTTGATGATTGTATTTGTGTATGTTACGTAATTCTGTTACTGTAAGGGTTGACCAAAGTATATTTATACGGAAATAAAGAACAATTTGAATTTCTATTACTGAGTCACAGTATCTTCTAAAACCGCCTATACACAGGTGGCCAGAAATAGGATCTGCAATTTCAGAGTTGTCTGCTATAAACTTTAGAGAGTGCTCCAGGATGTAGTGACCGTTTCTCATTCTCGCTGTACAAATTATGTCCAAGGTCGATTGGTTTTCTCGGCATCTTTTCTCAGTCATATGTGAATGAAAGCCGGAAGAAAGCTGTTATTGTGCGTTCTGTGGTTATTTAAAATGAACTGTGTGGTACTACGTCCCACGGGCTGTGATTGCGAGAGGTTTTGTATTTTGAATGCTCGAAAGTTCAAACTTGTATAAATTTACTATAAATTAAAAGAAGAGAGTAGTGATACAGAAATGAATTGAAATGAATTTAAGCAGTGTGAGATTTTCAACAGTAGATGAACAAATGTGCTTGAGAAACTCAACCTGAATACCCATCAATTCATCACAAATGATTTGAGAGCGACAGGTAGTAAAGGACTATCAGCATCTATTGCCCTTGGTTACAACGAAGTCAGGATAGCTGAAGACCAAACACTTGTACATCGAGTTGTTAAAGGAGTATTTGTCTGTGCCAGCAATTGTTGCAAAATATACAAATACTCCTTGGGATCGCGTATGGAAAACTTTTCCAAACACCACGTTCCACTTGATTGGAAGGCGTCTGTGTACTTCTTTGTGAATGAAATAATCCCCACGGAACTAAAGAACTGTGAACACAATTTAGCAACAGTCCCATGATGTAAACGCTGTGGAAAAGTAGACCCGCAGATACACAGAATTATCACCTGCAAAAATGTATCTGAGATCTGGAAATGCACTAAAAATAAAATCGGTGTGCTGATTGGAAGCAGGGCGGAATATAAGACAGCGTCAGTAACTCTCTCCTGGAATATTAAGAAAGGCAACACTGCACGGACTCAAATGTGGTTGATAATGACTTTCTACCATTATTGCCTGAGTGCCAATTATCCTAACTTATTTGCATTCAGAAAGTGGCTCAGATCAGAGTGATACAGAATGTGTCGATTTCACGATGTGTGGACCGAGTTAAATGATCAGCTGGATCTCACTTTCTAACTTTCGTGCGGGTGTGCACGCAGTTTCTTTCTAAAATGTTACAACAAAATGTAACTAAACACGAATGCATAAAATAAAACCAGACCTCTCACTCTACCTTTCCCCTTTGTGATCCTGATTGTTTATTTAAAAAAAATCCAATAGCTAGGATAGGATCTCATATGCGACATTCATATGACTTTCTCTGTTCTTGTCCAAACTATTCTTATAAACGCTTATTCCTCTATTTACGTCATATTAATCCCCATGAAACATTATTTTATTACCTTTTTTGAAAGTATACATGGTAATACGATGCAATAGGCTCCAAGTGATAGTCAAACCCTTTAAAAGCTGGTTGCCCTTTATGAAACTCTGTTCTGTTTACATGGCCAAGAAATAATAATAATAATAATAATAATAATAATAATAATAATAATAATAATAATAATAATAATAATAATAATAATAATAATAATAATAATAATAATAATAATAATAATAATAATAATAATAATAATAATAATAATAATAATAATAATAATAATAATAATAATAATAATAATAATAATAATAATAATAATAATCATAATAATAATAATAATAATAATAATAATAATAATAATAATAACAATAATAACAATAATAATAATAATAATAATAATAATAATAATAATAATAACAATAATAACAATAATAATAATAATAATAATAATAATAATAATAATAATAATAATAATAATAACAATAACAATAACAATAATAATAATAATAATAATAATAATAATAATAATAATAATAATAATAATAATAATAATAATAATAATAATAATAATAATAATAATAATAATAATAATAATAATAATAATAATAATAATAATAATAATAATAATAATAATAATAATAATAATAATAATAATAATAATAATAATAATAATAATAATAATAATAATAATAATAATAATAATAATAATAATAATAATAATAATAATAATAATAATAATAATAATAATAATAATAATAATAATAATAATAATAATAATAATAATAATAATAATAATAATAATAATAATAATAATAATAATAACAATAATAATAATATAGTCAAACGGATAGTGATTTCATATTTAAGAAAACTGTAAGTCCTGGAGAATTCAAACAAATAGCAGAGAATGTCCCGGAAATGATTAATTGTATCATAAAAATATATTTAATATAAATTGTGTCTTAAAAAAATAAAAAAAAAATAAAAAGTTGAAGTGAACAACAAAATTTACAAGGTGGCCACGTTACCCTAGAAAGCTACAGATTTCTAGTTCCCCCCCCCCTTCCATTTTTCCATTCTCTTATGGAGGACTTGCATTCCTTGGGACTTACAAGTGGATCTTGTCGAGTAGCAAAGGAACTCTGTATTCGAGAATATATTCAGGATGGAGATCAGACCGGTACTTCGGTACGAGGGTGAAGGAGAAGTTGAATGACATGAAATGGCAGTGCAATGGATGAAAGGAAAGGTGATTATGGAGCAGTTGGTGCAATGAAAGGAATGGAAAATGGAGAATTGTTTCAACTAATTTATTGATCGATCAGAACATGTGCGCTATACAGTTCATTGATTATTGAAACTGTGGAGAAAAAAATTTAACTTCACTTTGTAAATTATAAGGTTTTATTTAATAATTTTTAAATTGATTAAAGACAAACGGTCGTCACTTTAGGAACCACCCTCGTAAAACTGAAAACTAGCAAATAATTTTATAATATGCTCAATTTTTTCTCGGGCAGCAAGTCATGTGAAAAGACGATTAGAAATCGACGTTTCGGGAGTGTACATCTCTCCCATCATCAGGATATTTATAAAACGTTATAACCACAAATGAATCACTGGATACAACACAAATATAAACAAAGACAAAAACTATCAAAATTCGCATTACTTAACAAAAGACTGTTTTCAGTAAATTAAATGCCAGGCCAGGAGATGGCGTGGCTATAGAAAATTAATTGGGTCAAAGAAACGTAACTACTTAACTTAGATTATCAAGCTGTATTGATCTGTGCTTCTTAAGTCGTCGAATTTCCATTTTAAGGCCGGTTTCCAAGATGAGCTGAACTGAAATCCGTGCTCCTTTCCGAGAAAATGGCCAAAGGCTTCTTATTTCTCCGCTCCCAGTAACTGTTACATTTTACCAAGATGGCCGTCTCCCGAAAGTTGTCTCTATGGTCGTTATCAAAACAATACTCTGCCAGCCCAGACTTCTCAGGTTGCATTAAACGTATGCTCCGCTCATGTCTGAGAAGTCTAGGCTGGCAGAGCATTGTTTTGATAACGACCATAGAGCCAATTTTCGTGAAACGGCCATCTTGGCAATATGCAACAGTTACTGGGAGAGGAGAATTTAAGAGCCTTCGACCATTTTCTCCGAAAGGAACAAGGATTTCAATTCAGCTCATCTTGGAAACCGGCCTCAGAAATGGAAATTCGTCGACTTAAGAAGCAAAGATCAATACAGCTTGATAATCAAGTTAAGTAGTTACGTTTCTTTGACCCAATTCATTTTCTGTACTCATGGCATCTCCTGACCTGGCATTTAATTTACTGAAAACAGTCTTTTGTTCAGCATATTCGTCGCCAGGAAAGCTTCAGGTCCTAATTTTACAATAGTTTTATTAAATGTACAGGTATATACTGTAGGTAACGATCAGGATTAATAATGATTACTGATAATGATACTAGGTTCGGTGGGCTTAGGACCGTTAGGTTAAGGTAGCGTTGGAGTATGCTGCCCCTCATGCAGAAATTATCCTCGTATTCTTGTGGAACTCCAGTTTTGTACCATCAGTGATCAATTACATTTCAACTTTACATTGTGTTTCTCTCAACAATTTATATGCCAACTACATAGATATAAATGTTTTCGTAGGCAACCAAAGAATGTCTTTGTAGAATAAATAATAATTATAACCCCACAAGGGCCTGTATTTAAAAATGCTTGGTGAACTGGTCGTGGGAGGGTTGCAGTTCTAATTTTTGGAACCTAAAGACTCTTTGAGGGAACTCTGTGGTTCTGGTGGAAGAAGGTTAAGTCTCCGGACCAGAGGTCTTTGTTGTCGTTTGGTACAGAACACTTTCTCTAACAGTACCCGGATGTTTCTTATACTCATCCCCGATTAGTTGTAGCACATATCGTGTTTCGAAAACCACCCCCTCTTTACACTTTTTTGTTTATTTATTATTATTTTTTGGCGTACCCGGTAGTCCGCTGTGCATCAGAAGCGACCTCCAAGATTTCCTGTTTACTGCAAAATCGGTTTACATTTCAGTTCCCATTAAAATAAAGGAAAGGCCTTGAGGGTACCAGAGAACAGCTGCTCTGGCGTCTATACCACCTGTCGCTTCGTCCTAGCCCACTTCCTGGTACCTTCCTTTACGTGCAAAATTCCTCCTGCTTTGTTATTAGTTCTTTATGTTTTCCAGGGCAATAAAGCTGCATCACAAAGAGATAAACAGGACTTCACATCTTGACTGCGACCCAGTTTGTGCTAGTATCAGTTGTTTATAATGCTATAAAGATACTCTTGTGTTAATCTTGTTAAGTGATTACATTTTTAGAATGGTACAAAATGCGCTACAAAAGAAAAGCTGTTTGAAATACGTCTGTAGAGAACAAGTCTTTATTAGTTTTCTGCTTCCCCCACAAGAGAACATTCTTTCAGGTTTTATAAGTATATTATTTTACTCACAATTTACAAAAAGGTATTTGTTCCCAAAAGTATATATATATAAAATTGAGCTCGAAAGGCTGTCTGTAAATACCGTTATGAAGAAACCTAAATACATTTATCGGAATGCAAAACAAAGGTTCTCAGGACTACTCCCCATTCTCTATTTCTTTAAAATATGGGTTATAAGGTGAACAACGGAGAAGAGCACCTAACGTACAGTAACTTTCATAAGATTCATTGTGGCTATGAAACCAAGGAGAAGGGGACGAAGTGAAGGAACTACAGAAGGTGACACGTTACAGGCAGCCAGGCCACAGAGAGGCGCGGAAGTCGCAGTACTGGAGCTGCTCGCTAGAGCAATGAACGACCGGTTCAACCAAGCATCCCTTTGAGGGAATACTCTTGCATTGTTGCAAGCATTTGGGCCATCTGTCAGGGACCACCACGCCGCGAAGCTTAGAAACAGACCTGAAATATGTAAAGAAAACGGAATGAACGTGAAATGATGGAAAGGACATCATGGTGGACGAGAAGCTAGTAAAGCACTCGCGTATCGACTAGGGATAAACCATGAAATATCCAAGGTCTGAGCGGTTACCGGGAATCGAATCCGGGACCTTTCGAATGAAGCCTAGCGCCTTACGGATTTCTCGGTTCTTCATAGTAATCTCAAAAACGAAAATATGACAAATTTAAGGCCCGCATCAGGAATGTAACTCTAAGAATATTATGAAATTCCCCATTCCAAACGTCCTTTTTTTTAACAAATTTTATTTATCAAATGATGTCGCCGTGGTCGAGTGGTTATATCGCTCGCCTCTCACCAGGGGACTGCATATGGAATTTGTAGTAGACGAAGTGTGTTTAGGCGGCTTTTCTCCGAGTTTTTGTTATCCCCCTGCCATTTATTCCACTAGCTGCTACATCCTAACCCTTCCTTTCATCCAATGCACCGACTTTTCATATTATCTACTTCTTCAGCTTCATACTGGGTATTGAACTGATCCCTCAACCTGCACATTTTCACGCATCCAGAGTTCCTCTGTTCCTCGACAGGCGTTTGACCCAGACATCCACTTGTCAGTCCTTTGGGATGTAAGACTTCCATAGGAGGAGGTTAAAGGAAATGGAAGACAAAATCATATGTGACTCTAAAAGTTTCGATTAAAAAAGCAATAAGTTTGAAATATTCACTCAATGAATAAAAGTCATATCTTCAATTTCCTGTGAATAGCCTGTGAAATTCTCTTTAATTGGACTGAATTCTGTATAATTTTAACGGTTAAAGAAAATACTGTAAGTATTTCACATTATATTTTTAAATACCCGAATAAGCCGCCACCCACATTCTGCTCACTGTTGTTATTCACTAAATGATACGGTCTTCTCTACTTTCAGATGTCTTTTCTTTTTCTACTATGTAAAAAAGGAGGGAAAGTATTTACAATTGTATTAACAATTCGATGTTAAGATTTACTTCATTTACACGTTTTGAGAACCCCTGAATCTAAAAAGAAAAGCAATTTTAGACAGAAATATACAAGCGCGAGCGTCTGTGAACAGTGTAATAAAAAAAGGAAAGAAAAGTCGGTAGAATACTAAATTTAGTATTTAAGTTCAAAGTCTTCCAGGATGCAATATGTGGATGTTAAACAAAATTCTCGCCCCCAGACTACCCTTTGTGTTTCTCAAAATGCCTGCAACGTCCTTCATTAAAATACCAGATGTATAAGATATTTTCATGACCAATGAAATTTATATCTTTAAATTTCTGGGAATGTCCTCAGAAGTCCTCTTCATTCTGGATTATTTTTGCATATCTGATAAACGGTAAGAGATAGATAAAATCTTACTCGACGAAAACTGTAGATCTACCTAAAACACACAGCAGTCTACCTCATATACCTATTTTTTGTAGAGTGAATCGTTTCCGAGATATTCCTTGATATTTGTCTGAATTTTACAACATTTATGCCTTTCATAAACCGGAAGTCGTTATTCATGTTTTATTTTTTGACTATGCAAGGATAACGTAATTTCAAAGCCTTTGCATAGCGACTAGCTATTAAAACATTTGAATATCACTTAAAGCCTATTGTATTCCAATATTCCCCTAGCACCTACAAGAAAGTGACCAACAAGTTAATATCTTCAAATGTTTATTTCTGATTAACATGAAGTAGATAGCGTAATAAACGCTTGTAACAACAGTTTGTACAAAGTAGAGAAGGTCATGTGAGGGCATACATCGGGTTATTTTTGTATGTGGAAGTTCACAGAATTATAAATTATAATTAACCGAGCAAACTGACTGTTACTTTCCAAATTTCTACGCATTGTCAAATTACAATTATTTTGACAGAAAATATTCAACAGATGTTCCAAAATAGATGGAAGAAGAACTGATTGGATATATCCGCAAATAATTTAACTAGAAATATACCTGACAATGAGTTAGTAAGAGGACATAAGAAGGGAAAAGAGTGCAGACCAAATACAAAATCACCTGTCAATTGAGTGACAGGTCCATAAAGCTCAGTAAGTCAGTGCAACTGTTATTTGTTTTGCCTTTGTTCTGAAATCTATTGCCGCCTGCTTAACACGGAATAGTTGTAGAATTTCCGGTAACGCGGAAACTGCCACACAATTGAGAGATAGGTGTTAGAAGAGGCACTCCCACTAATTTTGTTCAAATGCGTTAAAAACGGTATGCAATATACAATGTTTAATGTACAGGGAGAATAATGCTATATTCAACAAACCATGCGTTTTTATGAAATAAAAACTAGAAGAGCAAATGACTCCCTCTTTTTACTATGCTTACGTTGAATATGATTCTATATTTCCGACTAAATTTACGGCTGTTAAAGGGCAGAAGTAACACTAGGGGGAAGTACACAACAAAAACATAGTCCCTTGTACCGAAGTTAGGATTAGAATTAGGATTACTACGAAGGAGATTGGACACTGTGACCAGCCTTAATCTATTGTACCTTTGCCCCCAAGTGGGGCATCCGTGGAAGGAAGGATGAGGTGAGAGGAGACAGAGGGTGGCCGTCACAAGGAGCCACGACAGTGCAGAAGGCAGGGTCCCTACATGTTTACTTACATTGACACCTCGCCTGGTAAGGCAGGACAAAGGACATTCCCCCTTACTGGGGGGATCCGTCCCCTTCAGTTGCCATGGTGCGGGCGCTGCGGGCCCCGAGCACTCGTGGTACCTCTGGCGTTACTAGAGGAACCTGGGGCAAAACTGCCAAGCCCTTCCCGAGTGGGAATCGTTCGGTTTGGGTGGCCCCCACTCGAGGGGGCAGTAGTTCCCGATACCCATGGAAGATTGGGTACCTCCGGCCAGGTTTCTGCCTCCCGGAGGGGGCAGAGGGTTGTCTAAGAAGTCCCGGGTACTAGCCTGCAGAGCTAGTAGAAAGTGTGCTAGATCACCAGGCGGTCCCACCGAGGTTATTCGGTAGTCTTCCCTGCGTGGTTGACGCGCGTCAGTGGCGTATCCACTATCACCCTTTGGAGTTACAGGGGGGGGGGGTCTGACCTAACAGTATTGTCCTTACCAAACAGACCATGGAAGATTAATAAGAGGAGAATACAATCTAGTATTAAAATTAGGCACCAGGTTACAGAATTAAGAAGCCGAGATGGCTGTTGTTAACCCCCAACCCCGAATGTGGTTCGGAAGTGGTCCCAGTAGCCGGTTCGGAGACCGGCAACCAATCTACCGGAGGAGGAAGTGGTTCACTCAGAGCATATCATCCTGCCATGCAGCGCCGAGACACCCATCGATACTTCTGGCCTGAAAGAGACCACCAGATGAGAGACGATGTGAAATGATAATGGAAATGAAATGAAAAGACAGGAAATTCGGGGAATGTAAGTAACCTATCCAACACCGACCCAGGAAAAACCCCTAAAAGACCCATAAGTTGCGAAGTTATCCAGATTCCTTGTGTTTTCCTACCAACGTTCGAATCCTTCTAATTAAACAAAGCACTGGCCGCGCCGTGGCCGAGTAGTTAGACCACTCGACTCTTACCAAAGCTTCCCGGTTTCGATCCCAGGCGACAGCATGTGAGATTTGTGGTGGACAACACGGTATCGGGGCGGGTTTCCTTCGTGTGCTTCGGTTTCCCCCGCCATCTCATTCCAACGGTGCTCCATATTCATCTCCTGCATCATCAGTGTCACCGCCTGCGGTGCCGTATGTAGTAAAATCGGAATTTAAGCAAACTATTGATTACGTCGACCGAGTATTCAGAGGATGAAGAAGAAAATGGGGATTGTAAACAATTAGAGATGCGTGGAAAATAATTGCTTTTTCACACTAACCGTGTATAGGACAAAGCTTGAATACTTAGAGCCAGACCGAAAAATTCAATGTCATACCCGTGATTTGAACCAGGGATCTCCTGGTCTTTGTCCGGTAGCTCTAACCACTGAGCTACCATGGCAACAGCCAGCAGGACCTTCTCCGATAAACTACTACCGAACCTCATATACACATGAGATACATAACTTAATGGCGACTTACTCATACTTTAGGCCATAATTAGGTCAATTAATTCTATCTATACAAAACTTTGTCATAAACACGCCTTGTGTGAAAGAACAATTAATGTACCCATTAACTGACCTATTGTGGTCTAAACTCTGTAGCCCGGGACTAAAAGTAGGTAATTACAGCAATGTAAGTCGCCATTAAAGTAGTCGTCTCATGGATTTGAGAACTACTGGTATAGTGCGATCTATATAAACCTGAACCTTTACAATAGGACATATCATTTGAACCAATAATAGGAAACACGTGCAACTTTGGGAAAGTATAATACAAAATTGGGAGATTACATTACACTATTTACATCTCAGAGAAAATGTTGGAAGTGTCCTCCACCAGCATCTATACATGTTTGAACTCGTCTCCCCATATTCTCTGAAGTTTTACGGAGAGTATCCTCGCCAATGTTACTTATTTCGGTTCGAATGGATTCTTTGAGAACATCAATTGTCCGTGGTCTATTCTTGTACATTCTATTTTTAGATAACCCCCACAAGAAAAAATCCGGTGAGGTTAGGTCAGGGGATCTGGTGGCCACAGATCTTTTGAAATTATTCGATTATCAAAGAAACTGGTTACAAGTTCCATGGTGTCATTAGATGTATGGCACGTTGCTCCATCTTGCTGGAAATAACCTTCTCTCAATTCGATATCATCCAGCTGCTCCAAAAATTTCTTGAAGATACCCATATAACCTTTAGCGTCTACAGACGAATCAAAGAAAATGGACACTTAAGACTGTCAAATATCAGCAATTGTTAGTGTTGTCAATTCTCCCAGAGCCACTGAGAACATTAAAACAAATTTCTATATTCTACGACCTTACAAAGGGAAACTATGGCCTATTGAAATGGTTCAGGTTTATATGGATCGCACTGTAGTTTACCACGAAAAATTTGAGTAAGTTGGAGAAGATATGTCATGCTGGCATGTTACCATAATAGCTTAATAGTTAGAGCAACCGGACGGAAACCAGGAGTTCCGTGGTTCAAATCCCGGCTATAGCATTGAATGTTTCACTCTGACTCTACCTTTCCAAAACTAGAGAAACCAATAACTACAACCAATTAAACACGATCTACACTCAAAATGGGTGCTGTACTGCGTGCCTCTGGAAGAACAGAAGTTAATATTCCAATTTTGGCGAGAATTACGTGACCGTGTTCTGGATTGCAAAAGATGTAAATCTAGCACGTAAGGCACACAGAGGAAGAAGGAGAAGAAGAAAACTTTCGGCGTTATTAAATATGACAAAAACGCGAGATCGAAGTACATGAAAGTTGCACTAAGTGAACCTAAGTTGCACTTTCCTGTAGCTTCCGTGATAGTTTCGTATATCTGTAACATAAATATTTGAAAAGAGCGGGTTTTTATGTATTATGTCGGTAGGTGGCAGCACTCTCATATTGTTAGGTTGGTAGTAACACTCTATTTTGTAGACCTTGCGTTCATTTCGCATACCAAACAGTGGAGGTGACGCGAGAGGAGAAGTACAGCGCAATCAAATTCTGTTTTCGTTTAAGCCATACAGCCACCGAAACTTATGAAAAGCTAAAGTAAGCGTACAGTGAAGATGCACTACCTCGTGCAACAATGTTTAGATGGTTCAAGGACTTCAAATAAAGCCGACTTGTCAGTGTTAAGCAAGGTGGGCCTGGTGTTTCGGCTTCTGCTGTGACTGAAGTCAACACTAACACAGCTGCTGTGATTTCCCGAGAGGATCGGCGTATAACATTACGTAACGTCAGTGAAATGTTGAGCATTTCATATGGCAGTGTGTTTACAATTATGCACGACCATCTCCATATGACCCAAGTTTGTTCTCTTTGGGTGCCACGTCGTTGACTCAGGACCAAAAGGCCGTGCGAATGGAGACAAGCCATGAGGTGCTGCGTCTCTTTGCTGATGGAGGGGATACATTTTTTAAATCGATTATCACCGGTGATGAGTCATGGCTTCATCATTATGATGCTGAAGGAAAACAAGCCAGCACAGTGTGGAAATCGCCAGGTTCTCCAACACCAAAAAAAGGCAAAAGTTGTTCCATCTGCAGAGAAAGTGATGATAATCACATTTTTTGACTGTAATGGAATGAATTACCAGCATGCAGTTCCCCCTCACTCTACTGTTACAGCAGCATACTACACGTCAGTATTGGCTACACTGAGGAAGAACATTGCAAAGAAATGGCCAGAGCTATCTCGGACTGGGTGGCGACTTCATCATGGCAATATACGGCCTCACGTCGCAAATCAATTCATGCAGTTTCTGGCTCGATTCAACATTACCTATGTACCACATTCACCTTATAGCCCTAATCTTGCACACTGTGACTTATTTTATTGCCATCACTAAAGGCAAAGCTTAGGGGTGTTCGATTTGAGAACTCTGAAGCAGTGCTCAAGAAAAGTGAGGCGATTCTCAAGGACCTGTCAAAGAATGGTCTGTAGTTCGTGTTCAAGGACTGGCAGAGACGCTATAAAAAGTGCATTGAAGTAAGAGGGGACTACTTTGAAAAAGATCATGTAAACATCGAATTGCAGTAATAAACATCTGTGAAAAAAGAAAATCAGTCTTAGTCTTTGTTGATCTGCCTTCGTAATTTTCGTGGTCTTCTGGACGTACTTGAGAAAGTACTAACGTTAAATAATAACTAAACTTTTTCCTAAAGCAGCGGTTACAATACACAATTTTACATTAGCATAAGTGGTCGAAATTCACCGCTTACCTATAAGTTTGAGGGAACTGAAACAACTGATCGTCGAGTTTACCACACTAGTTCTGTAGTGCTAATTCAAACTATCTGAAGGAAAAAGAACCTCTGAAAACACCGTTACTAAAATGTTTGCGACAAATTACTTTATCTTGTTTTCATGTCTACGCTAAAGTATTTCTGCCCACCTCGGTAGCGTAGATGGTAGCGTATCTGTCTCACGTTCAAGAGGTCCCGAGTTCAAATCTCGGTCAGGCTGAGATAGCTGGATAAGGTTTTTATGGGGTTTTCCCTTATCCTGAAAGACGAATGTCGGGGTAACTCTAAGCTCTATGGACCCCGAATTCATTTGAGCAGCATTTCACCCATTTCATTCATCGTCCGATATGACTTAACGTTGGAGGACGTAATTTACACACACACACACACACACACACACACACACACACACACACACACACACACACACACAGCAGCAGCAAGTTGTCAGCAGCTTCTGAGCATTCATGAAAAATTCGTAATGAATTTTCGGTAGAGGGCCGAACAAATGAATGTTACAAATATCTTAGGTGTAGAAGGTATTTGTAAGGCGTGTTGGAATTTAATCTGTAGATTGAATAGATACAGAAGGCTATGGGCTACTGATTCATTTGCATGGACACACATAGGTGCAATGCGCCCACAAATATAATAAATATTTGATCATAAGCGTAACGTCATAAAAGCTATTTTAGAAATTGTAGATGCAGCAACCTACCTGTCTCACGAAGACGTGCTAACCTTTCAAGCAAATAATGTCCTCCACAGGAGAGAATTTAATCTTAAATTTCAAGACCACGATAAACATCAAACCTCGCTAGTGCCGTACGTAAATTTATCCCTTACCTAAATAAAACACTGTAGACGACGTTCGTTTGTTTCTTGTTTATCAGATGACTAAAAAAAATGAACATCGGACTAAGGTAATCGAGGTAATCGATTGTCAAAGAGATTCATAGATGTTGGCTTTGCAAATCGCTCATCAGAGTACTCAGCAAATCTAGCGATATTTTATAGCTTATTTGAGTTAGTGATGGAGCTATTTAGTGTTACATGTACTGTTAACAGTTCTTTACAACTTAGTTTATAAACTGAAACATAAAGCTTTTTTTAATCAATTTAATGTGTTATATAGTTTTGTTATAGTTATTTGACTGTTGTTTTGTTTTAAATGTAATTTATTTAAAGTCGCTTTAACAGCAATGTCATATCGCGACTACGTGATAAAATGTACAATATATGAACTGCAGTAACAGTACATAAAACACTGAAGTTACACACAGAGATACAATATTATGTTACAATTGCAATACAAAACAGTGTCAATGAAGCTTTATACATATGATAATATAAAAATTACACTTGTAAATTATTGTATCTTTTCATGTTAATAGAAACACTAGATTTTCATATACATTTTTGTATTTTTGAGGAAGAGCAGTACTTTCTTGAAATTTGATGGTTTGTTGAGTATAGTAGATAGGTTTTCAGTGACCTCGCGAATCCGTCGTTGTTTAGTATATTGTTTGCATTCTGTGAAGAGGTGTTTAAGGGTGAGCTGCGTGTTGCAGACTTCACAGTAAGGTGGATTGGTTTTGGCGAGGATATGTGAGTGGGTTAACCCAGTGTGACCAATTCGAAGACGTGAGATGATCAATTGAGCTTTCCTTTTTAGAGAGTAGACGGGTGAACAACTAGTGTCACAATTTTGTACCATGTACAATTTTTCTGGTGGCGTCTGGTTCCAGGTTTGTTTCCATTGCATTTTTAGTTGCCTGCTGAGGTGGTTTATGGCATCTTGGTATGGTATCTTGTATTGTGCTTCCATTTCTGTAAGCTGACTAGCTTATTTGGCGGCTTTGCCTGCATCTTCGTTACCTTTGATACCAGAGTATGAAGGAACCCACCTAAAGATGATCTGCTTGTTTTTATTGAGGGCCGAGAGGTACAGACTACGGATATCCTGAAGTAACTGCATATCTGTTGAACGATCTCCAATACTTTGAAGGGAGCTTATTGAATCAGTAACTATAATAAAGTTATCCTGACTAGAATTGGAAATGTAAATTAGAGCTTCTTTGATGGCATAGAGTTCACAGTTCAAAGACTGTTGTTTTAAACCACCTATTTTTTGTCTAAACAAATACTTAGTGTGTGTGTGTTTTAAGACTAAAGAAATTCGTGTGTTTTTCTTGATATATGAAGACACCTTAACATCGAAGTGCTTCATAATTGAAACAGTGATAAGAAAATTCAACAAAATTCAGGCAAGGCGCAGATATCAATATACGCGCAGCCAAGGGTCGCTGATTTAAGGTTTTAAGGAACTTTCAAGCAGTGATATTAAGTAGTTCAGCGCATAATTTTCAGATATCTTAAGGTTATCGACATCCGTCTCCTTTCGATTAGATGTTACTTCTATTCAGTGTACCTAAGAAAAACAGTGCTGATCATTGGCCAATCATTAAATAAAAATATGTTTGGAAACACTTCACCGTAACGTCCGCCCATCTCTTTTGGCAAAGGAAGTATTTGTATGCAAGCAGTACATTGTAGCTGTAGCGTGTTGCGAGAAGAAGGGTCCGAGCAAAATATACGCAAGTTTCCGGGGCGTAGTTCAATGTCATGGCTGGGCGGATTGTGTGCAGTTTTTGTGGGGTGTACGCAAAAGAAAAGAATTTCTCGTAAAAAAGTGCTGGATTAACAACCATGTAGTGCCGTGGTTATGTCTGGAAAACCCCTGAAGCGAATCCTCGCTGCTTTTTGTTAGCTTGATGGCGGCAGTCGTAATGGCATAGGAGGAAGACCATCTGTCAGCTTTGTGGTTATTAGAATATTCCAAAATAGTAGCACCCATCTTTTTATTAAATGTTACTCTTGGAATCCACAGCAACAAATCCTAAGACATTCTTTTCGTTCTTTCTTATTTCGTCTTTATTTATATGCTCCCAATATATTTGTTTATTACTCGTTGATTGCAGTTATTTTTCTTGACCTGCATACCCAGTAACAGAAAAAAGTGAAGGCATAAAGAAACCTGCGAAAATAACTAAGTACTGTGGACCCACGGCAAGAAGGCTATGTCAATGCTGTTTATGCTCACCTTCCCAGTATGACAAGGATGCTAGGTCCGTTTAAAGTACACAAGTGCCACATAACTCACCCATACATAATACCTATCGCTGCGTTTACTGCAACAAACATTAGATCTGGCAGCATGGGTGACTCATATGCACTCTCATACACTAATTTCCTAGTAAACAGATACGTTACCGGAGCAGATAAACATTTAAAGCTTCTCTGTCCTTCATACCTCTCTAGCCTTCTTGTCGTGGACATGCATTATAAGCAAATACGAAAGATACATAAAACACTAACGAAAGAACTACAAAACAAAGAATTACAGTGGTAAGTTTCGGAAATAGCTCCATGCTCAGAGCATTATTTTGTACTGCAAACATGATACATTAATAGGTACCGTTTTTCTCATAGTCCGGTGGATCGGAAGCTCTCAAGGTTGTGTTCCAGGAAGGTAGACAATGCTTGCTGCCTTAATTATTTTATTATGAACTCTTTATCCGTAGTATTATACAGTTCACTCTCCTTATTCTATAGCTTGGCAAACATTAAACACACTTTTCTTCGAATTAGTTGATACATTTCTCCGAAAACAATTTTTATTGCCTCGCTTGAAGTTACTCTCACTCTGCTCAAGGTTACAAAGGTTAAAGAGGAATTACAGATAACGTGTTCCAATTTTCACTGATTTTTATTTCTTTTGCATGCTTTCAGAAAAAAGGTAGGCCTCTTGGTTTTACGGTGTTCTAAAGATGGTGTTCCTCATTGGTTACTGAGATCTCCACCAAACGAAAGCTGTAGTAAAGTATTCTGAAGAAACTCGCTGCATCTCGGCAGGAGGAACTAAATTTTTCTATAAATGCTCGGAGTGCAACATGACTAAAGCCTTTTAAAAATCGGACAGGCGACATCCGAGGATGACTGAAAGATATGATACATATATTCTTCGCAAAACTTAAAGGCATATGGAGGCGGACCGTACTGCAGATCCTAAGCTTGCCCCGCCTAGCAGCGCTGTCGAATGTGGTACTGTCCTCCACAGGAGAGTAAGTCTCCGAGGCATGAGACGTAGGGCGGGTTGGCGAAGGTACCCACACCCTCCCTGGACAGATTTATGACACACTATGTCAGTACAGTTACAGACCATTCAAAAAAAATTCTGACGGCTTCTACTTCTGTGAATGAATCTTCTCGGTTTTAGTGTACAGAGAGAATAGGGCGCATGCTTTTTAACATTTCTGCTCCTTGTGTAGCAGGCGTTCTCTGCCACACACAGTAGTAAAGTCTGTCTAGTGAACGCGAGTGTAGTTTGCCCCTCAAAGAAACTCACCCTAACGCCCACTAATGACCGGCATAAATCTATCTCCACACTTCAGAAATGGAACACTGACGTCGAGGACCAATAGCAACCCTGATTTTCTCGAAGTGACAGTCGCATGTCTACTCGACGTGGAGTCTCAGTTGCCGAAGTTCCATCTTCCAGTTGATCTGTTTCTTTACGTGCAGAAATTCGTTGTGTGTCACGATGTGGAGACCGTGGGGGAGAAATGCACTGGTAAATGCAAATGAAGTAGTAGATAACTTTCAGCCAAGTGAAAATAATCAAAGTGATGACAATAGTGTGAATAAATCATAAGTGTATAACATTATTAATACTTTTTTACCATACGCTCTGTTTCTGATCAAATTGTTTCAATGATCAATTTCTCTTTAGTTTCCGGTGAGTTTTACCAAATCTCGTTATGCACTAACTATAAATATTACAGGATTAGAAGGAGGTACTTCGAACTATGAAATATTTTGTGCCTATGTCCCTGACGAGGTGACCACTGGGAGAGAATGCTAACTTGATAGAATACTAAGGATGGCCAGAAATGAGGAGAGATGAAAGTAGACGGCAGGATCCCTAATAGCTGGAGATTTATACTCTTCGGTGGTGGCTTGTACAAGCGGCTACTCTTCCTCTCTTGCAAGCCTACACATCCCCTCGGGGGGAGGGGGGTACGGAGACTTCCTCCGATCCGGAGGACAAGGATTTACAAAGAGGAGATCCCGCTAACCTTAAAAGCTCCAACCGGGATGAAAGATGAAGTGAAATAAGAAATGAGATGACATGGAGAGATAGAAAATTCGGGGGAAGTTATTATCATTTTCAGCATTTGCCTAGCGATTTGAGGAAACCCCGAAAGAAAGCCATGGGCCAGGAATCAAACCCACAATCTCCCGAAGGCGGGCCACAGACTCTACAGCCTCAGCCATCTCGCCCGGTTTAGTGAGGTATTAGTTTAAAGCTTAATAAAACTCGATAAATGCCCTGTGGGAATATCCGTTAACGATCCTGTATATTGACATCTCTTTTCAATGAGCTATGGTTCCGAAAGAACGTCAAATTCTTTTATTCCTTCTGCAGCAGATGCATATTCTAAACTGACTTCATTTGAATATCAATTTTACATGAGAAGAAGAAAGTGGGGCACGAATTTTATTGCGATTTCCTTTTTCGATATCGCAGCGTGGGAAGTGGTACGTTTGCAGTAAAGAAAATTGCATTTACTGCGTCATAAAACTCTCTAGTGAAAGATAGCGGTTTCATCGACGTTGTCCAACTAGAAGCAGCATTGTCCACGCTGTGAGTCGGTATTAGGAACCGGAAATAGGTGTCGTATGCGTCATCCGGATTCTTTTATCATTTAAATTGCTTTCTAAATGTATGCAGGGGTCACGCCTCATGTGTGTGTCTAGCAGTGCATCTCTGGGACCGTAAAATTATTTCCGCTTTTTTACCATCCCAACGAGTGTACAGGAATGAAGGAATGACCTTAACATTCTTATATGTACGGGAATAGGTTGGAGAAAGGAATTTTTTATCCACAAAATGTACAGTTTTACTTCAATTTTCTTCCTGTTTCGCGTAAAATGTTTTATACTTCGAACTTGAAAAGTAGCCTCAACAATACCTACAGGAAAATTAACAACTTCATCATGGCTTGCAATGTTAATATTTACATTCAAAGTAAACTTCGTGTATCTCACTGACTGAAAACAATGTGGCTGTATATATTTATTTATTTTTTATTCTCAGTATATTTCTGAATGTTTAATTTCAATATGACTTTTATGTTGATGCGACTTTAAATAATAAAATAACGTAACCACTGTCAAAAGAGACATTTATGTATGAAAATATGGGTTACTAACAATCATCAACCTATATTTGACTAATCCAATACAAAGGAACTTCTCAAACTAATGTTGAACTACCGTTCTTACAGCACTAGTCGGTCGGTCGGTCGGTCGGTCGGTCGGTCGGTCAGTTTATTTCTCATTTCTTATTACATTATCTAGAATATACAACTTCATACACACATAATGTAATATACCACAAATACAATATCTTACATACTTCTCATTTTGCAGTTGCATATTCCCATGCCGCATTATAATTAACCTAGGCTGTGTATATAATGGAGCATTTTAAAACTTGGGATCTATATTTTTGTTTCCCTTTATACCTTTTACTATTTTTCCTAGTTGTTCTCATTAGTCTTCCCTGTTTTCCAAAGCCATTTTTGTCTTGCCTTGCCAATACATTTTCCCAGTTTTTCGATTCAAGTTTCTTTTGCCTCTTATTTCATGTGATATGTTTTCCCAATTATGCAAAAGAAATTCGTCTCTCCAATTGACAATCAAAAATATAATGCCAAGTACTACCTTCTTTTTCGCACATTGGACATCTTCCCTTAATTTAATCATTCCTTATACCCTTTAGGTATATTACTCCTGTTCTAAACTATGCCAACCCTTTTCTTCCTACTTTATCACAGATGTCCCTGCCCCAATCATTGTTCAATGTTTTATATAATTTTAGAGATCTTTTGTTAAGATTAGCCCGAAATTCTTGTTTTTCAATATCTTCAATTCTTGTTTTTACTTCTTTCAAGAATCCCTTTTCTACCATAAGCACTAATGAAACTTAAATTAAATAAAACTTGACAAAAGAAGCTTGAGAAGGAAACATTTGAAGTCTAAGTTTAAATTTCCGGCATTTTCTATTTGTGAGAAGGCTGAGAAAACCCTGGAAGAAGTATGTCAGGAAAGATGGTCCTGGCGGAATTTCAACCACGTCTTCTAGTTCACGAGCGCATGCCTGAGCCATTCCGTGTCAACGACAAAATATTGATATAGAGGTTTTAATGGAAAGGATTTAATGTTTTAAGATCTCTAGGGAAAATATGTACACTTCTGTAGGTGATCACCAGACTACAAAGGTAATAAATAACAATATTATAATATTATTAGAGATAATATTTTATCAAATGACTTGTTAACAAAGTGCAAGTACAGTTTGGTTCCACACATTATAACCTTTATTAATTTATCACTTAGTTCAGGTTCAGTACCTGATGGTTGTAAAATCACAAGAGTTTTCCCAATTCATAAGGTATGTGATAGAGAAATTATGGATAATTATAGAACAATAAGTATTATTCCTGTGTTAGCCAAAATTCAGGAAAAAGTAATAAAAGTTAGGTTATTACAGCATCTGGAAATCCAGAGCTTTTTTCACTATCATCAGTATGGATTTATTAACAAATCTAGCACTATTGCTGCCACTATAGTTATTATCGTACCAATTCAAAGAGCTCTGGATAGAAATAGTTTAGCTGCTGGTTTATTTATTCGCCTAAAAAGGCTTTTGACACTGTAGATCATACTATATTACTAAAGAAAATTGAGTATGCCTGTGTAAGGGGACTTCCTCTCAACTGGTTTCAGAATTATCTTAGTAATAGGAAACAATTTGTAAATATAACCAACATTTCCAGTTCTCTATCAACAACTCATCATGGTATTTCACAAGGTTTTGTATTAGGTCCTATATTATTCCTAATTTTCATAAATTACATAGGATGTTTAAGACTAAAGGGTAAATTAACTATATTCGCTGATGATGTATGTTTGTTATATATAGATAACTCTGAGCACCCGCTGATATATGATATACAGCAAGACCTAATTGCATTGAATAACTGGTTTAAGTTTAATAAGTTAACAATAAATGTCTGTAAAACAAAATATATGTTATTCTATAAAATAGCATACGTACCAGTATTAGATAAAAATGTACATGTTGATAACCCAGTGATTGAAAGAGTAACACAAATCACATATCTTGGATTGATTCTAGACAGCACTCTTACATGGAAGTACCACAGTATGCATGTAAAAGGTATGATTTTTCCTGTGTTAGCAGTAATTCACAGGTTGAAATTCTTAAAATTCGGTGTAAATCATTTACGAAGTATCTACCATGCTTTAATTCAATCCCATTTGGATTACTTAAACATCTTATGGGGTAATTCTGCTAAATATTTCATTCATGACCATGAAGTACTTCAAAATGGTGCCTTGAAATTAATCTACAAACTACCCTTTAGAAAAAACACAACACTCTACCATGTAACTAACACTTTACCATTACAAGTAAGCATAGATTTGTCCTTGATAATATGTCTTCAAAAAATAAAAAATAATCTTCTAAAGTCTAATCTAACGTTTGAAAGCTCCTCATATATAGGTATATGATACAAGAAATAAAGGAAACTAAACAAAACCAACAGTGACCACTTCTACTGTTCGGCCGCTCTTTCTGCGGCTCTGACATTTCTCGAGAGGGGAAAGCAGGCTGTTGCCAATTCTTTAGTGGGAATTTCAAGCAGAGGAACAATGCGTATTTTAAATATTTCACGTAATTGCATATTTCACGAACCGGTAACCATATTATTATAATAGCGATAATAATAGGACTTACGAACCCTAAAAATCGGAATTCACGCACGTAAAATACACCAAAGAAAGTTCACCAGCGCCAGCAGCTAAAGCCACGTGGCTCAAACAAATTTAAGCTGGCAACACGGTGTTGGGTTCGGAAGCCACGCCTAGCAGCGACAATGCTGATTGGCGCTAGCAGACAGTTTTAATTTCCTGACCACGACACGGGATGTAGAAAATTCCAGTACTACCAACAGTTGCAGTTAGTATGTGTGAAAGGTGTGAACGAAATATTCGAATAGAGTGATGTTGTAATGGATATCTTGCATGATAATGAAATTGAAAGTTGGATTTCAGTGTTTTAAAGCTAATATAGTACTATAATTTGTTCTAAAGATAATTTTGAGGATATGTTTTCAATTGCTCATTACTCTTTGTTGGTACTATTAACCTTCCCCCTCCAACTCTTGCAGTCGCAAAGCGTCAGAGCCGGAGATACAACGGCCGGACTGTACTTATGGCCTGAACAGCTTAACCTCACACGTTACCAATTTATATAATGCACTGTCACTGGAACTGAAAGGCTGCAGGAACATAAAAGGTTTTAAAATGAAAGTTGCTGAAAATTTACTGAAGGCATATTTTGATAGCTGATGAAGTGTCACACATTTATAGCTGATTTGATTAGCTGAACTGGTTAAAAATTATGTATTTAATGTCTCAAATAATTTTTTTTCTGTAATGTTCTTTGCTACTATTATTTCTTGAGTTATAGTGAATGTTTGTATCTTTGTTTTATATATGTTATTTTTGTACGGTAATACATTCCTATTATGAAAATGTAATATAAGTATTGCTAAGGGATGTTTGCCATCATTTTATATATTTTTGTACTGTTCCTTAGCATGAGCTACGCCTCTGAGAACCTTTTCAGATAACAATAAATAAAATAAAAAAATAAACATACTTATAATGAATATTCGAATGGCATAACTTTTCAATTTCAAGTTTTCACCTCTCAATAGCCAAATGTAAGATTTTATTGACATTTCTCCAATCCAAAAAGCCATTTACTTGGAAGAACGTTTTTTATATTTTAGGTTCTCAAAAACTGCTTTAATAATTTCGATTTTAATCACACATACACGCTCAATTTGTCAGATGATTTTTTAACTATAGTGAACTACAAAGTACAAACTTCCAGTGAAATCTTTGCACTGAGTCTCTCTAGCGTTAGGGAAGATAAAATTGCCGTTATAAAGGCGTTTCTCGGCACTTGTCTGTTGAATACGTGGTTTAGAGTATTTATGTAGGGGAAGGACACTTGCGCTTTTTGTTCCATTATTAATTTGAAAATCGTTACAGTCAATATTCAAAATTATTTTTGAACATATGTTTTGCATATGTTTAATTGTACCAACTATATTATCCACAGTAAGTACTGACAGGAGAGAATTTTAAACATTTATAAATCTCACAGTTTCTCCAATTTGAAAACAAGGAACCTCATATTGGACAGCCTGACTATTATAAGACAACTTCGTTATTTCACAGTATCTCTGCGTTAGTTTTTAAGACAAATGTCATATTTATGATAAGGGGGATCCCCCTTCAAGACTTCGCACAGTTTTCATGGTCCCAACCCTTGAACACGCAGCACGGATCCAGTCTTCATGAAATTTTCGCCACAGATGAATGCAGTTGGTTCTTCATATTCAAAACTCAGTGCTTTAAAATCGCTAACAATGTTGCGGTTCAAGGGGTAGATGCCTCAACAAGAAAATGATGACTTAAAAGCTCCATTCTACACACTTTGGTGCTAATTCCTGAAATTCGTTGTTTCTTACAGTGGCATAAGATGGCTATCTAACATTTTTATTTTGTTGTTCAATGCATCATCTTCTCTTCCAAAAAAGTGATTTTATGTGTACCAATGAGAGGTTTGACTTTTGTTTCATTTCCTGCAGAAATTAATTTCAGTCTGTCTCCTAATGTGCTTTTAGGGAGATAGAACTTATCGTATTTGTTATTTTGCAAAATATATTGTGGAGTACTTTGAGCTATTTAGTGTGTTTTTATTTGACGCTAGATTGACTGAACCGTTTATAGATAGATAGATGGATAGGTAGGTATATGCATTTTATTTATTGCCAAGTACTTCCATATGTATAGCATATGGATAGATACAGTCAACATGAAAACTTGTATTTCATGGCCGGGATTTGAACCACGGATCTACTGATTAGTGGTTTACAGGGAACTTTGTTTATATATATATATATATATATATATATATATATATATATATATATATACGAGGGCTATCCAGAAAGTAGATTACGTTTTCGTCTGCTTCCGCTAGGGGCGGGGCTAGCGCGGCCATCTTGGGGTCAGAGCGTTGCGCAGCTCAGTCGGCATCTAGCCGTGCTAGTGAGAGGTTCGTGCTGTGCTCCGTTCAGATACTGTGACGGTTTGAAATGTCTGCGTTAATTGAAAATCCCGCGAGCTGCGAGGTGCGTGCAGTAATAAGGTTTCTGACTGCAAAAAACTGTAAACCGATAGAAATCTATCGGCAGCTTTGTGAAGTGTATGGGGACAACATTATCACTGAAGGTGGAGTGCGTCAGTGGGTCATCAGATTTAAAAATGGCCGAACCAATGTTCACGACGAAGATCGAAGTGGGAGACCCAGCATAGTGACTGCCGAACTTGTCGAAAAAGTCGATGCTAAAGTCCGTGAAAATCAAAGGTTCACATTAACGGAACTTTCTTTGAGTTTTCCACAAATTTCGCGAAGTTTGTTGCACGAAATCATCAGCGAAAAGCTTGGTTACCACAAGTTTTGTGCAAGATGGATTCCAAAAATCTTGACAGAGGACCACAAAAATCAGCGTTGAACTTTTTGGACGTTTACCATAAGGATGGTGACTCTTTACTGATCGCATCGTTACTGGTGACGAAACATGGGTGAAACACGTGAACTGTGAAACGAAATTGCAATCAATGCAGTGGGGGCACACAAGTTCTCCCCAAAAACCCAAGAAATGCATGCAAACAATGTCGGCAAGGAAGATGATGGCGACTGTCTTTTGGGACAGAAAAGGTGTGATTTTGGTGGACTTCCTGGAAAGAGGCACTACAATAAACTCTCAAAGGTATTGCCAAACTCTCCAAAAACTCAGAAGAGCCATTCAAAACAAGCGCAGAGGAATGTTGAGCTCTAAGATCTTGTTGATTCACGACAATGCCCGGCCCCACACGGCAAATGTCACTCGTGAAGTTCTTGAATCCTTTAAGTGGGAGTTGTTTCCTCATCCGCCGTACAGTCCCGACCTGGCACCGAGCGACTTCCACCTATTCCCAGCAATGAAGAAGTGGCTGGCTATGCAGCGTTTTGATGACGATGCACAGCTGCAAGAAGAGGTAACGAAGTGGTTGAAGGCGCAGGCGGCCGAATTTTTCGACGAAGGAATTTCCAAGCTCGTACATCGCTACGATAAATGCCTTAATTTGAATGGTGACTATGTCGAAAAGTAGTATTTGAGTGTGGCTTTCATCTGTATATAATAAAATTTGTTTCCTATACTTTGTTTACTTTTTATTCCAAAACGTAATCTACTTTCTGGATAGCCCTCGTATAATGTCACTTAGCAAGCCTAGTACAAGTGTGTCTAGTAGTGACTGCGAGAAAACTCGTAAGATATTACATAAGAAGGCTAGAAATATTATTTTTCATGTGTATTCTTTTTTCAAACAATTGTCAATTAAAGACACTTTCGAAAGTACTAATTTCGCTCAAAGCCGAGAATTAACGGCACAGGCTTGTCACGTGAGAGCTCATACTGTGACGAACATTGTTAAAGAAGACAAATAGTTCACCAAATTAGAGGTTCCCAAATTTAGGTCTCCTGGAAAACATAGAGCAACATTCTAATACTCACTGGTATCTTCCGTATTTATTAACATTTTAATAAAACAAACATTGGTTTAAAGTACATTACAGGGAGTATACAATTACAGCATCATTAAAGTAGAGACTATATTCACAAATCGTTGAAATGTCAGTACTTTGTTTCATTGTTGCAAACACCATTCTTTCGTGGAACGCATCTAATTTGTGTCATTTTGTTTTGTATGCATATGAACGATGCTGCGTAGGCGAACTGTTCTCATGTTCAAGGTCTTAAGCTGCTGTTTATGCCACCATGCAAAATCATTGTATAAGTTTTCACACACATGCGGAAATATTAAGCGAACTTTGCTATCAGTATCTGCACATACATCTCAGCCCACTGCTACAGGGATACCGGCAGACAAAGACAGGTAGGTGCCTCTT
Source organism: Mantis religiosa (assembly GCA_030765055.1). Lineage (NCBI taxonomy): Eukaryota > Metazoa > Arthropoda > Insecta > Mantodea > Mantidae > Mantis > Mantis religiosa. The sequence goes on along the minus strand of CM060948.1, from coordinate 169,936,501 downwards.
CTATCTCTGTTGCCCGCTGGCTGTAGACCTGACAATGCAAAGAGAACGCGAACACTTCATTGGTTGTGCCCATGTTCATTCTTATTTTGTAGCTACTCTAGAATCTGGTTCATTTTGGGCACAAATGGGCATGCCCCATCGCAGTAGCGATACTACACGACTTGTTTTTAATAACTGCTATCAGCTTGCTTTAGTATACATGTACATACTCATTTATTACTGTGTTTGTCTTTCACTCTTGTTCATAGTTTATTATTTGTTTATTTATTTTCATATCACATCACAGTATCACTTCACTATGGTCATGTTGTCACTTTAATATTTCATTTTAATTCATCATAGTTAATGCTTTGAATAAATGTCTTAAGCTCTAATGTTGTGTGTGATTAACTGGCCATTTGTAGCTATCGAATTCGATGGTTCTCTTCATTATGTCCCTTTGTTGTTTTAGTTTGCAGAATCGATGGATCAGATGTTCCACTATTTGCTGTTCTATATTATTCCAAGTCTGTTTTGTGTGTGTGTGTGTGTGTGTGTGTGTGTGTGTGTGTGTGTGTGTGTCTGTGTGTGTGTGTGTGTGTGTGTGTGTGTGTGTGTGTGTGTGTGTGTGTGTGTGTGTGTGTAATTTACATCCTCCAACATTAAGTCATATCGGACGGTGAATGGAATGGGTGAAATAATTCTCAAATGATCCCAGGGTCTCTAGAGCTGAGAGTTACCTGACATTCGTCTTTTATGATAGGGGAAAACCCCGGCAAAAACCTTATCCAGGTAGCTCACCCTGACCGAGAACCAAGTGTGTGCAGGTATGATTTTGTTAATCCGTGACCAGAGCGAAGTTTAAATTAATTTGTGTTTGCATTCTTTCTTTGACTGATGGTATGAAATCTTTGCAGGTTATATAATTTTATTGACATTAAGTTAATTTAGATTAGGTAAATGATATTAGGTTTGGTAAAATCTGTGCCAGCTAAAGATATTTTAGGATTTATTATTTTATTTATAGTATTAGCAATTTTATGTTTAAAAGAACCTTATTGTCCCCTTCGTTGTATTACTCCACTCTTCTTGCCACTTCTGGGTCCCTTGTCCTTGAATTTCTCTGACAACTGTTGTTTTTGGTTTTTTGCTGTATGCATAGTCAGTTCCATTATCAGGTGCAGCCTCCTTAGTAAGTTTATCAGCTAATTCAGTATCAACAAATCCAGCATGTGCTTTGATCCGAGCAAAATTATTATCTACTTCTGATCTATGAGGCTTCTGAGTTTATTTTCATTTTCTTCCATTAATTGATTAAGCTATGGATTGCTTTGGATTAGATCTAGGGTAATTTTGCTATCTGAATATACTGCAGTTATCCTTTTTTTGTAGTTGTATGTTCATGTCCTCAAGTGTTGTTAATGCCCTAAGGATTGCCACTTGTTCAGCTTGGTTATTAGAGCACCTGTCATGTAATTTCGCTTTGATTCTGTGTAAAATATCGCCTTGTTTAAATATTATTGCTGTTGCTCCAACCTTGCCTTGGATTTTGCTACCATCTGTGAAGATTTCTATTTCATAATATTTGTTGTCGATAACTTCTTACGTAAGTCTAGTATCTGCTAGATGTGTCCAGTTTGCTATTCGTTAAGATCATGATTTGCTGAATCTGGTCTCCTCTGGATGTTCTAATATTTGACTGAAAGTGGTTAAACAGGGTACGCTACGTGAGATTGTTTTCACTTCTAGATATTCCTGAAGGACGTAATGTTAATAATTTGTTTATAGTTGCATCTTATTTGTGTTATATGTATGTAATTGTTGCTGTATGATGAAGTTGTATTTCAATAGATCTCCAATTATAATCAGTAAAATAGACTTTTATGCAGACGGCTGTTAAGGATTTTGTCTGTTTGTCAACAAAAATAGGAAATGGATAAGACAATTATTAAAGTCTTATGAATTCACGATTTCCAACACATTGCAACTGTGATATGTACCGTCTGCGTTTACTTAATTTATATTTGATTATTTTTAAAATAAATAAGAAAATGAAATGTAAGCAGTGCCATCTACACATTCAACTATTGAAATAGTTCTTTTCCGTGTTTCGCGCTCTATTGGTGAAAACCGGCATATATTGGACTACTGCCCAGAACATGCAGTGCAGTAGTTTAAATTGATTGTTTACTGCCATTCGATCACATGACTCGAAATAGCTATTTCACAACAAATATAAGTTTTGAGCTCCCATGAATCCAATGAGCGCACTTTTGAAAGAGCCCTCGTTGCCATGGTCGTTAGAACGCATGTCTCTAGCGTTCCACCGCGTAAAGGGTCGCGGGTTCGAGTCCCGCCTTGGGCATGGGTGTTTATGTGTATAGTGTATATGTGTGAAACTATAGGATACAGATAATAAATTAAACGGAAACAATAAAAATACGGTTAAATAAGAAAAATAAAAATATACATAGATGTATATTTTTTCCTTAAAAAAAGTTTCTGTGTATTTGTGTGTATGCGTGAATGTGTGTACATGCATGCGTATGTGTGTGAGAACAGCCTAAAGTCAACCCTTAGTGCCGGATAACTGTCACAAACGATCCGGGGCTGCAACTTACTAATATTTATTTGCAGACGATACAGCCATCACCACGGCATCCACCATACACCTCATAGTAGTCCACCGCGCACAGCGGTACCTGACATGCTTTCTGCTTGGTTTCTCACTTGGAGACTCCAGATAAATGCTTCTAAATCGTTAGCTGTTACTTTCACTCGTCGCCAACAACAAGATGTTCCTGAGCTACGCCTGGCAGGAGTAGCAGTACACCGAAGTTCTGAAACCCAATATCTTGGAGTACTACTCGACATGCGCCTCACTTGGAAAGCCAACATTACATCGGTCGCCTCCAGAGTATCCAAACGAATGTGAATGCTCTATCCCTCGTACAACAGAAAGTCCCCCCTAGCTCTGCGGAATAAACTTCTTATCTATAAACAGGTACTAAGACCCACCTTGACCTACGACTGCCAGATATGGGGCGCTGCTGAAAAACACATCTTCATAAACTACAGGTCCTTCAAAATAGATACCTCCGCATTGCAACAGCTGCTGAATGGTATATTCCAAACGCAAACATCCACTCTGACGTATCCTTTCCTAAATTAACAATTTGCGAAATTGTTAATTTCCTAAATTAACAAATCCTTGACCTTTCCCGAAGGTTCTATGCCAGTCTTCCAGATGGTTTTAACCAACTTATCCGCGGCCTCGGGAAATATGATATTGACCCTTGGAACTCTTACCAACATACCAGAGTTGCACCAGCCACATAATACGAGAGCTGTTCAGTAAAGAATGATCACAATTTTTTGACAACGTACCTTTACTCATCCTCATAATTTTGATGGTCATTCTCAAAATAGTCTCCCCTCAATGCGATGCACTTGTCCCAGCGTTTCTGCCAGTCTTCAAAGACATGCTGGAAACCATTTTTTGAGAAATCCTTCAAAATCGCCTCCGCGGCCTTCACCACTGCTTTTGATGATGGATAATGCCTCCCATGAAAGCGTTTCTTAAAGTCATGGAATAGAAAAAAGTCACATGGAGCTAAATCCGGACTACAGGGAGGGTGAGGGATGCACTTTACGATGATTTTTGCAAGATATTCAGCAACAACACTGGCAATATGTGGCCGCACATTATCGTGGGGCAGCATCCAGCCTGCTTCAGGGAAATATGGCCTTTTGCGCCTGATATGGACTTGCAATGTTTTCAGGACATCCCTGTAGTATTGTGCAGTTACTGATGTGTGTGCAGGTACAACATGCTGATAAACCATTCCATGAGTATCAAAGAAAGAGATGACCATAACTTTCCTAGCAGAAGCAATCACTTTTGCTTTTTGGGGGGGGGGGGGGTTGGTGAAGGAGATTTCCACACTGAGCTTTGCTGATTGTACTCGGGATCAAAATGATGTAGCCAAATTTCATCAGCAGTGATTACGTTTGAAAGAAACTCCGGATCTTCCTCTAACATCAACTTTAACTGCATGCAGACCTGCATGTGAAGGTCCTTTAGTTCCGGAATCAACAGTCTTGGAACCCATCGCGCACAAATACGTCTCATGTGTAATGTTTCTGTCAGCAAGCTAATGAAATGTTCAGTATTTCAGAAAGTGCTATTAAGGCAATTCGTCGATCCTATCGCACAATGGCAGCAGCAGTATTGATGTTTTCTTCCATAAGAGCAGCAACTGGAGCACTGGGTTCACCTTCCTTTGAAATTGATTGTCTTCCCGCTTTAAACATTTTAAACCACCTTTGAGCTGTGCTGTAGGGAAGAACAGACTCTCCATATACCTCCTGTAACATTGCATTGGTCTCAACTGAAGATCTTTTGAGACGAAAGCAGAATTTCAAAGTCGCATATTGTTCCTCGCGTGTTGCCTCCATTGCAGTGGTAGGCGTTACTGAACATGTCTGAACTTGCCTGGTTCTCACAGGCGGGAACCAGGAGTACCAACAATGAAACTACTGCGGCGTGTTTGTTTCACATTAAGCTAACAGAATATAATAAAATTGAATTTTAGCGCAAAAAATTATGACCGTAAAAAATTGTGATCATTCTTTATTGAACAGCCCTCGTAAATGAAGACAATGTAATGGAACCAGTGACCAGGATGATAGCGATAATAACTCAACATACGAAAAGTTCAGGCGTAGAATAACTAAGACATGATTAAATGCAAAATTGTTTAACTCAGTGTTAAGTTGTGTGTAAGTGAAAAACCTTTGTGGAACTATTGTATGTATTTTGTTGGAAACTGTACCTACCCTGAGAGGCGACACGTGAAGTAAACAATCCGGTGATACTTGAGAGGGTGAAGTCATCGCAGTGAAATATCGCTGTAACTGAAGGCCATGGAAAACAGGTAAAAGACTCGAATCAAAGCTTTCACTTAAATAATTCATGCCCCATTTCACCAACAAATGTTAAGACTTAACACGAGTTTAGCAATAGCTACAATAAAAATTGCACTTCATCAACAAGTGTTAGCTTAACACTCGTATTAAATCTCTTGTTAAACTAACAAGCCAAATTTCTGTTGTTAAGTCCTTATCAACTGTAAATAGTCAAGATTGGCGGTCATGCACTCAGCTGTTGATGTCGATGTATTTAAGACCGTCTAAATGGCATTCGTAATAGAGTACGACCTATGAGGAGAAATTATTTTGAGGAGCTATCAGAAGAAAATTTTCTACAGAGGTATAGACTGTTGAAACAAGTTGCTATGAAGGTTACTGCGGAAGTACAAGAGAGGTTAGAACATGCAGCGAAAGGAATATGCCGATCTCGCCTTTGCTTCAAGTATTAATAAATTTGTGATTTTGTAATTCACTGAATTATGTGGATAATACATTGTCCACCTCCCGTCTTGAAACGTTCAAGTCACTCGTCACTTGTCCTTCTTCGCACCTCGTTTTAAATTTACGTAATACTGACGAAGTTGTTTGTTGCTTGCAGTAGTGACACATGCATTTGAATTAAATTCGTTTCCAATATTTTCCTACGTGACATCTCACGGCTTTTGTTTAGGTTTTTGTTCACCCGCCATTTTTTCAGCTGTGTATAGACGAAAATGAAAACAAAAGTGCATCGCAGTACGTTCAGAAAATAATACGACTCACCCATAGCCTTCTATAGCTGTAATATTTTCAAGTTTCTTGGCGTTAACACGTGTTTGTTAACATTTTCAGAAAACATATTGGTGAAATGCAAGAAATTTAACAACTTTGTTAGCGCTGTGACAATTGTTACGTTACATTTGTTAACGTCCATGTTAACATCTGTTGGTGAAATCAGGCATCAGTTTTCAAGAATCATTGCGTGACCTGTAGTTTGCTCCTGTCTCTGTTTATGCGAGCGCGTGCGTGCGCTTGTATCTGTTTCTGTCTGTGTGTGCGCACGTGTGTCTGTGAACAGTATCAGGATAATTTGTATTTTTATGCTATCCACTGTGAAGCATTGAACTAATCACCTGTTTCACTGTGGGTCATCTTTCTGGTGCTTAGTGATAAACTTTTCATGAATAATAGCTCTGAAACATTTAATTCAGTTTTCTACTCTTTTTTCCGTTTGGTGTCTCATCCTAGTTTAATCCTGCTGTAAACATCTGGGTGGGAAGAGAGACAGAGAGAGAGATATTAAGACAGAAAACGGTAAAGCTGTTGATTGGTTTAGCGAAGTTAATGGGTGTTTTCTTTTATTTGTATTAGTATGATAAACCCTTCCTTTAAGTACAGTACTGTAAGTAGTTTTCCGATCACTGCTCTGTGCGAGCTAATTTCGGAGAGAGAAAAGTATGCAAATGTTTTGATTCTTATAAAAGTAATAGCCCCACATTTTATCTTTCTGCTTCACATATCACAAAGATGTGTTCTGGGCTCGTGAGTCCTGAAAGGAATATTTACAACAGATATATACATTATATATATGTATGCTATATACAGATTAGACAAAAAAACATGAAATTATACACACCTTTAACTTATTATGTTAAATTAAGCTGCATTTTATATAACAATTACTAAAGGACACTGCTATTATATAATATTTTTGCATTCGTATACCAGGCAGCTCTCTCACAACGGGTTCTGCATCGTGTTGAATGCTCATTAAGATGTTATTTTTATAGTGTGGAGTTGCTTCTGATATTTAACACTATTTCCTGTACATCACAAGCCCAAGAACACTTATGTATATGCAATTTAAAATCAGTAAGCTTTTCATCATAGAGCAGGCCGGTGCTTCAGCCGAAATAAAACACAATCGAGGCAAACCTTTAAAAAGTGGCGAGAGGCATTGTTTCGCGGTGCTTAAAGAAAGAACCCCGGAATCGTCTATAAAAAGCATTAAACTGGTGATCTCCTTGGTGTTTCCGCAAGTAGTGTGTATAGTGTTAGAATGGAACAGAAAGCATCGGGAACTCTAAGAACACCGGGGAAATCGCGTAAATACAAACAGCTCGTGGAGAATTACGACGATTTTACGAAACGTGTTATAAGCAGTAAAGTTCATGATTACTTTTTCAGAAATGAGCCGCCGACTCTAAATAAGGTTTTGCATGCGGCAAGCTCTTACACAGACTTGCCAAATTTTTCAAGAAGTACTCTCCATCGGTTGTTGATAGATATTGGATTGAAATTTCAAAAGCGAGGGCGGAAATCAGTTATAATGGACAGAGAAGATATTGATATGTGAAGACGTAAATATCTGTGCCAAATCGAAAGTTTTCGTAGATATCCGATGAAAGGTAACCATTATGTTACTGAATGATTCTATTAATATTTCAACTCATAGATTTAATAAATTAATTTGTAACCTAATTCTATTTATTGTCTAGAAGTTAACGCTGCTATATATACTTCTAGTGTTGCATGCAGCGTCTAACACGCGGAGAATTGAGTCAACTCCGCCTTATTGTTTACAGCAGGATTAAACTAGCGTGTGACAGAGTATAGCATGTACTTTTCGATATATTATAGGTACATTTTTATGTGCGAGGGAAAAATATATTAAAATAATGTTCGAATTCCAAATCCAGACATAGCCACCACCTCTTTAAAGATTTAACTGCCACTTATATCTACTATATTTCATTAATCACCTTGTATATACAAAGAAATGTGCTGCAAAATCATGTATACAAATGTTTATCTCGATTAATGTGAAGCAAATAGAATAACATGCGTTGTAAGAATAGTTTCTTGATTGATGCGCAGAAAAAGTCATATGATCCCTCCTTTTTACAGTCAGCTCTGAGGATATTAGTCACGTAATCTTCTTCTCTGATCACGAAAACAGTGGTATTTTACATTTTGTACTACTGTGTGTTGATATTCAAAAGCCATTTTAATTAAATACTGGAATCCATGCTAAAAATAGGAAGTTGCACCATTCATTACTTGGTTATAAACATCTGAAGGTCAGACTAGTTTATTTTCTGAGAAATGGCATTAGAGTGTCTGTCGTGAATCTCTTACTCCTGCACTCATTTATAAAACATCAACTGCTGCATTTAATTGAATGAAACAAATACTATATCGTGATTTGTAATTTTTTTTTCCATTTATACCCGGCCTTTAACTCCAATGGTCATATCGGCGGCCGTTCTCCTTTCTTTGGAACATATCGAAGGTGTTAACTCATATTCGTTTTGTTTTAATCATTATATCACGCACACATTCACACTCTCATTCATACTTCTAGACTCTGGAGAAGATGAGGAATTATCTTGGTCAGCGAAAAATCCCCCCACACCGCCGGGAATCGAACCCGGGACAGGCAGATGCTCTACCGATTGAACTACGGGGCCAGTCTTTTATATTATTGTGAAGCATTGTACTAACATATTTCAGTATATATGGATGGTTTCCTCTGATTTTACAACTAGTAAACTTTGTGTGAAGAATAACTGTGAAACATAAACTTCAATTTTCTACTCCATTTTGAGTTTGGTCACAGGTAAATGTCAATGTATCACACATCCATATGGGTGTGCATGCAAAGTTTTCTACAGCTTTGGCATAACACATTCTTGCACTGAAATCTCTGCTTTATTGACGCAATAAAGCAACTCAAAGTGATGTCAACTACCTACATTAAATTTATGTCACCTACCACCATGATGGTTTGCGGTTAACCAAGAAAGTCTTTGAGTATAAGTCCTGTCCCTTTAACAGTAATGCGGTGTCAGCAGAGATACAGTGAAGTTCTCAATGACACGTTTTCGCTGCTGGCTGGAGTTACACACCATGATTCCGCTGCAACAGTCAAACTTCGGGTTGTCGATACCAGCGGAGTATGTAGCCTATAAAAAACATATGCATTTCCTCAATATAACGCCAGATCCATCCGCCGCACTGCAAGGACATATTCCCTGGAGCAGAATCATTGGTTTTTCATTATAGAGTAAGTTTAATACGCATTATCATACTTGAGAGAACAAATGAGCGTTTGAGGTCTACAGCTTTCGCTATGGTGTTTCCGAATAGCCGTTGACAGATCGTCAAAGCAGGGTTCGTGAACGGAAGTTCTGCAGTTCAAATCCCACTAAGAGCATAATCTTTGACTGACTGTCATGAGACAGATAAAAATGAGTTTTATTAGTATTTTTATAATCCCAAAACTAAAGTTTATGCAAATTATGAAAGGGTAGAGCCAGGCTGAAAAATTCAATGTCATAGACGGGATTTGAATCACGGATCTTCTGGTCTCCGTCCAGCCGATCTACCCTTTGATAGTGCGTCCTACACACGGCTAGTGTGAAAGAACAATTAATTTCCATTAATTGCACCTAATAGTGGTCCGAACTATAAAGTCCGAGCCTTAAAGTACTTCCAGTACAGTAAGTCGCCATTAAGGTATTTGTCTCATGTATTTATGAGAACTCCTAGTGGTTTACCGGAAAAATACCAGTCACTTGGAGAATTTAATGTCATGTTGGCACGTTGGCATGGTAGCTCAATGGTTTAGAGCGGCTGGACGGAGACCAGAAGAACCATGGTTCAAATCCCGGCTATGGCATTCAATTTTTCAGTCTGGCTCTACCCTTTCATAGTACTTCCTACACACAGCTAGTCTGAAAAAACAATTAATTTCCACTTTATGCAAATTGTTATAATCCGAGCGCGATTACTTCATGAATTATCTGGATATTAATAAGAGTGAGGAAGGAGGTGGAATTTGCCTTTATGTGAAAGGAAATAAACTTTTATGGAGGACTACACATCTCTAAATGGGGCTATTCCTCAACATATATACTGCAGTAACGTTATCACTTATTATAGAGAAAAGGTATGTAAAACAATTGAATTGTGCTCCATCTACACTTAATAAACAATTGTTGGGGAGGAATTAATGAGTAATGACACAGCTGAAATGAAAAATAACAGGTAACTAGAGTATCACAACTGTTAAAACCTCTTTTTTCCAAATTAAAACGTTTTATTTGAAATCAGCAGATAGTAGGTAACATGAATAAGATCAAATATCACAAATCAGACATCGCCAAACTGCAGCATACAGGTTGCGATATTTTCACTTTTCATACTTGTTCTGTTGTCTGTCACAACTAAGTTATATGTAGAGAATAATCTCTCACTGACAGCGTTGACATCGGTAACCAAAGACATTGAAGTGACTTTTCACAGAAATTGCGGTAAGAATCAGCTTTTGCCTTCAATGTCAGGAGTACTTTTACTATATCTAATCTGTTATCGTTACCATCATGGTTTTGCTGTTCAACAATGCCACCAAGCTCTTTGTAACAAAGGAGCAAATCAGAATCACAAGTAATAACACCGGTTTTAAATGCATTTAGTTGTTTAAATGCTGCCATTACATGATTTAAATCACCTATACTTGATTTAGTAACAAGCCTAGAAGGTTCAAACGGATTATATATCTTCTATGGTTATTACATCATCAGTTTCTTTGTCATAATGGAGTTCAATTTAGACAAAGTCATACGGCAGCAAACTTTTAGATTCTCTTGTACTGCTTATCTAACACTGGGATCCATGATATGATCTAAAAGTGCACTTACTCTGTTTCCAAGGTGACCACTCTCTAATATTTCACATTCGGCTCTCAGCGAGTTAATTCGGAATAAAACAAGATGAGCCACAGTTTTCTTATATTGAAATTCTAATATTGGATCTGTTATCAATCTGCAATTTTCAGAAACAAATGCTGCCTGTAACTTTACAATATTGCAGCACTTGGCATCGCAAAAATGATCATTTAACAAATTTTACGCAGGAACTGAAAGCTTTTCTTTCAGAAAAGAAGTCAAAAATTGCATCAAAATAGCTGGCAATGTAAACTACTGAATTAAACCAGATAGACTAGCGTGACGGTACGGGCAATAGAAACACTTTTAGCTTCCAAATATGCGTGGCTTTCAGTGAGGTATTGTTTGTATTCGTTTTTTAACTTTCGGCCATTTTGCATTGTCCTGAGGTACAATATTTTCATGTTTAATGTAATGTCTGAGAGTAGCTTCCTAGAAGTTCAGTACCTTCTCAGTACCTTTAGTCAGCATAATAGGAGTTTTTGCTGTGCACGATATGGTATCCAATATATAACATTTTCAGTTAGCATATGACAAATAGTTCATAGTATCATGGACCAGTTGGATGAGTGGTGTCCGTTTATTGTTGCACTGCTTAGCTGTTATTTCAGTGCGAATGATGATGTCACTGTATTGGCTTTGTTAACTGCTAAATTTTATCTTGCTTTCGTTAACTTTGTAAACATTTTTTTCATGACTTTAACTTCATGCTATGAAGACATGAAGGTTAAATTAAAGTTACACATATGCAATTTGAAATAAATATAAATTTTTCTATGCAGACTAAAAGTAATATACGTTTTCTCATGTATCGCTAAAAAATATTGTTCTCGAAAAAAGGAAAAATTTGCGAAAATTCGCGAAAAAGTCATTAAAAACAAAAACTCTTGCCCCTGGTCATATCGGACGATGAATGAAATGGGTGAAATGATACTCAAATGAGTCCAGCGCCCTCCCGACATTCATCTTTCAGGATAAGGGATAACTCACCCTGGCCAAGATTTGAACTCGGGTCCTCTAGGCAGACACGCTACCACTTACGCTAAAGAAGCGGGGACGCGTGTTTTAGGATAAGGCAAAGGTAGTTTTGCAAAAGCTGAAACATTATCATTGTCATCACCTAAGTTCAGGTCGCTGACAATCACGACACTTCACAATTGTTAGAGTATATTTACATTCATTCAACAGTTCTTAGTGTTAACATTAAGAATTACGTAACAAAAGGGTAAGCACTGCTTTAGACATGTTTTGATGTAAACATCTTGGTGTTCTGGGCGGTTAAATATGATATAACGGTTATAACAATACATATAGTCCACTCACACACAATATTGCTTAACACTTTTAAATATTCTTAAGCAGTGTGTTTTACAGTGCTTCACAAATTCCATACGTCTTAATTATATTGAAATTTTTCTTTAAACATAATAAAGTATAATCATCATGAGACCATAGTAAAGTCGTGATAAACACCACGTAATTGTATCTATTTATACCGGTATGAATGAAACATTAAAAAGACCTTATCGATAGCTGCATATGCATTAGTCATTATGATCATTTATATGTTTCTGCACCAGCTACTGCAACTGTCATTAATGACTTCTGGAAGCAATAATATTGGTGAGATATAATCCCTACGTTGCAAAGATTTAGAGGATCCTTAAGTTCTTCTTTCTGTATGGGACTGGACTGAACTACTCTACCGAGGGGATTCCAGCCTAGACATCCAAACTTAGTGTATTGTACTTATGCCCCCAAGTGGGGCACCCCAAGAAGGAAGGATGAGGCAAGAGGAGACAGAGGGCGGCCGTCCCAATGAGCCACGACAGTGCAAAGGGTAGGGTCCCTACACATTACCAGTTGGAAACTCCCCGGCAGGCCAGTACAACCTTCTGTGGCCCTGATACGGCTCCACCAGACCGGGTTTGGAGGAAGTTTAACCAAGAGCATATCATCGTGCTAAGCAAGGTCGAGACACCCGCCAACACTTCTACCCTGAAAGACACCACCAGAAGAGAGGTCATCATCATCATCATTATCATCATCAACTTCCTTCATGTTTTAGGCATTACTGGCTGTTGCAGTCTACATAATTTATTTTACTGGTTCCACCTTCTTCTTGGTCTTTCTATGCTCCTCTTTCCTACTTGTCTATAGTTCGTAAAATAGAGAGGTAATCTTTCTTTCTCCATGTCTTGTACATGGGTTACCCATTTACTTCTATATTCTTGTACTCTGTCATTCAGGTCGAATATCTCTAGCTCTTCACGTATATCTTCATTTCGTTTGTGGTCGATTTTTCTGTATCCCGCAATGCTTCATAGAAATTTCATTTCATTTGCCTGAAGTTTTCTTTTATCTTTGTCAGTTATGATCCATACTTCGCTGCCATATAGTATTTTAGGTACTAACATTACTTTGTAACATTTTAGAATAGTATCTTTACTTGCTTTAATTTTTAGACATCTTTTTATTTTTCCATTTATATAGTTGAATGTTTCTGACTTATTAATTACGTCAGTTTCTTTCTTATATGACATGTAATAACCCAAGTATTTGAACTCGTCTATCTGTTTTATATTATTACGTTCTATTACAATTTTTGATCTAATACTCTCTTTACCTTTAAAAGTCATTACTTTACTTTTATTTGGAGATACAGATATATTAAACTCTCTTAAAACTTTCTTTATCTCGGGTATTGCCTTCTGAAGATTGTTTTCTGATTTAGAGATAATAACCTGGTCATCTGCAAATATAAGGAATATTACAAAGTTCTTTACGTTCAGATTTGTGGTATATATTCCTATATTCCTATACTACTAATCCATTGTCGTACATATAAATTTTAAAAAGTAGTGAAGACATACTGAAATCTTGTCTTAAGCTTAGATTTATCTTTTCTATTTTGTGGTGTTGTGCTTGTATTTGTATCTTTGTGTTCTTATAGATATTTTTAATAGTTTCTATTAGGTGGAGTGGAATACCTCTTTTTTCCCACAATTTTCCATAATATTTGTCTCTTAATCTTATCAAAAGCCTTAATACAAGTATAATCTATAAATAAAAGATGCTTTTCTCTGTTGAATTCTCTATGTTTTTCTATCACTTGCTGTAGTATAAATATATTGTCTATGCAACATCTTCGTACTCTGAAGCGACTTTCTTCTTCTAATAATGTTACTTCTAATATTGGCTTTAGTCGTGCCGTTATTATTTTTGTATATATTTTATACGTGGTATGCAGTAAACATACGCCTCGGTAGTTTTCACATTTTGTTCTATCGTCCGTTTTAAATATTGGTTTAACTATTGATATATTCCAATCTTTAGGTATAGTTAGCCAACATTTATTTAGTAGATTGAGGAGTCTTGTTTTAAAATTCTTAGACGCATATTTTAATAATTCATTATTTATTCCAAATAAATAATTAAAGATGATGTCAAATGATAATGGAGGAGAAATGGAAGGACAGTAAATTCGGGGGATGTAATTAACCTATCCAGCATTCGTCTGCAACCCGGACACCCCCGAGAAAAGCCAATGGGTCAAGCAGATCGGCTACAGGAGTCGAACACGGAGCTCCCGAATGAGAGCCACAGATGGAACAAATTGAGCCATCTTGCTCGGTTTCTGTATGAGAATTGAAGAAGAATACAAATGCAACCTCGTTTCAGTTCTGCTGAAGATTACCATTCTTGTAAATTCTTCAGAATCATTGCTGTTGAATTTAAAATAAACTTCTTTTCGATACTGAAACCACGTTATCTCAAGCCAGTTTATATTATTTCCATTTATGTCAACTTTTCTCTTTTGGAAAATTCAGTACATCCTTCTGCCGAACTTCAGATAAAAGTCATTCTGACGGTAGTGTACCATTCTGATGGTTCAAATATATCAAGCAGTTTTGTATTTTCCTCTATCGAGGCATCAATGAATCCCTCTCTATTTGCGAGTGACTTGGCTCGAAGAACACGTGGTTTATCACAGGGATATTACGACTCCAGGAATGTAGCAGTCAGGTTTGTATTTCTATTTTGCCCTCCGCATATATTGGAAAAGGAATTTCACTCTTTACCATGTGCATTTCTTTTCCGAGGAAAATAAATAAACCTGAGGCAAGTTCTGCAGATGCATGTTTGGTTGTCCTTTCAGTTCACATATAGCAAGTGTGTTTCTTAAAGCTGTGATGTGCACAGCAAGTAGTTGTTGACAGAACAATGCTTTAGTGTTCCCTTTGGACAGTAGCAGTTAGCCTACAGGTGAAATACAACTAAATGGGTTTTTCCTGATAGAGCTTTCATCTTGATTATCGTTCTCTTAGCCCTTGTTAAATGCTTCCGAATAATGTGAGCATCCTGCTCTGAACGGCGAATCTCTTTCTTTGTGGCATTCATGAGAGAGAACCTGTAGCAAGTATCACACAAGTTATTTTTAGGTACATGAAAGTATATGTTAAATTCTGCATTAAGTATGTATCGATAGAAGGATTCCTTCTAAGGGGTGATATCATTAGTTTTGCGAATTTCAGCGTATATTAGATATATTTTTCAAAGCTTTAACGCACGAGACAAGTACTGTAGCAGGTATTTCATGTTTTTTAAAAAGAATAGTTAAAGGAATTGAAATATGTCATGAAATAGATATATAATATAAGGTAGGTGATGTGTAACCATGACAACCTCAGATGAGAGGAAGTTGTTATCTGTTTCAAAGATCTCTCTTCCACAAGGAACAAATGTGCAAATAAGGAGTTACAAATGAATTCATTTGTGTGATGCATAATAGATGCATCAATAGCTAATGTGATATTAATTTATAATTGGTATTTTGCAGCATTAATAGCAGGAAAAAAGGCAATTATCAATAATCTTCAACATTTTGTAAGATCAAGTATCGAATTCTATATGTGGAATAAAATATTCCTCTTTGGGAAAGTATGTTTAAAAATTCAATCAATCAGCAGTAGAATCTGATATTTCTCAGCCCCGAGACTACGACCCTGGGGAATAGAACTCATCGCTCCAGAATTACTGATGCGCCTACAGATCGAGAGTTGCAGGGAAAAATTCTAGATTTCAAGATCGTCACCAAGGGTGAGAAATTCATCAGCACCCCCATCATCCCAATAAACTGCTTCAGTACTTAATCCTTTGTAGCATAATGTGAAGGGAGATTTGGAAAGTGGTTGGTGTAAGATTTAATTATTTCTTTCGTAATTTCTGATTTAAATAGAGCTGGTCTGTGCTGTCCTCATTGATCTCTAGAAATTATGTTGTACTTCTTCCTTTTTAAGAGAACCTGGCGTATGAGTGATGCAGTCTCATCAAACATATTAAGAAAGGACTGATAAATTTTGACCCTCTTTGTTTAAAAAGTGTTTCTTTGTATATGTTCTCCGGGATGAGCCTGTAGAATTCCTATTACTTTATTTATCCACCTTTCTAAAAGCAAACTGACATAACCGCTGTCTGTTGGTGTCACCCAAACTCTAAAATTCTTCATGCATTTTTGGTGTATCAGCTTCAGTGAGCTTCTTAAAGCTACATTTCCGTAATAATTTCAAGCACAATAGGTAGTATGGAGTTGAACGTCAAATTAGCTATGGCGCCAAGAGATATGTAGCAATCAGCTCCACCATAACGTGTGAGGCTCGCATTTGGAAACTCCTGGGTTATATTTCTGTCAACCAGCCATTCTGACGGTGGGTACTTTGTAACTTTCCCTAGATAGTAGGCAAATGAGGAGTAGTTCCTCATTTACCACGATTTTCTTTCCATTATTTCCCTTTCATTCCAATGGTGTGGTTCCAGATTTCGTGATGCATAACGGTGACGTACACCATTGCGGATGCTTTTCAAAGGAAAGAGTATTCCCTGGGGATACCTGCTTAGTTGACGGGTCGTTCATCCCCCTCTATGGGCAGTTCCATTATAGAGATGTGTTTTAAAGTCTGAAATTGGTATGAATTTCCATACGTGTCCTGTAACTTCCTGTGTTACCTTCACTTCATACGTTTCCCCTAAGGGGTGCCACCTGTATACCAATAGAATGTCTAATGTAATCATTTCTACAAACGTGTATCTAATTTGTATGAAGTAGACCGAAATTTAGCCTCTTCAGGCCTGAATCTATGTTAGGGAAATATTTTTGAAAAAGAATTTCATATTAATCAACTTAAATACATCCCCCAAAGTATTTTTTGACAAAATAACAAATTTCCGAAATGTAGTTTACCCTGTAGGATGTGTAGAGCATGTGCTACACTGGGACTCAAACACTTCTTTTAACACACATTACAAATAATGCATTTATTCTGAATTTAAGGAAAATTACCATGCAGGTGTTGAACGAAAAGCTATTTTATTGAGCTTTGAGTAAACACAAGACATGTAATATGTGTTTTAATGTCATACATCGCTTATTTGCTATGGAACTCCAAAAAACAATTGCGATCACTAGTAAAACACAAATAGACTTTCATTGGTTGCACATGACAATTGCAAAACCCTTACACCCTGCAACCCTACAACGAGATCTGATCTCTTGTGTGTCACTCATCATTACCGGCATGTGCATAACATTTTTGTTCTTGCAGGCAGAGGAGGTAAGCCTTGAGTTGCTCGCCGCTTTTTTCTTGTTGCTTCTAATTCTACTTCTTCAAAATTTGGACTCTCATTTGAAGCACTTTTGTCATGAAAATATATCAAGTTTTCGGCTACATCCAGCTTGAACATAAAATAGGACAGTATATCCTTCTTGGTCCATTTTTGAGACTGTGCAGCTTCCCTGTATTCAATCCACGCACTTGCAATGGAGAAATTAAAAAAGTGGTGAACAGTACTTACTGTCTACTTTTTGATTCTGTTCCTCATAGAATATTTGCTCAGGACGCTATCTAATAGTTCCACGCCCCAATATTTTTGTTGTATAATTTTACAACATGAGGGCGAGGAATCTGGATGTAAGCAGCATCCTTCTTGGACCAACGCCAGCAGTCTTCTATTGGCAGCACACCTGTATGTGTTGATGCTAAGTATATTGGTCTATTGTCGAACCATTTAACTATCATCATTTGGTCATCTTGGCGTACCATCTGATCATGACTACCTCGATCTTCTAGCTTTAGTTCATTATCTTTCTTAAACTGACAATTTCTTGGGATGCGACTTATCATAATTGTCCCAGCTGCAATAATATTCCTTTTGGTTTTCAATGTTTCTAGTAGCGCTACAGAGGTAAAATACCTGTCAATAGAGATACATGTGTTCTCTTGTAAATCATCCGCCAGCTTAAGTACTATTCTACCTCCTATATCCAACTTTTCTGGAATAGGGATCTTTCCACATGACATGCCCTTCTGCAAAAGAAATATAATAAAGACAATAGGAGGAAAACAGGTAACATATTCCCCTGCTGCTTGTTACTTATGCATTAAGCGAATTGAAAGCTGTTCCCATGCATTAATTCACTGTACACAGTTCATTGACAACGCTCGACAGCGTCATACTCTACTTATTTCTCATGAAGGGAACTCCATACCGAGCGAGATGGTTCCGTGGAAATGCTCGAGATCCGTGTTCGGTCCCTGGTGGCCATCTATTCTGTCCGTGGATTTGTCTGTCGTTTTCCCCTGGTCTGCAAGGCGAATGTTGGTATGGTGTCTTCTTTCACTCAGGTACTGGGTGCCCCCTACTTTATTAAATATTCTCTAACTCTAAGAAACCTTAACTTAAAAATAAATCTTATTTTAATTCATTTCCTTATAAAATTGTGGCAAAGACAACAATTCCCAAAGAAAAAAAAGACGGTGTGCTAAGAGTTAGGTATACTGATATCAAATTAAACACATATGCATATATAGGTATTTTTAGACCATTTATTTCATGGGTCAGGCATTCAATACTGAAGAATTCAATTCACAGACCATATGGTTTGTATCAATCACAGCACCTGTCACTAAAACCTGGTCGAAATGAAATATTCTCAATTTCTGGAAAAATTTCATCATGTAAAGTAGAGTCTTGGTTATCCAACCTTCGGTAAACCGACATTCCGTATTATCCGACGTACTCTCACCAGTTCTTGTTCAGCAGGATGTGCATCCTCGAAACTTCAGTGACTGTGCAGCTATACTTTGTGTGCGGACGATATTGTTTTCATTTCCTGTGAGTACAACATGGCAAGTGAAAGGAAGCAAGTGGTTGATTCCATGGATGAAACATTGAAAAGAATATATCATCGACAACTCTTTTTGTTCCTGATACAGGAAATGGACAATGGCAAGGACATGATGGAAAAGTTAAGATCTATCCACGTGAAAGACATTGCATATTGGATGGCTCAGGCTTGGGAAGAAATCGAAACGATGACATTAGCAAAGTCTTGGAACATACTGTTAGGTGATGATGAAAATAAAAAAGAGATAGTACAAGAAGACATGGGTGACATTGTTCCCTTACTGAACCGTATTCCTGGCTTTGAGGACACTACCACTCAAGTTTCGAGTAGCTGGTGTGCAGAAGATGAACAGTTTGAACTCACAGACTGATATTGTTGATTTCGTGAATGGTAATGATAATTAGGATGAAACAGTACGGGAAATTGAAGAACAAAGCGAGAAGAAAATGAGTCATGCTGCTGAAGGTTTAAGTTCTTTAGAGATGACATTAAGATACGTGGAGGAAGAGCAGAAGGCAAGTGCAACTGAGGTATCGATGTTTCGTCGCTGGCGAAATCTCGCAGTAAGGAAACGTCATTCAGCAGGCAAGCAGACTTCATTGATAAGCTTCTTTCCCCAAGATATTTGGAGCTTATTTTAGTTCAATATTGCATGTATAATTGGTTTGATTATTCAGTAAATAACACAATATCAACAATAGTTTTAATAACACAGTATACTTAACATGTTTTACTCAATTTTCCAACTTATTTTGTATTATCCGACATTTTTGCTTATCCGAACATGTCCAGGGCCAGTTTCTGATATTTAAGCGAAAGAAACAAAGAAAACTTTGAGAAGAAAAAAGAAGTGGTGCTGCGCGTATATGCAATAAGGTAAATCAAATAGGTTTAAGTGTCTAAACTGCCTCATTATTTTAATTTTAATGATATAATCTCTTAAAAATTTTGTTCAATAGATAATCTTCGCAACTGTCACTGGTATTGCTTATGAAAAGTTGCAACGTTAGTTTGTTGGAATAGTTGTCAAGCATGAATCAAAGATGAGGTTTGTTTAAACGACAGTTGAACTTACCTTCGCTGAAAGAGAGACGCAAAATTTGACCACATTTTGTTTCCTTGTGTAAAGGTAATATTACTTAGAGACAGTAAAGAATCAATAAACAATGAGAATCAATAAATAAAGCAATTCTAAAGTGCAGAAGCTCAAGGGACGTGATGAGGATCTTTCAGCCATTGTTCAAATACTCCTCAGCCTTTCTTTTATTCTCTATATCGTTATCACGTTGTTTCTGCCATTCTTTTTCTTCTATTCTTGTTCTATCCTCATCCATAACCACAATTGTCATATACTTCTATGTTAAACTTCAATTCACATGCAAGTGAATTTCTGGGTTCCGAAACTATAACCCATTTCGACAATTGTTTTACCGGTTAATTTTTTGCTTATTTTACGGAGGTCATAGTCTGCATTATGTATCTTTTGTGTTTTAAAATGAAGGTTAGCGTCTATCCAATGATTTCTTCGTATTTTTAAATCTGATTTCAAACCAATACTTTCGATCCCTATCTACTTATACGAAGACTGATCAACAAAGACTGAGACTGACATTTTTAACAGATGTTTATTACTGCAATTCAATGTTTACATGATATTTTTCAAAGTAGTCGCCTCCTACTTCAACGAACTTTTTATAGCGTCTCTGCCAGTCCTTGAACACGTGCTGCAGACCATTCTTTGTCAGGTTCTTGAGAATCGTCTCACTTTTCTTGAGCACTGCTTCAGAGTTCTCAAATCGAATACCCCTAAGCTTTGTCTTTAGTGAGGGGAATAAAAAACGTCACAAGGTATAAGATCGGGACTATAAGGTGGATGTGGTACACAGGTAATGTTGAATGGAGCCATATACTGCATGACTTGATTTGCGACGTGAGGCCGTGCATTGTCATGAAGTCTCCACCCAGTCCGAGATAGCTCTGGTCGTTTCTTTGGAATGTGCTTCCTCAGTGTAGCCAATACTGACGTGTAATATGCTGCTGTAACAGTAGTGTGAGGGAGAACTGCATGCTGGTAAATCATTGCATTACAGTAAAAAAAATGTGATCATCATTACTTTCCCTGCAGATGGAACAACTTTTGCCTTTTTTGTGTTGAAGAACCTGGCGATTTCCACACTGTGCAGGCTTGTTTTCCTTCAGAATCATAATGATGGAACCATGATTCTTCACCGGTGATAATCGATTTAAAAAATGCATCCCCTCCATCAGCACTCTCTCGCGTCACCTCTACTGTCTGGTATGCGAAATGCACGTAGGGTCTACAAAATAGAGCATTACTACCAACCTACCAATTCGAGAGTACTGCCGCCTACCGACATTATACATAAAAACCCGGTCTTTTCAAATATTTATGTTACAGACACGAAACTATCACGGAAGCTACAGGAAAAAATCAGTCTCAGTGTTTCTTGATCAGCCCTCGTATAAAACACAAAGTCCGTTCCAGGTGGGAATAATGCTATTTGAAGATGTCCAAAAATACTAATAATTTGAAACTGTATACAGTGGTACCTTTTGCCTAAAATGGTTTAAAAGGCTACAAATTGTGGGTGCTTTTACATAGTGGAGACTCGGAAACCAAAAGTTTGGTTAATGATTGCATTGTCACGAAATTAACTGAATTTACCGAGGTGATTTGCGCAAAAATTTCTTTCCCTAGATTACGAAATCCTTAAACTTTCATAATATGTTTAAATTAAGCGTGTTATATGCATTCCTGATTCCGTCCTTTAACACTATCTTTTTATATGCAGAAATATTTTGGCTGCTGTTTACGACCACCATGAGAACTAAGTTCTCCTATGGACTTTGAGAGATTGACACTCATGCCCGACTTCACCAACAGAGGTTAAAGTCGACGTTAACAAATGCAACGTAACAATTGTCACAGCGTTAACACTACTGTTAAATTTCTTGCACTTCACCAACCTGATTACTGAAAATGTTAACAAACACGTGTTAACGCCAAGAGACTTGTAAATATTACTGCTATAGAAGGCTATGCGATGTGCTTTTGTTTTTATTTTCGTCTGCACACAGCAGAAAAGATGGCGGGTGAACAAAATCCTGAACAAAAGCCGTGAGACAAATTTTTCATCCATGGAGCAAGAACTGGAGGATATCGAGGACGGATGCGGTGAATGTTAAAGAGAAAGATGTCGTCACGTGGGAAAATAATCGAAACGAATTTAATTCAAATGCATGTGTCACTACTACAAGCACCAAACAACTTCTCAGTATTACGTAAATTTAAAACGAGGTGCGAAAAGGACCAGTGACTTTAACGTTTCAAGACGGGAGGTGGACAGTGTATTGTCCACATAATTCAGTGAATTACAAAATTGTTAAGTTATTAATACTTGAAGCAAAGGCGAGTTCGGCATATTCCTTTCTATGCATGTTCTAACTTCTCTTCTACTTCCGCAGTAACCTTCATAGCAACTTGTTTTGACAGTCTATACCTCCGTTGAAAGGTTTCTTCTGATAGCTCCTCAAAATAATTTATCGCCATATGCCGTACTCTATTACGAATGCCATTTAGAAGGTCTTAAATATAGCAAATTGACATCAACAGCTGAGTTCATGCCTGCCATCTTGACTATTTACAATTGTTAAGGACTTAACAACAGAAATTTGTCTTGTTAGTTTAACAAGAGATTTAACACGAGTGTTAAGCTAACACTTGTTGGTGAAATGCAATTTTTGTTTTAACTATTGCTAAGCTCGTGTTCAGTTTTAACATCCGTTGGTGAAATCGGGCATTAAAATCCTAAAGATTTCTCAAGCTGCGAGTACACTAACAAAAGTTTTTTTTTTTTTTTTTTTTCTTTTTCGAGCTATGATGTAGGCATACAAAGTCATGCAAAGTTCTGTTGCACTCGAATAACCCTGGAGTCATTATAACGACATCACGGTAACCAGAATTCCTTCAAAGAGCTCCTCTCCAGTTTCTACATGTCTCTCGTGCATAAAGGTTTTCACACGACCTCGCTATACATAACCAAGTGGGAACTAATCAGATGAACAAGCTGAACGACACAAGACTTCTTCTTCCTATCCACTTTGCAGGGAACGTCTAAGGTACACAAGAGCAGCATGTCCATCTTGCTGGAACCACACACCCTGGCAAATAAGTGGAATATGTTCGAAAAATTCGGGGAGACTTTGAGAAAAAGGATGCATATATGGCAACACATTGCTGAAATATGATAAAAATGTGAAAAAATATATACTTTCTTGGCCTTCTATACCCGTTTAAAGGCTGAATATTTTTCTTTAGCAAGGATTACTTCCCAAACTTCATAGAACCTGGAAGCATGAGTGAGTGTATAAATGTGTGCGCGCGTGTGTAAGTGTGTGTTTGTGTGAATATGTCATGTTTATAAAGAAAGAAAGGAGATAAACAAACCCAAATATAAAAATAAGACCTGAAGCTTTCCTGACGACGAATATGCTCAAATTGTTCTCGGGAAGCAAGCCAGGTGAAAAGACGATTAGAAATCGACGATTCGGGAGTGTGCATCTCTCCCATCATCAGGATATTTATTAAATGTTATAACCAAAAATGAATCACTGGATATAACACAAATATAAACAAAGACAAAACACTATCAAAATTCGCATTACTGAACAAAAGACTGTTTTCAGTAAATTAAATGTCAGGTCAGGAGATGGCGCGAGTATAGAAAATTAATTGGGTGAAAGAAACGTAACTATTTAACTTGATTATCAAGCTGTATTGATCTTTGCTAATTAAGTCGACGGATTTCCATTTTTGAGGCCGGTTTCCAAGAGGAGCTGAACTGAAATCCAGCATCACGATTAAGCGTGCTCCTTTCAGAGGAAATGGCCAAAGCCTCCTTAATTCTCCTTAATTCGGGAGACGACCATCTTGGCAACATGCAACAGTTACTGGGAGCGAAGAATTTGAAAAGGTAGAATAAAACTGAAAAATCCAATGCTATAGCCATAGTCATCTTCCAGTCTGTCCGGTTGAGGTCCCATGGCAACGTGTCGGCACGCAATAAATTCTCCGCCCGCCTCGGTAGCGTAGATGGTAACATGTCTGCCTCGCATTCAAGAGGTCCCGAGTTCGAATCTCGGTCAGGGTGCGTTACCTGGATAAGGTATTTTTCCGGCGTTTTTCCTTATCCTAAAAGACGAATTTCGGGTGACTCTAACTTCAATGGACCTCGGACTCATTTGAGCATCATTTCACCCATTTCATTCAAATCCCGATATGGTTTAACGTTGGAGGACGTAAAAAAGAAATAAATTCTCCAACTGACTCAAATTTTTTCCCGATAAAGCAACAGGAGCTCTCATGTACACATTTAAACCTATCTTAATGGTGACATGTAATTTCGTAAGTGCTTTGAGTCCCGGGTTTTATAGTTCTGATCGCTACTTGGTCAATTAATTGCTCAATGTTTAAGAGCAACCGGACGGAGACCAGGATATCCGTGGTTCAAATCCCAGGTATAGCATTGAATTTTTCAGTCTGACTATAATTTCCAAAACCTTGGCCTACGCACAGGTAGCATGAAAGAACAGTTAATTAACAATGATTATGTTCTCCCACATGTTGATAAAGCCTAACCTCAGAGCGGCGACTCTCGTTACCCCATACATGGCTGTCGCGACCATTTAGCAGTCTTCTCTAATGAAACAGCTTCATCAAACAATTACAAACGCAGGATCATGTAGTAACCATTAACTGAGTATAATGTGAGTTGCAAAGTCATTAGCAGTCAAAGCCTGCAGCTTTGTGGGTGTAAGGCCCGGTTGCATAAAAGATAATCTAAGTTCAAGCACAAGAAAATGATCTTCAGTCAAGCTGAACTTAGAATTTTGGTTGTATAAACATTGATCTAAGTTTATGGCCTCTTGATCTAAGATTAAATCTAATTGGTGAATTTTCTCCAGTTAACTTGATTGAATTCAGATCAGCAGAACTGCAGAATTTACACAATAGTTTCTAAGAGGAAATAAGTAGTGCAGCTTTAAATAAGTAGTAAACAAAGCACTTTTTTGGTTACTTGCATAAATAATTAACCTCTTTATTTCACAAATGTATGTTAAAGATGCATTATTTGTGTTTATAACTTATACATTTCTATTATTTTCAGAATGCAGATTACTCTGATATCTCTGATGGTTAGAATTTTCAATTTCGAAGGTCTCCGCGTGTTTTCCAACATAGAGGAAATCCTATCTCGGAACTAAATGACAGAAAATTTAAAATGAGATTTCGACTATCAAAGCATTTATTCAGAGAACTGGAGCATAGGCTACATGTACAATTAAGAACACAAACTCCGAGGAAATACGCACTTAATCCAATATTTGTGATCCTTCTTGCATTACGGTTCTATGCAATTCAAATCTTCCAGATGGTGATTAGGAATATATTCAATATAAATAAAAGGACTACGTTTAGAACAATACACAAAGTTACAAGGGAGATTGCAGCTTTAATGTCTCATTTCATCAGGATTCCTATGGAAAAGGGTGAAATAAGAAAGATTATGCGAGATTTAAAGTTAGCTGAACGCATCTTCTCATTTGTTTAAACTTTCGTTTTTTTTTTGTTTTTTTTTTTATGTTTTCCAACTCACAATATTGTAAACAGACGAAAATGAAAAGGATGTACATTGGACTTATAATGGAGATAAAGTAAGCAAAATAATTAACTTTTGATAAATACTGTTTCAATATGGAGCAAATTCTTATACTGTTTATTTAAAATAACATTATTTCTAGGACAAATAAGCATAAAGCGAAAGATTTATTTAGTTTTTATTACGTCTAGATTGGCTACTCTGTGCACTTGAATTAAACAGAGTCAAGTAATTCCGATAATTCTTGAATCCTTTCCATACAACACAAAAGTTGCAACATATTTGGCAATGTTGCCGCATTTGTTTTTGTGGTCTCGGGTCAGTACTAAACGGCGTTCATCTGAACTAAGATCAGCCTTTTAAAACCCACGCGAGTTCGCAAACTTAGTTCAGTTTTGATCTTCGTTTATAAATGAACTGCAGTTATCGATTTTTTAGCCACCAGGCCTAAATGGTACAGCTGCTCGACCTTACCTTTCGTGGCAGCTATTTCACGTACAATTGATCGAGTTGTTGGAGGTTCCTCAGATACTCGATTCAAACACTGTTTCTTCTTCGTACATTGCATTGTGATACTAATTACAATGTTTAACCGTTTAACAAGTTTTGGAAATATGAGTCGTATGTCTCCTACCGTGTATTCGCTCCTGTACAGCCTTTCTGATTTTCTAGTGTTTTCATGTACTCACGCCTACACGAACATCGTATCTGAAAATTTCGCAGTCATATATAACATTTTATTAGTGTTGATTGAATATACCACTTCAGTGAACATACACAGACTACAGTCTACATAACACTAGTACATCAGGACTGCTATACTATGTCTAACGAGAGAATAAAATACCGTATCACTCCGCGTCCACATGCGTTCGGAATGACAGTACTGTTACCGCTTCGTTAAGTATAATACTAATATATATTAATAATAAGAATATGCATTTTCAACACAAAGAACATGTATTTATTCAAGCCATCCGCTTTTTTTTTTTTTTTTTTTTTTTTTTTTTTGTAATTTACGCCCTCCAACGTTAAGTCATATCGGACGGGGAAGAGTGAAATTATGCTCAAATGAGCCAAGGGTCCATAGAGCTTAGAGTTACCCGACATTCGTATTTCAGGATAAGGGAAAACCCCGGAAAACCCCTTAACCAGGTAACTCACCCTGATGGAGATTCGAACCCTGGATCTCTTGAACGTGAGGCAGACACGCTACCATCCACGCTACCAAGGCGGGCAAGCCAACCGCTTAATCGCTTCGTTAAGTATAATAATAATAATAATAATAATAATAATAATAATAATAATAATAATAATAATAATAATAATAATAATAATAATAATAATAATAATAATAATAATAATAATAATAATAATAATAATAATAATAATAATAATAATAATAATAATAATAATAATAATAATAATAATAATAATAATAATAATAATAATAATAATAATAATAATAATAATAATAATAATAATAATAATAATAATAATAATAATAATAACAATAATAATAATAATAACAATAATAATAATAATAATAATAATAACAATAATAACAATAATAACAATAATAATAACAATAATAATAACAACAATAATAATAATAACAACAATAATAATAATAACAACAATAATAATAATAATAATAATAATAACAACAATAATAATAATAATAATAATAATAATAATAATAATAATAATAATAATAATAATAATAATAATAATAATAATAATAATAATAATAATAATAATAATAATAATAATAATAATAATAATAATAATAATAATAATAATAATAATAATAATAATAATAATAATAATAATAATAATAATAATAATAATAATAATAATAATAATAATAATAATAATAATAATAATAATAATAATAATAATAATAATAATAATAATAATAATAATAATAATAATAATAATAATAATAATAATAATAATAATAATAATAATAATAATAATAATAATAATAATAATAATAATAATAATAATAATAATAATAATAATAATAATAATAATAATAATAATAATAATAATAATAATAATAATAATAATAATAATAATAATAATAATAATAATAATAATAATAATAATAATAATAATAATAATAATAATAATAATAATAATAATAATAATAATAATAATAATAATAATAATAATAATAATAATAATAATAATAATAATAATAATAATAATAATAATAATAATAATAATAATAATAATAATAATAATAATAATAATAATAATAATAATAATAATAATAATAATAATAATAATAATAATAATAATAATAATAATAATAATAATAATAATAATAATAATAATAATAATAATAATAATAATAATAATAATAATAATAATAATAATAATAATAATAATAATAATAATAATATACGTTTTCGACACTGAAGGCACGTTTTTCGAGCTAAGTATCACGCAGCACACTATTAGTATCCATGAAAATTAACTGCTACTTACGTATTTTTCGTACTCTTTAGCACTAGACTTGACCGTCGCCAGCAATTCCTTAACATGACCCTCGTGGAAAATGATATTTTTACTCTGTAGCCACGTTATGATGTCACTTGTTTTGTATGCGTTCTAACCTCACACTCTGGTAGGGGACATTGTCCATCACAATAACGCTATTCGGTTGTTATTTGGAGAGAATCTTTTCAAACCACGACTTGAAAACGTCGCCATTCACTTCTTCATGATAGTCTCCTGTTGTTTTGACGACGAACACAAGCTCGCCACCCCCGTCAAAGCCATCATCACTTCCTACATATGTGCAAAACTATAAGATGATTTCCCCTCCCCGTAGGATTTCTAAGTCGTGCACTTAAACCAGATCGAACTGCATGTTTTTTATTGCACTGTGGTGTCAGTACATACTTTGATTGTGGTGTGTCTCTCGTTAACCCACGTCTCAGCTAAATAAAAAACTTCTCGCGTTTTACGGAGTTCCTTCAATATGCGCGCAGCATGATTTAATTTAATTATAAACTAACTCAACTGTATATTAGTATATGTCTTGTATAGTTGAAATATGCTTAGTACGCACTTGTTGTGCGCTTTACCAAAACGAACTCAAGACTCCTCACCTCAGTAGCATTACTTTTTCAAGGGACTATTTTCACGACGGAGGCATCATGGAAATTGTGAAGAAGGCGCGCTACGACCAACGATCACGTGGTCTTGTTTATATTTACTTTATTCTTCTGCTGTAAGAACTATATGTTAGATACACATCACGATGCAAGTAGTACATTATTAATATTTAAAACTCACGTCATCTGCATTTCATAGTACAGTTTTCTTTGCCAATTCCTCATGATGAACGTATATTTGTTGGTTGGGTTACCTACCTTGCTAGTAAGTACTCATGTTTAACGTCCTTTTATCGGTTAGGGTGTCAAGACTTCCCCTACTTCAGTTCCCTTTGTCACCAACAGAGTAGAAAACCGATAAGAAAAACCGGTTCCACATAATACGTGTGTGGAATATGTGTGCTAGTAACTACTACACGTAAGGAGGGAAGAGACTACTCTCGGACTACTCTTCCCTAGGCCTGAGTTAGGTCATATCGGACAATGGCCAGCAAGAGGCTCCATGGTAAAGTTTGAGGCTCATGTAACGGAGATTACAGCTTCGGTTCTCGGCTATTGCCGTCTCAGATCATATGTTTTTCGTGAATTCCCCTGGTTCAATAGGCAAATTCTGGAATGACACTTCTTTTACCATGACTTTCCTGTCCACAGTGACATTCGTCATCACCTGCATCATCCGTCATGATCGTCATCATAACCATCATCTGTTTCAGGGTTGTAGGACAAAATGCCGTACGGCATGTTGCGGCTTGGCGGTCGAGATGCGACTTTAAAAGACGTTTCTTCCTAACATCGGTCGGGCTGATCTATGTGAGGGATCCCTGTGAGGCTCGAGGTTTGTGGACAGGCTTCAATAGTATTCCATCTGAAATCATTAGGACCCTAACCGCGCTTGTGCACAGTGTCGCTGAAATCTGGCCACCTCTCGGATCTTCCCCAAGGGTTTACGTCTTCTACTTTGGGGTTTCTACGTTATCAGATAGTCAATAAATGAAATGGGTTAAATGTTGCTTGCGTGATATCGGGAGCATATAGCCCAAACACATTGGCGATTAGCTCTTTGCCATTGTTATATATCTTGCAAGCTATAAAAATGACTTTGAAATTGGATGCAGATGTGCATGGACCAGGTTTGTTTTTATCTCATACTGATACATCTATCTTCCATCACCTAGAAGGATATGAATTAGTAATGGGTAGATAAAGGCACGATAGATACACATATGATTTTTAAAAATAATTTAAACAATGATCAAAATATTATACGTTGTATAGTGCATTGCAGCATATTCTTTGAAAAGAATCGGGCTTGAATTTTCTCCACGCATGAATGGGTTTTCTCCCCTTTGCTTCCTTTCCTTTCTTTGTTTCTTTTTCGATGGATATTCCCTGCTTCTCATCCACCAAATTTAAAAATAATGTTAAATTTCCCCCACATAATGACTGATGGTTGCAATTCCGCTTTATGCAATCTTACACATATTCAGAAGCGTATATGAAATACAAAGCTGTTAAACGAAATCACAGATTTTTAATTTTGGTTTTGAGAGAACTTTGCAGTAGTGAAAACGTCCTAGAATTATCACCTTTGTGCAAAATATAGACATCTTAAAAATCGCCGTCTATTGTCCCTCCATCCTCGAATGGAAAATATGATAAACCATTAGCAAGCAATAAACCTAACTCTTGAATTTTTTTATTTTTATTTTTTATTTTTTTATTTTTTTTAACGGGAATTGGTTGTGAAGTGAGCGGTGGTTAGATGGAGAAGTTCGGAGGGTTTTGGGATTCCGCTGAGCACTCCCGTTAGTACGTTATTGACCTTTCCTTCCAGTAAAAGACTGGCAGGAAAGGGCACGAGGTGCTATTCGGCCTGCTGCCATGGCCAAGGCCCTGACAGCAGCCCGGGAAATTGCGGAGGTTTATGGGAAGAGAAAAACCGGGATAAGTTGGGCGTCTTTATTTTAATCATCGGGGGAAATGAGGCAGATTTATTCCGCAGGAGACTCCCTCCTGGGTGTCAGTGTGGGGTGTTGAAGTGGCGGCGTTGCTGGCTGTTGCGATGTGTTGGAGGTGGGTGTGAATTTCTAGGATTGCCTTCTCGAACTTTGTGTGCTTTGCCTCAATGCGGGCCAGCTTCCTGGAGATGGAATCTGTGGTGTCGGTGTCTCGCATACTGTGGATTAGTTGCTCCAGTCTGTCCAGCCGCTCCGAGAGGGCTATGGCGTAACTGGAGTGGAGGTCGGCGTGTCGTTGGAGTTGGGCTGCTGTGCGCTTGTGGTGAGTGGCGACCGTCTTGGATGCCGCTTCCATTGCTGACAGCCTGGGAGCAATGGGAGCAACCTTGGTGTGTAGTGAGTGAAGCTCACTTTTGGTTTCGGAGTTGGCGGCGGAGGTGGTCGTTTCTAATGCAGTCAGCTGATATGTGGTGCTGCGGTGGAGGGTAGCGGCTGACTTGGATGCGCCTTCGAGATGTGCAAGTCTGGGTCCGATGTTGGTGACCTCCGCGTGGATGTTGCGGAGTTCAGTCCTGGTGTCGGTGCTGTCTGCGGAGAGCGACGCTTCGACGGCAGCCAGTCGACTGACGATGTTGTGGGTATCCCGCTGGAGGGCGCTCAGGATGTCCCGCAGGTCCTCTCCATGGGGGGCGGTGGCGGCCGCAGGTGCGGACTGGTTGATTGCTGCTGGCGTGGTGTACAAGTTCTGGCGAAGCTCGCTGCGCGGGTAGAGCGGGCACTGCGTCTGGCCGGTGTAGTGGTTGTTGCCATTGCAGGTGGCACAGTACCGGCGTCGGTGAACTCTTGAACACGCACCTCATCCATAGTTATTTGGTGCATATAACGCAGAGGAAAACAGTTTTGAGAGTTGTGACGTATTTCAGCCGGGAGCGAGACCTGCAGTACATATGACGTCAGGCAAGAGCCGTGTAGCACCAAGTTGCCTATATAAATAGAGCTGTGAGTACAGAATCTGAGGGTTCAACGAGGTGTAGTACACTCGATGACAACAATGTAGCTGCCATGTACCTAATGGAACTATTAAATTCACAATGTGACTGTTTATTGAAAGACAAATATACACACAAGAAAGACTTGGCTGATTTTGACAAGAATGTCCTCCAAACCAGATTTCCGAGGTTGTATTCACTTGCCGCACGGACATTGTGTATGTTTGGGTCGACATACGTGTGTGAACATTGTTTTTCTGTTATGAAATTAGCTAAGTCCAAACCCCGAAGTACCTTGTCGGATCACAGTCTAACATGCAGCCTTCGATTACAAATTTCCCAGACATTACGTCCTGACATTAATAAACTAGTTAAAGAAAACGAAACAGAAGGTGTCGGAAAATGTCCGCGTAATTCTGCTCTGAGTGAGTCTCCTCTAATTTGTAGAGAAAATTACTCTATGTTTTATTTTATTTTATTTACTTTATAGCATTCCTGACCTTCAGATAAACTACGAGTTGAAGTTTTTATATTTTCTCATAGCACAGAGCCAAAATGTAATTGTTTATAAACTGCGGCCAATTGTGTAATTAAAGCAGTCAGCATTAATATTACAACACCCAAGATGTAAGTTGTACACATTATTAATACCCGATACGTTTCCTGCCTTTCCTACGCCGTCGGAACCCTAACACATCAAATTATTTCCTTCCTCTTGGGCAGCAGAAATCAGCGTGGTGACACCACACGCTAACCTGCTTCTCGTTCCGGAGCACATTTAGCGGTTAGAGCTTACGAAGCTGACGTCACACCGCCACTACCTGTCTTCCCCAGATATAACGTTTGCAATATGAATTCTTTGTGAACAATAAGTACTGTACCACATAGATTATAAACTGTATAGAAGTTTTGAAATATAAAGCATGTATGTCTGAAAAGTTTTAATACAGAGGTTAAATTAATTGTTACTGTAGAAAGTTAACGATGTATTTGCAGATAGAAATATATTTAAGAATTAAACACTTGTTTATAACCTCATTTATTCGGTGGCTAATTCACATCACTTACTAGGTGTTTTATTTAGGGTCTCCTATTCCAAGAAGCCATCGTTGAAGCTAATTGAGAACATCCTGTCTATTCATGAGTTTCTTGAGAAAGCTAGCATATTAAATTAATTAAATTGCAAATCATTTAATTGCTAAAATAAAGACATTTATGATGGAAGTTTGGCATCTAATATAAGAAAACTTAATTAAGGCACTTCAGATAACAGAGTGCTCTTAAGAATTTTATTTTTTATTCTTAGGGATGCAGGATTGCTATACATGCAGAGATTTCTCGAGACGATGAATGGAATACATAATGAACCAGAATATTTAAGAGATGTGGCAGCAGAGGTTTGAACCGCCCGCCTCGGTAGCGCAGATGGTAGCGTGTCTGCCTCACGATCGAGAGCCCCCGAACGGTCAGGGTGCGTTAACTGGGGAAGGTTGTTTCTTTTCCGAATTGTTCCTTATCCTGAAAGATGAATATTGGGTAACTCTAAGCTCTGTGGGCCCTGGACTCCTATGAGTATCATCTCACTCATTTCATTCATTGTCCGATACGACAACGTTGGAGCACGTACACTATATACAAGTTTAAAACGCGCCCTTCCACCTTCCCTTGATGACACGCACCACTATATCCTTCAGATGTCAATTTCAAAATAATGACGTGGAGTTAAGCTCTATTCACAATGCAAACTAGACATAGGCTTGATGTAAATGCAAAGATTTGCTAGTATGTTGTTCTATGTACTAAATACCTCTACATAAAATAGGGCTTCAACTATCCGATCACCAATTATCTGGTCAAATTAGCATAACTTTAAATGACTTTATTAAATGAAACGAGATTCATTCCTTTCATAGTTACTTCAGCACACAGTTGTAAAGTACTGTAGGTTTCTTTATTGTTCTAAACTCAAATGAAACATTATGTAAGCACCTTACAAAAATGTAAACTACATTGTTTTGTACCCATTAAATTAATGTTACAGTATAAAGAAATTTAGGTTTTCTTTTTCTTAAGAAATAACCTTTCTCCACAAATTATTCAATTATCCGGATATTTTACTATCCGGATCAAGTCCGGTCCCAATTGATCCGGATAATTGAGTTCAAATTTAATTACAGTGGATTTTGCGAATATTAATCCATACACACACAAAAATTTAGACGATTTTAAGCATCAAACTCAAAAGAGAAGAACAAGCACAGCAGAGCAAAAAAGATAAAACTATCCAAGTTGGTCTAAGAAATGTTAATATATTTCTGTTAACATTGTTATTTGTATATATTAATATTATTCCTACAAATCATGTAAATATGTGCCTTCCAAACTGGTCTCGGTATCAAATCTCTGTGGGGTCAAGCTTGAGGTACATTAGGGATGTGTGGAGACATTAGACAAAATTAGTTTGTAAGCCTTTGTCGTTTGTTTTGTATAAGAGACTTGATTAATTCTTTCTTGTTATTACTTTTTTAATTTGTGTCCTACAATGAAATGAATGAAATTATGCACAAATGAGCCCAGAGTACACAAAGCTTAGAGTTATCCGACATTCATCGTTCAGGTTAAGCGAAAACCCCGGCAAAATCTTATCCACATAGCTCACCCTGGCCGAGTCGGGACCTCTTGGACGTGAAGCTACCACCTACGCTATGGAGGTGGACTCTAAGAAGCTTGAGGTTACGAAGTGTATGAGGTTATGTTTATGCAAATTATTTATGTAAACATTGAATTTGGACAAAAAAGTCAACCCTTCAGAAACCCTTCATAAGAAGAATTGAGGCAGGAGGGAAAAACAGTTAAGGTATATTCACAGCACTTTATACTGGAGTTTTATTTGCTAGTTTATTAGTTAACTTATGCCAATATAAACCAGATATCAATATAATTATTTAGGGAATCATTATTAAATTAATTATTCACCCCACAAATAATTATCTTTTTGCGAGTGTTTCACTAACACATTTTAATGTTTAAGTTAATTGATGGAAATTAGTCATTACATTACACTAGCCGTATACAGGCTAACGTATTGGATTCATAGAGTCGACATGAAAACTTCAATGCCACGGCCGGGATTTGAACCACGGAACTACTGGTTTCCGTCCAGTCGCTCTTACCCATTAAGGTATCATGGCCAACCTGCCGTCATAACATTAAATTCTCCAATTGTGTCGTATATACTTCCCAGATAAACCACTAGGGGCTCTCGTATTCGAGATACACCGTTTGTGGCGACTTACTATCGTAAGTACTTGAGTCTTAGGCTTCATCATTTAACTCTTATTATTTAAGTTAATTGATGAAAATTAATCATTTCTTCACACTAGCCGTATATAGGCTAAGGTTTTTAGATAGAGTCAACATGAAAAATTTAATGCCACGGCATATTTTTCCATTGGAAAAGTACAGCTACAAGTGCTATGAAACTGTTTGGTTTTTAACGTCGATGAGGGAAACAATTTGCAATATTTAAAGAAAACAATTGGCTATTCATTCTATGGCCAAAACATAGTCTATGAAACCTACTTTTCATATCCCCGAAGTTTCAAAGCCTTACAACTATTGGAACTTCAAGTAATTATGCTGCATCTTATAATCAATTAGGATGAAAACTTATAATCAGGGTTTTTCGCTCTAATTTTAGAGTCATATACTGTACTGAAAATATACCTCCCCTCCAATGTTATTCTTTGAGCTCGCAGTTTTTATAGGTTTCTCTAAAGAGAATGACTAACGAGTGTTGATATCTGAAGTATTTCCTAAATTATTATTATTATTATTATTATTATTATTATTATTATTATTATTATTATTATTATTATTATTATTATTATTATTATTATTATTATTATTATTATTATTATTATTATTATTATTATTATTATTATTATTATTATTATTATTATTATTATTATTATTATTATTATTATTATTATTATTATTATTATTATTATTATTATTATTATTATTATTATTATTATTATTATTATTATTATTATTATTATTATTATTATTATTATTATTATTATTATTATTATTATTATTATTATTATTATTATTATTATTATTATTATTATTATTATTATTATTATTATTATTATTATTATTATTATTATTATTATTATTATTATTATTATTATTATTATTATTATTATTATTATTATTATTATTATTATTATTATTATTATTATTATTATTATTATTATTATTATTATTATTATTATTATTATTATTATTATTATTATTATTATTATTATTATTATTATTATTATTATTATTATTATTATTATTATTATTATTATTATTATTATTATTATTATTATTATTATTATTATTATTATTATTATTATTATTATTATTATTATCATTATTATTCTTATTATTATCATCATCATCATCATCATCATCATAGTCATTTATTGGTTTAACTCACTCACAAGAAATGTCTAAGCTCTCTTTGCTCCAGTTGATATAATAAACATTGATGATACTGTTGCATTCCATATGAGAGAGGAGGATTGAAACAACGTGTTATACTTTCTCAATTTTAATGGGGACCAGGTAACGAACCAAAGAGGAGGGAAGGGAAAGCATTTTTCAGAAAAGTATAAAGTGATCCTGAAAAAAAAGTAACTCCAGAACCAGAGGAAGATGTTCCATATTTTGCTAAGAAAGATTGTTTATAAAATTAAGCAAACAAAGTGTATACCTTCCCCTTTATGCTTCATTGACAGCAACACTCATGGTAGGAAACTATTAGCACAATTATTTATCAGAGTTTAAAACTATACCTCTCCAATTATTCATATTTTCTTCCACTAGTTTGAGTATCTATCTTCTCCAATTCCTGTCTGAGCTCTTTAACTTTGACACTGCAAATTTTTTATCAAACCAAACACTTTCAGCTAATAACAGAATCAATTTAGAATATCATTTTTGAAGAAAAATGATATAATTTTGGATGTATTTGTCAATTGAAACCAGCTGAATCACAACTTTACAGCATGCGATAGCAGACGAAATTCTGGGAAAAAGACCAACGATAGTACACTAGTGCCATCTGGAAGGAATGACTTTCAGAATACGTCCCTGCCAGGTGTAAATTGGGGAGTTTGACATTGCACTACAAAGGAGAATATTAAGAAATCGGTTAAACATAAACAGTTTCCTATTTAAATATTATTTTTTTTCGCAATTTAGTCCTTTAATGTTGAGTCATATCGGACGATGAATGAAATGATGCTCAAATGGGCACAGGGTCCGTGGAGCTTAGAGTTACCCGACATTCGTCTTTTAGGATAAAGGAAAACCCCGGAAAATACCTTATTCAGGTAACTGACACTTACCGAGATTCGAAATGTGCAGTGTTTAACGCCTGCTTTTACTACATACGGCACCGCAGGCGATGACACTGTTGATACA
This sequence comes from Mantis religiosa, assembly GCA_030765055.1. Taxonomy (NCBI): domain Eukaryota; kingdom Metazoa; phylum Arthropoda; class Insecta; order Mantodea; family Mantidae; genus Mantis; species Mantis religiosa. The sequence continues at coordinate 169,899,464 of CM060948.1, read as the reverse complement.
TGAGATGAAGATGGAGCACCGGTGGAATGAGATGGCGGGGAAAACCGGAGATCCCGGAGAACACCCGCCCCAGCGCCGTGTTGTCCACCACAAATCTCATTTGCGATCGCCTGGGATCGAACCCGGGCCGTCTTGGTGAGAGCCAAGTGGTCTAAGCACTGAGCCACGGCGCGGCCCACCGAGATTCGAACTCAGGACCTCTTGAGCGTGAGGCACATGATACCATCTACGCTACCGAGGCGTGCATCATATTATTAATTTATTAGGTTAACAAAGAGTATATACCTTAAGTGTAAAATATTAATGTTTATTTTTCTGCCGCTTAGTAACCCAAGTAAAATAAGTATTTTGGATTAAGAAATTCAAAATAAAGATTTTTAACCGAAATGCACATTTTTAGATTTTCTCAAATGAATAAACTCTACATTTTAGGCAAGTTTGCACATGCACACTTTTAACAATGTTGGCATAGTACCTGTGAAAGCCCCGCCTTGTAATTTGCTCCAAAATTAGGCATTTGTTTTAAGTAACGCCGACCCAAGGTATTTCCTTTAGCTTAGGTAACCGAGCGGGGTGGCTAAGGCGGTAGCGTGATGGGTTCGATTCCCAAGGCCGATTTTCCTCATCCATAATTTTCTCGGAAGTTTTATCGGCTCGCTGGACGGGTGCTAGTAAGAATTTCCCGTCCCTTTATTTCACCTCACTTCTCACTTCTTTTCACCGTTCATCGTGATTGTTTATGTCAGTGTTCCAAGTATCGAGAGGGTTTCCGCTTAGGAATCAGGGAATTTGCTCTCTATAAATCTGATCATTGGCTTAGGAAAGTCATTTTCGGTTCCTGCCTCCCCCGGGGATGTGTAAGTTCGCAGTGGGGGAGGGGAGTCGTCGTAGAGTCCACCACCGGGGAACTGAAAGCGATAGCTACTAGCAACGCTGTCGTTTCTTCTCAGGTCCGGCTACTTTAGCATCCTCGACCTCATCCCTCCCTCTCTTGGGGTCCGCGTCAGGCACAAAAACATCGTGGTGCTAAATTCTCTCACCCCCCATGAAAGGTGTTAACGATGGTTATGCACTACAGTTGAATATCTTTGTTGGTATTAAGCTTTCTAATCTGGAAAAAAAAAAAAGATAGAGAAATGTTTATATTTTAGCAAGAAAAGAACTTCTTTTCACACTACTTACATATAACGAACATTCAGAAACATTAATTCGGTTATTGAAACTAAATTGTTGACTTGTCTAGTTAGCGATAATTAGCGTTTGTTATACAGAAACAACAGAAAAAGAATCGCTCTATTGTCATTTATTGAGCTTTTACGGTTCTAATTTATACCCCGAGTATCATCATACGAAATAAAATTGATGCTGGCTGTTCTGAAATGCAGAAAAATTTTCAGTTTCAAAATCTGGCAACTCTATCTCGTGTAGATATCTCGAGTTGTTGGGCGACTTCTTCGCCTTTGTTTTTGTTGTCCCCCTTCCCTAAGACACTGGAGATCTGCAAGTGTCCAGCTGCAGAACGCAAGGACCTCCCAAACAGAGGCGCATAGCAAGTGACCGCGGTTCGGGTGATATCTGAAGGAGGCCAGGTGACAGCCATCATCTCACCTGTTCCTCCTCGGCAGATGTCTGCACCCTACCTGCCCGTCTTCTAACAATGGAGCCATTATTATCACCAAGATTCCCATGCTAACGCCAACCGTCATGCGTGGGAAGGTATGAAACGTAACAATGTTGCACAAAAGTCTGTTTGCACTGCATTAACCATTTAGCCCGCACTGGTTTCCAATAAATAGTTTCTTTTTCGTGAAATAACACTCGTATTACTGAGTTCCTTTCCGTTATTGGGCCAATTACGGAGATTCTTCTGTCTCTCACGGTCTCTTCCTTCATCCTCCCCCTCTCTCTCTGCACCTTATGTTTCATGTGATCTAAGAAAATGGTTAATAATATGCTTCTACTGGAATGTTGTTAATGTATAAAACGTAACTATTTCTTATACTTCCGATCAGTTATTGTTATAAAAAGACATACAAAAGGCGCCTACCTTAAACTGCAGTGTCCTTAAAATGTAAGGAGTTATTTATATGTTTAGTAAACATTGGCCAAGGTCAGCAGTTAAACCGAGAACACAGCCGGATATTCACAGGTTTTATAATACAATATTTCGTTAAATATTTGTACCATAATTAATTTAACAACGTTCACGTTCGATCTTATCCAGTTTTATTTTATTCAAATAGATGGACTTTGTTCTTTGTGCTGAAAATACACTTTATGACTTTTTTGAAATATTTATTAGAGTTAGATATATTAGTCTTCCGAATTTTAGCTCTGTGAAAATATCATATTAATTGTACGAGTTGTTTTATAAATAGTGTGATGGTAGTTGTATCTTATAAGTCTTATAACTGTGGTGGTCGTTGTGGCGGCAGCAGTAGTGATATTGCTGGTTAAGACTTTTAAGACTTACTCGTAGTTTTTATTGCTCTGGTATGTGTACATAAACATCTAGAACCATATGATTAGATGTTTGGCGATTTCTCAAAATAAGAAATTCAGGAATAAATAAGTTTCGTATAACCTGCCAGATAGTTCATAGTGACATAAAGTCACAAAAATACAAAGTAAAACTACATCTTTTACTAAATTACCACGGTAATATTTAAAAAATTAACAATCTCTTCTATAATTTACGTTAAAAAGTTGGTTGTGTAGCAGTGTAATTAAATGTATCAGGACAATCACATACTAAAATGTTATTTGGATGCAAATTTGTTTACAGTCAAGTTTTGAGCATCGTTATACCAGCTGTAAGAACACTTAAATTGAATACAAGCGAAAATTAACATGGGGACATATATTACGAAACGATTATAGTCACTAGATCGTGTGCGCGAGCGCGCGCACACACACATACACAAAAACCCACACACTCACTCACTCACACAGACACACTCAGTCAGTCACTCACTCACACAAACACACACTCTCACTCACTTACACACACACTCACACAGAGACACACTCAAGCACAAACACACAATCACACTCACTCACAAACACACTCACTCATAAACACACACTCACACAAACACACACACAAACACACTCACTCACACACAGACACACTCACACACACACACTCACACACAAACACACACTCACACACAAACACACACTCACACACAAACACACACTCACACACAAACACACACTCACACACAAACACACACTCACACACAAACACACACTCACACACAAACACACACTCACACAATCACACTCACTCTCAAACACACTCACTCACAAACACATTCACTCTCAAACACACACTCACACAAACACACTCAGTCAGGCAGTCAGACAGTCAGTCAGTCACTCACACAAACAGACACTCACACACAAACACACAATCACACTCACTCACAAACACACTCACTCACAAACAAACTCACTCACACAAACAAACACACACAAACACACTCACTCAAAAACACACATTCACGCAAACACACTCACTCACACAAACACACTCACTCACAAACACACACTCCCGCAAACACACTCACTCACAAACACACACTCACTCACAAACACACACTAACGTAAACACACACTCACTTACAAACACACACTCACACAAACACACACACACTCACTCACAAACACACTTACGCAAACACACACTCACTCACAAACACACACTCACGCAAACACACACTCACTCACAAACACACATCACTCACAAACACACACTCACTCACAAACACACTCACTCACAAACACACATACACTCACACCTACACACTCACTCACAAACACGCATTCACGCAAACACACTCACTCACAAACACACATAAACTCACACAAACACACACAAACACATTCACTCGCAAACACACTCACTCACACACAAACACACACTCAACAAACACACACAAACACACTCACTCACAAACACACACTCACGCAAACACACTCACTCACAAACACACACTCACACAAACACACTCACACACAAACACACACTCACACACACACTCGCTCGCTCACTCACACAAACACAATCACTCACACAGACGAACACACACGAACGCACTCATTCACTCACACACACTCATTAACACACACAAACACACACACTCGCTCACTCACACAAACACACTCACTCACACACACGAACACACACGAACGCACGCATTCACTCACAAACACACTCACTTACACACAAACACACATACAGATGATAACAACTTGTACACAATAAAATTGCCAACAACTGAAGTGTAATTAAACTATTGTGTCCTTAAAGGTATATATATATATATATATATATATATATATATATATATATATATATAACTGCCCATTTACTGTAAGAAATAGTGATTGTAACAAACAAATCTTTTATTTAGAATGTTACACCAAATTTCTGTTTTATCTGATAGATACCATATTTACAAAATCTAATTGTTCCATTTTATACGATTAAAAAATTATTAGACATATACGGACTTCTTTATTAAACTACGAAAAAAGAAACAACAGATCCAAAGACAACTCTACATGGACAATTAAGACATTGTATCTGCGAAACCTCAGCTTCATTAGATCAATATAAAATATTGGTCACAGTATAGTAAATTAAATATATAGAATTTTGATCTGTGATATATAAATATTTGTATCCTTGAATCAATCACTGTTTATTTGCTAGTTGAAAATGCTCCGGATGCTTGGATTTATTATACTTCCAATTTGATTTTATCTTTAAAGAAGTAATATAAATAAAATAACAGAAAGTCTTACAGAATGTAATGAAACCATTGGAAGAAAACATAAACAATTTTCATTACTGTTTATTTCGTTTCAAATAACAAACATATTTGATGGAAGTAAAGTAATTAACAGCCTGCAAAAATGTTAACGTACCTTTTTAGTTCTACTAGAACATCAAGTTAAGTGGTCTAAAACTTCAATGCGTGAAGCAGTTTAAACAAATAAAGCCACCAAGGAAAATGTCATGGGAAACATTGCTGAATATTAAATTGTGTATTATAGTACTAATTGTTATAGGACTAGCTTCCTGGGCTTTAAATGCCGTGGAATTCAATAAAACCAGAGCGACTTTCGTAAGCACGACGCATTAACACAATACACAAAAGGTTTAATTAATCTATAATTTAACACATGTAACATATTTTGGCTAACGTGACGTTTGACACATGAAGCCAGAATAAAAGGAAAGGATGTGATATCGGGTCACAAAAAGAGTAATAAAGAAATTTAGTAAAGAGAGAGACTAAAGGGTAAAAGCATTAAAACAAAACACTTCAATGTAATTAAAGATAAAGGAAACTTTTATAGTGACTAGTATTATGTACTATTTTCTCTTAAATAGTGAAGCACTTATTTCTGCAACAAACAAGGCAATTGATTCCTAAAAGCAAGTTATTCAAGACCAGAAGGTAATCTAACTACGAATAGATCTTATAATTCTTTTCTATGAAGCAAAATGATACTGAAGATTCTTAACACTAAAAGCTTCCACCAGTCTAACAAGAAGATAATTAACTTGTTTTCCTGTACATAATCACTCGTTGTAGCCCTTTGTTACTTTAAAATTATATTCTTTTACAAAATGACCTTTCCCCTTCTAGCAACAGGTGGATCAAGAGCCAACCAATGGACGCGCAAGTTAGTTTACTGATACGAATGGAGTAAAACTGAATGAAAAGAAAAGAAAGAAAGAAAGAAAGAAAGAAAGAAAGAAAGAAAGAAAGAAAGAAAGAAAGAAAGAAAGAAAGAAAGAAAGAAAGAAAGAAAGAAAGAAAGAAAGAAAGAAAGAAAGAAAGAAAGAAAGAAAGAAAGAAAGAAAGAAAGAAAGAAAGAAAGAGAAAACAACAAAGAACGCAGTGATGAGAAGGGCATATTTGGGGCACCTACTTAAATAGATGCGGAGAGGGATGAAAAGAGATAAAACAAAAAACAAAAGAGGGTAGAGTACGAATATTGCCTCAGGTACTTACGTTTAAAAATAGAGCGGTGAAGATGAGGAGGAAGGCAACCCGTTGAAACAAACAAATCATGTTGATTGCTGCAGCAGGTGATCAATTGCGAGAAAGAAATAAGTTCCTAGATTTTCACTCAACTTTTCTCCATCACATTATTTCAGTCACATGTTTTGTCAGTCCAAAAATCGCACTGCTGTATACATAAAACAGGAAGTTTATGTGTGTGGAAGATTTCACTCACCGCTGGCCTTGAGAACGCATTTGTTCACACCATAACGTAATGGGTACAGAGTGCTTTATGAGAAAATGACGTAATAGCCACTCAACCAAAGTGTGATCAATACATCCTCACGTAATCTCTAGCGAAGTTCGCAAAATTGGAATGATGCAATTTGAACATAACTACACGCACACGGTTCCCAAAGCAGCCAGAGTCGGTTCATCAGTTGCTAATTATACCCTAAGCACTGACGTTATTTAGCTTCTGATGCTCAGCGATTGTTTTTTCTTATTCTTCATCAAGGCTGAAGTCTCACGTAAGAAAAACTGCGATTATGCTAATGTAAGCGTGCACTATCAAAGCGGCTGCTGCAAACACTTGAATTTTTTGTGATCGGAGCTATCGATATGAACCGGACAACATTGGAGGTGCTTTGGACAAGTCCATTTTCCCCCTTTTTCCGTTCATGCGTGGATATGTGGTTAATTCAGCTGTCTTGTTTTTTAATACTGAAATTTGAGACCGATTCTCCGTTAATCTTTCTGATGACAGATCGGTTACATCAACTAAACTTGATCAACTAAGCTTACTCGTGACTCACTTGTTCGTGGCTAATGAGAGTTATATGAAAACTGCGCCAATTTGTGCAACAACCTCAAGAGCGCAGTTTAGAATTATTTTAAAGTAACACTGATCACTGCTGTTCGCTAGAAGTTCCTCCCCACAGTGGTACTGCAAGAAACAAAAACACTGGATTATGTTAAGATGCACCTGCTCTGTCATTTGTTACTACACAGCGAGACGCACCTTATATGAATATTTACAACCCTCATACAGATGTTCGTTCAGTTGTTCACTTCACACGTTTTACTTTTCTGACAGGATGCTTAGCCAATCCGGATCACTTAATATCACTGGACTTGTGGACGTTAAAGTGTTCAATGGCTTGTACTTCCTGTCCTTGCAAGAAAGCGGATGTATGCAGGTGGTCGCGAACTCTGGACTTCAGCGCGCGAGTATGTTGACGCTCGGAGATCGTACGGACGAGTGTGGGAGGTGAGGTTGCCAGGATGAGAGTCCAGAGAGAGGTCGGTCGGTCGGTCCGGACGTGTTGCATTCGTCTCCGACATTCACATGCACCTACCCCACAGCGTGGTCGGGGGGGGGGGGGGCAGGGGCATAATTTATTCTCATACGATACCTATTTTTATTACATTCTCCTATAAATACGTAAAATATGATGCTATTAACAGTGAAGTAAACAAATATATACAAATTTAATAATTTGTAACTTAAAACTTCACTTATCTTATAAGAAACGATGACACTTTTCTTATAAATAGTTTGGGATCGTGATTTAATGGAAATTCTTCCACATCGTCAGCTTGAACGGCAAACAAAACTTTCGTCATCATTACAAACGCTATATGTTAATATGTTCTTGTTAGTGCTACCAAAAGCTGAAAATAAAACAAATTTACAAACAGAATCGATGTCGGTATTTCAAAATTCATTACGCAATGTTTGTTTTTTAAAATAAATATATTTACCCAAACCATTAAATCTATCGGATCATTTAATTGTTTTAATAATTTAACTTCTGGATTTTTTTCATGGTTAAATGACCAAAAATATTACGCTACGGCCGATTTATCTGTCTGTTTATACTTAATGTTACGAAATCCTTACTTCTTTCACCTACCTATGATATCTGCAGAAAATATTGCGTTCTAACCAAAAATTCATTATTAGAATTTCACCGGAAATGCTAGAGGTCCAAGAAAAGAAAAAGGATTACTTAAAATAAGGTCTCTTATGTGTATTACATATTTTGTATATCATCCGTGCAGCATAACCCGGAAACGAAAAGTTAGATGAATACTAAATTTCATCTTTCAAAGATGCAACTTCTCTGAAATTTCTATGCTCTAAGTTACACATTTTTCATTATTTGTTTTCTCAAAACCGACCCTAACAATTTTATTGGAAAATCATATGCATCGTACATATTGACATATGAAATTGAATGTAAGTATATCTTGAATGTTCTGTAAATAACCTTGAAGTCCTGTTCAATATGACTGCATGTTCACAAACTTGTTTTACTGTAATCCTGTAAAACATACACAAGAAGTTGCTAAAAGAGGGCTTCAATTCTCGTTAAAGTATATTATTTAATATCAAAACTATTTTAACCAAGATAATAACTGTTGCAGCAGACAGTGCAATATGAAATAAGTTTTTACATTTCGTTTCATTCACAAAATTAAATATAAAAGTCAAGGAAATACAATTTGTATAATGAATGTAAAATAAAATTGGGAGGTAAAATTAAACAGTTTAACATTTTTGTTGTAGGTTATTCCGAATAAACTGTTATTTTATTGAGATTTATTTTTTGTATTGTATTTGTAGGCAGTTTTATAAACAGCTAAATTATCCTGTTTATAGTGAGATCTCACAAAGCATGTGCACTTTCAAACCAGCATACAGCGACCAAGTTCTTAAACATGTGAGAATCACCTTAACCTTCCGTATGCTTCTATGCAACTTAGGTACATCTGAATCTATAGCAAAACTAGTTCTGAGTTTGTCTTTATAGAAAGAGAGGTTCATACAGGTTCATAATAAAATTGCTATGCATCAGAAACTTTGGAAGTTCTGATAAACTCCGCTTTGAATAGTCTTTGTTCGACCCGAGGACTAATTTTTACCCTAATTTGGGATAACCATTCAATCAAAGAATTTCTGAAGCTAAAGTTGTATAAGTAATACAAAACTAGAGAGGGAATTGCATAAGAAATGTGATAAGCACGTAAGTAACAGTGTTGAATAACAAATAAAATCATTAATAATAATAATAATAATAATAATAATAATAATAATAATAATAATAATAATAATAATAATAATAATAATAATAATAATAATAATAATAATAATAATAATAATAATAATAATAATAATAATAATAATAATAATAATAATAATAATAATAATAATAATAATAATAATAATAATAATAATAATAATAATAATAATAATAATAATAATAATAATAATAATAATAATAATAATAATAATAATAATAATAATAATAATAATAATAATAATAATAATAATAATAATAATAATAATAATAATAATAATAATAATAATAATAATAATAATAATAATAATAATAATAATAATAATAATAATAATAATAATAATAATAATAATAATAATAATAATAATAATAATAATAATAATAATAATAATAATAATAATAATAATAATAATAAATACAATATCAGAAATGAAATAGTGAGGGAGAGAAAATGAGACAGAGATAAGGAAATGCTTCACTTTTTTTTTTTTTTTTTTTTGTAATTTACATCCTCCAACGTTAAGTCACATCGGACGATGAATGAAATCGGTGAAATGATGCTTAATTGAGTCCGGAGTCCATGAAGTTGAGAGTTACCTGACATTCGCCTATCAGGATAAGGAAAACCCCCCGGAAAAAGCCTTATCCAGATAATTCACCCTAACCGAGATTCGAACTCGGAACCTCTTGAGTGTGAGGCAGACACGCTACCATCTGCGCTACCGAGGCAGGCACTTCACCTGTGAGGACGTGAATTAATAGAAACAGATATGATATTTTGGTGGAAAACTGGTTCTTGACAGTCAAAACCCCCAAAAAATAAAAGGAGAAAAAGAAATAACACACTTTATATTAGGTAAGAGGAAGTACTGTATTCCATATAAATATTTCATATCAAGCTTTCACAATAGATGCGTGTTTTGAAGTCTCTAAGCCCCACTCCAAAATGTATTTTTCACAAAAAGATATGCAAGGGAGCACGAACGCACCTATCCGTTTTTTGTGTCTCTATTAATGGCAAAAGTAAAAACAATATAAAATAAAATGCCAGATAACAACTGACCTTGCAATTTAAGTTCAGTATATTTCAAAGATGGCAAGGAAGAGCTTCAAAGAGATCCTTCTCAACCTAAACTACACTTACTCTTTGCAATAGTTTTTGTCAAAAATTGCTCTAACGATTTTCATTAAAATACTGTATATTTAGGAGGGTTATATTAAAAATAAAATTTATTCTTGGGTTTCCTGGGAATAGCCAGTGAAGTTCTCTTTATTTGCAAGAAGTTTTATGTAATTTTATTTAATGGGTAAACCATAAACCATTGAAAAAAGCCTGCTACACTGTAATTGGATCTGTTTAAAACACTTTTATTTTAAATAATTATTATTGCTCAATCATTTCTGAGATATTAATTATTATTGATTTGAATTGTTCAATACTTTGTCATCATTTTTGTAGTTATTCATATTTTTCTCGCAATATCTTAGAAACAGCATGGAAATTCAACGTAGTATGGTGATATCTGACTTTCGACTGTATTTTCTGTATTCCTCTTTATACCTGCAACGAAATATTAAAGAAACTACTTGTGGAAGGAGGTATCTCAATTAAGTACTAGATACCGAAATAAACTTTGGAAAAAAAGACTGTTTGTAGTAGCTGTATAATAAGAAGTCTCAGTGAGAAGAGAAAATCTTGTGAACGTAAAAGAGTGTTTTTTCTAGTTAACTCTCTAGTGCTTCATAGCCATTTAATTGTGGCTTTTATTATCATCATACTCGTCATTATGTTATGCATAAAACGTAACATTTCATTGATAGCTTTGGGGCATGTTCAAGATGAGAGGTATTTCTAAGCCAGATGCTCAGGTGAGACCTGAGGGTGGGGATTGCAACAGGTAAAGCTGAATGAAGGCAAGGGCGTGGGAGAAAGGCGGAGAGGTTCACCTTTTGGAACTCAGCTGGCAAACAGTAGCCCCCCTTTTGACGTTCCTTTACCTGACAGCTCGTATTGATTTATTAACATTCGCTTTACAAACCTATTGTCGATCATGCTATTAAAGCATTTTCTCACTGAAGGTAGTCCCCAGCTACATTTAGTTGAAATATGTAAAGGTTTATGTGCTTTCTTGAAGGGTAAGCAGTTCTCGAAGGAAAGAAAATATGGAAGTACGCAATCCTTAAACTAAAACAAGCTTAATTATAGAAGTATTGTGTTACCTCAGCATAAAGATTACGCTTATGTATGTTTTTCCAACTCAACGCCGGGTTTGATTTCTGGGTATGACTGAGAGTTAGAACGCGCGCGCGCGCGCGTGTGTGTGTGTGTGTGTTTGTGCGTGCGTGTGTGTGTGACCTAATGTACAAATACCAAAGGAAAACCAATCACAGCTGTATACGAATTGATACTGATATGGATATTGGAGCTAAATATGGTGTATAAATGAAACGAAGCAATCGCTAAGTATTTACCATACAAGAATAAATTTTACACCCCACAGACAAACCTATTGGGAGGAAAGAAACTGAAACGGACAACAGAATACGACCATAAAAGAAGACGCCTTCCGACGCAAGGGACTTGAAAAAAGCCAGATTTTAAATCTTCGGCGATATACGAGGACTGTTCAATACAGAATGATCATAATTTTTTACGGTCATAATTTTTCGCACTAAAATTCAATCTTATTATATTCTGTTAGCTTAATGTGAAACAAACACGCCGTGGTAGTTTCACTGTTGGTACTCCTGGTGCCCGCCTTGAGAAACAGGTAAGTTCAGAAATTTTCAGTATCGCCTACCGCTGCAATGGAGGTAACACGCGAGGAATAATATGCGGCTTTGAAATTCTGCTTTCGTCTCAACAAATCTTCAGTTGAGGCCTGCACAATGGTACAGGAGGTCTATGGAGAGCCTGTTCTTCCCTACAGCACAGCTCGAAGGTGGTTTAAAATGCTTAAAGAGGGGAGACAATCTATTTCAAAGGAAGGTGGGCCCAGTGCTCCAGTTACTGCTCTTACAGAAGAAAACATTAACACTGCTGCTGCCATTGTGAGACAGGATAGACGAATTACCTTAAGATCACTTTCTGAATTACTGAACATTTCATTGGGTGCACCCACACGTTGGTGACAGAAACATTATACATGAAACGTGTTTTTGCGCGATGGGCTCCAAGACTGTTGATTCCCGAACAAAATGTCATTCGCATGCAGGTCTGTATGCAGTTAAAGTTGATGTTAGAGGAAAATCCGGAGTTTCTTTAAACGTAATCACTGCAGATGAAACTTGGCTACATCATTTTGATCCTGAGAGCAAACAGCAAAGCTCAGTGTGGAAATCTCCTTCTTCGCCAACCCCCAGAGAAGCAAAAGTGGTTGCTTCTGCTGGGAAAGTTATGGTCATCTCATTCTTTGGTATTCATGGAATGGTTGTACATGCACACACATCAGTAACTGGACAATACTATAGGGATGTCCTGGAAACATTGCAAGTTCATACCAGGCGCAAAATACATTTCCGTGAAGCAGGCTGGATGCTGCACCACGATAATGCGCTGCCACATATTGCCAATGTTTTTGTTGAATATCTTGCAAAAATCAACGTGAAGTGCATCCCTCATCTTCCCTATAGTTCTGATTTAGCCTCATGTGACTTTTTCCTATTCCCTACCTTGAAGAAAGACCTTCTTGGGAGGCATTATGCATCATCAGAAGCAGTGGTGAAGGCTGCAGAGGCAATTTTGAAGGATCTTTAAAAAAATGGTTTCCCGCATGTTTTTGAAGACTGGCAGAAACGCTGGGAAAAGTGCATCGCAATTAGGGGAGACTATTTTGAGAAGGACCATCAAAGTTATAAGAATGAATAAGGGTAAGTTGTCAAAGAAAACTGTGATCATTCTTTATTGAACAGCCCTCTTACCTACTTTGCACGCAATCTGTATTACACTCTTATAAAGTAGTGTGATTTTGTGGGCTAGTAAAAGTAAAAAGTCCAATTTGCAGAAATTCAAAATGCTCTTTATTTCTGTAGAAACACACTTTGGTCAACCCTTGCAGGTGCAGAATTACGTAACATATACGAATACAATCTTCGTCACTTCTGCACAAACAAAAGACTTCACTTTCAAAACACAGCTGCAGGCTCACGAATCAGTTCCGATTACCACTCTGTCTCGATAAACTAGCCACGGCTTCTTTTATATATCCGCTCACTGTTCGAGAAATTACCGGTATTTTCTGTAACAAACAAGACGGCACTAGAACCTTCCAGTTATCTATCTTTATCTGTTTCGGCAAGCTTTTTATCTCCGCGCTGCACCTTCCAGTTATCTATCTTTATCTGTTTCTGCTAGCCCTTTATCTCCGCAGTGCACTATCTGTCCCTACTTAGTGAACAAAGGCAACTTTTAGAAGGCAAACTATTAGATGATATCCTTAAAAAGAAAGAAAACTGTGAAATATTAGAGGAGCTCTCAGGCAAGGTATCAAGACTAGGGCTGGAACAATACCTAGAAGAAAAGCAAAGAGGGCAACATAGATTATTAATAGGACAAGCAGACCACCAACCACTGAGGATGTCAGAAAGATTGAGGCGGAATAGTAACTGAATGGACTAGTGGAGGAGGAGTCGTTTCTACCTTCAGAAGATATCCTAATTCAGGACCAGGAGGAGCCCGGGATGATCAACCTGTGATGACAACTTTGGACACTCATGGAAGGATAGATGCTGGCAGATATATAATAGAACAACTCGTAATCAACAGGAAGAAATATGATAAACCCAATTTAGGTTAGGTGAGTAATCTTATTAAAGAATGAAAATAACTTTCTTTTTTTCCCCGCTAGGCATACGCTTGTAATTCATTTAAAAAAATTAGTTGTATAATTTGTATAAGATTGCTGAATGTGTTAGATTTATATTGTAAGCTGCTGGAAGTCAGTAGCATTAGGTTTATTAGTTATTTAGTTTAATTAGAAATAAACTGCATCTGCACAACCCTGTTTTGTAAGAGCACAAAAAAATAAAGTTAAAAAGAATAAAATCGGAAGATGCCATGCTTTGGTATAGCTTCTAGAAGCCAAAGCCTTGGTAATGCAGATTTTTTAAAATGTTTTTGTCCCTTTGTGCGCGCCGGCCGCGCATCGTCGCAACAATGGGTTCGCCACAATAGGTTATGTACTCCTGTGCTAAATAATATATTTAAATAACATCACAAATACTTAAACAATTGATACTTTTTTATATATTCACAAGTTTACGTTACCTTAGTGACACATTAGTAACGTATCCTCCGTGGTCTAGTGGTAACATGCCAGCCCCCGCAGGTCGCAGGTTCAAACCCGGCGGAGAATAATGGACCTTTTCGGGCGTAAAACTGCTTAGCATGGTTTCTTTCGGTGAAGTGATTTACGGTACGTAAAAGAACCTCAAGTCTGATAAAGGGGTTTCTGAGCAAAATTAAACGGTTTTTCATGCCCAATGTACAATGGGACACTGAAGACCAAAGCAGTTAAAAGAGCGCTCATAAATTAAAAGTCAATAATCATTACTTAGTAACATAAACTACAGATGTGTGCATCAGAATTAAAACTGATGACTTCATGTTCACTGTTAGCACCATCTACCACTTGGTAGAGTCCGTTTTATAAGTATACCGGGGCCGTCCTTAGTCTATATGGCGATATAAACAAATGCACGTGTACGTGTGCGACATCATTGGCTGTTTAGCCTTACATCTCTTTAAGGATGAAAAATATACTTTGTATATCATTTTTAAAGACTTTAGATCTAATACAAAATATATAAACAACTTCACATTATTACAAATACAACAGTCAATTAATTAGTATTTTATTTGCTACATGTAAGCGTAATTTGTGTGTTTTAATCAGAATGCCCGTTGCGCTTGCGCAGTTTAAAAGAGAAGGAAGTGAGAGATCAGTTGTACAACATGGCTGATTCTGAGGAATATGTAAACATCACTCTTAGCTCTCTTGGGCTACAATAACCCTATTACTTTTAGTGTTAATTACTACACTTTCTTCATTAAATTTCATCTGCTAAATTCAAATTTATGAACATGTCAATGCACTGAACAATGCAAATTGCTGTTTGCTTTTATAATGGAGACTTCTTAATTAGCGTCCTTAAGCCGGTTAGGTATATTTGATGATGAATGAAATGGGTAAGATGATACTCAATGGCCCCATGGCTTCCAGACGTTTATCTTCCAGGATAAGGGAAAACTCCGGAAAAAACCTTATTCAGATAATCCATCCTGACCGAGATTCGTACTCGGGACCAGTTGAACGTGATGTGTAGCATGTAGTGTTTAATACCGCCTTTACTAAATACGGCGCCGCATGCAGTGACACTGATCATCAGAGCTAGGAAGTTCGTACCGTTCGCCGTTCCTTATGAAGGTTGCGACCGACCCTCTCCCGGCATCCCAACAAGTCATAGGTAAGAAACGCACAGCGGAGAGACATTGTAACCGTTTGCCCAAAGTAAAAAATGACATGAGACATTCGTAAATGCACATATACTTAGATCATTATGAACAACATGAAAATTATTATATAGTACATACGGGTTTGTCTCTGGCTGATTTCATTATTTATACAGGCACATTGTGGCAACGTACAAGCAATTATAACGCGGATTGTAACATTTCCTGATCGAATGTAAAATAATATCCAAATAATAAAATTAATTTCTAAAATATCTGACAAAATGCCAAAGCAGGAAGTTTACTACATATTTACTCATCTGCATCCGTATTACTAAAAACAATAATCTACCTCTGTAGCCTTTCAAATAAAAAAGCCATTCTATGTCCCATAGAACAATATTTAGTTGATTAATAATCTGTTGAAAATTCATTAATGATTTCAGCTAATTTAGTTTCTCGATCTGACTTCTCTACTTTCCATGCTTGCTGAAGTATCCCACTGAAATGTAAATGTAAATAATAAAGTAAATAAGGACATGAAAAAATACAATGATTGTACAGCAAATTTAGTTGCTCATCTTTGAAGCACAACAAAGATGTTATTCGAATGTCTTCCTACCAACGTGCTCTGTTTCATGCAGTTACAACTGTTTTGTAGTAATGAGTTGCATTCTACGATGAACCTTGCCCTTGCTAGTAGCGCTGCGTTGTATAGCCACGCCTAGCCGCTCTTACACTGCTCAAGGAAAGCAGTACGAACTTCCTAGCTCTGCTAATTACCTATAATAATTCTGGAACAGAACTGGAATATACTACCTCGTAGATTGACTCTATAGGCAGGAAGATAGATAAAATCTTACAAATAAGAATATGAAGGCATGCAAAAATACAAGTTTATAGTGAAACTGAGCAAGCTGAAACTGAATAAATGAGCAATGAAACTGAAACAAGTTTATAATGAAATGCCTTCGGCCTTTTCCACTGGGATTTTTTTTTTTTAAACCAGCACACATACCTTGCAAAAATGCTTGTCTTTCAGTCTTAAAAGTCGTGTCACGCCATACTTGTCGTGTGTCCTTCATTCACCCAAGTCTCGTCAAAGTAGTATATTTTGCGATTTGTATCACGGTACAGTCTGATTGTCCTTAAATGACGTCTTCGCCACACAGCAACATCGCCCCTGGAGTGGTAAGTTTTCCTGTTGTCGCAATTTCATATGGCGATGTTCCTACGCATCTAGCACTCGCACCTGTAAGTTCAGAGCACAGCTGTTCAACTTCTCTCTCTGACAAAGACAGATTCTTCTCTGTGAGTGCATTAAACACATGCAGCGCAATTCCTTTTTCACCGCTTTGTGAAGGTGTTCCCTTGCGATGCTTCAGCGAAAAACTGGCGGTAGACTCTGCCATTATACATATAATAAATACACGCACAATAAACGATCAATAAAATAATTTAGCTCTCGCACTCGGCACAATACACCTTCGAATGGCGATATATGAGTAATTCAGTTCAAAACAAGGTCAGTGATAAAAGTCATATAAACAAATATGTTATCACTACCGCAAAATCACGTGCTATCGTGCCATGTGCTTGAGAACAAAGGAACCTCCTCTTTAGTTTTTTTTTTTTAAGAATTAACACGCATTTCAGATAAACCAACTCTTGCGTAATATATTTAATTCAAACAGTTACGAAAATATAAATTTGACAGTTCTCTTCCATCATATAAAGATATATCCCCATGTTAAATAACGAACTAATTTTTACCGCACAACAGTGTATACTACAATAGCAGCCAATGAGAAGTGATAAGGACATGCAAGCTTATGTGAATCAAGGATTAGACACCAATTAAGCTGTTCCGGGTACTCCGCATGGGTTACGGGCAACCAAGGCAACACTGGAGCCAATCCATACAGCAGTGAAAGCTGAGCTCCGCATAATCTATCCAAAAGCTGTTTGGCTTCAAAATTATAAACTCTAAATATTTTTCATTATCAATTACCCAGGGTATACGTAATAGATTTTGCATCCTACCCACTATAATGAGGAGCACAAAAACTTCCTCATAACCAATATCTATCATTCTACAAAATCATCAAAGAAAAATGCTTACCTGCGGTAAAACTCTTAACTGGTTGGGCACGTTTCAGGCTCTGTTCAGCCTGCTAGCACTCGACTGGACTGTTCATGATACTACCAGATATATTTTACTTCATTACATCCATTGTACAACATATACAAATACTTCATACATAGTCCTGAAATATTTTCTGCCTTTCTACTTTATAGGGCAAACTGAATGGGGAAGCATGTAACAAATATTTAACTAAGATAAGAAACATAATTTAAAGAAAGTGCAACAGATCCGAAACCAGTAAAGATGTCCTTCATTCCATGTTGGTCAGTAGTGTTCCAGTAATCACAAGCAAAACAAGACATTAAAAAATTTTAAAACCGAACACTCTTCACTGGAAGCACTATAAGTGAAACAAGACGTTGTTGACGTGAAAAGGAAACTATTATTTCCGTGATTGTGATGTGCAGATATGCAGTTTATGTTGCTATGCAACTTATAAATAAACAAATGTGTTAAATGTTATAGTACTTGCGATATTAAATACATACATTATTAGTAAGCACACAAATAAATGTTTTTATGAGCTTATACACAAATGTTCATACTGCTAATAAAGATTGTGTGCAAAATATAAGGCGGAGGATTTAAATCCCCCTTTAGGTCCCAAGTCCCTCTGTGCAACATATCACATAAGGAAAGCTAAGGTTTGTCTGCTGTCATAAATGTGAAATATGAGCAAAGAGGACAGAATTTTATACATGTTAATTTTTTAAGTCCTGTATGTTAGGTTAAGTACTTCTCAAAAACAAAGAGAGATTACGATATTGGGACAAAGAAACAAATTCAAAAATTTAAATGCAATGATATTCACAGTTCAAAATTCTACTTCACGAAAGATACCACAATAGTATTTTACAATCCCAAAAAAAAGAACTATTAACTGACGGGCATATTCCATTATGATAAGGAAAAAAGTAACAGAGAAGATAAACCAAAAATGAGACTGGAGTACAATGCCAAGAAAGGTGCACATCACATACTGAATTTACTTTTTGTCACATACACATGACCTGTAACTATTGTACAAAACCGGTACCTCATAATAAATCTTGAACACTAAAATTCCCGCTTGTCTATTATCCAAAATCCAAGTATGTATTTAACTCTGCTTCAAGTTCTGGCCATTTAACAGTTCCCTTCTTATATTGTGTTTGCTGCGAGTTGCTTTCTGTGAAGTTTCTTCATAATTCCGCCAATTTGTTATTTTCTCTGTAAGATGTGGCCCAAAATGCCTTCCTACAGTCCTGTTTCCATGTCCATTTGCATACGCAACCACTTTTGCCTTAAATGCAATTGTATAGTAATGTAATTTTCCAGCCATAGTTTGTAAG
The DNA here is from genome assembly GCA_030765055.1 of Mantis religiosa. Taxonomy (NCBI): domain Eukaryota; kingdom Metazoa; phylum Arthropoda; class Insecta; order Mantodea; family Mantidae; genus Mantis; species Mantis religiosa. Next base: position 169,880,430 of record CM060948.1, on the reverse strand, counting down.
ACACAAACAGATGTTTGCACTGCACAGCAATTGAAATTTGAAGAACAATATGAGAATTGCTAGCGGCAGTGCGTGTGTATCCACTGAAATCTATCGCCCGATTTCACCAACATATGTTAAAATTGACGTTAACAAATGTAACGTAACAATTGTCACAGCGCTAACACTACTTTTAAATTTATTGCATTTCACAAACCTGTTTCCGGAAAATGTTAACAAACACGTGTTAACGCCAAGAAACTTGTAAATATTCCAGCTATAGAAGGCTACGGATGAGTCGTATTATTTTCTGAACGCACTGCGATGCGCTTTCGTTTTCATTTTCGTCTGCACGCAGCTAAAAAAATGGCGGGTGAACAAAATCGTAAACAAAAACCGTGAGACAAATTTCTCGTCGATTGAGAAAGAACTGTTAATTCAATTGGTGACGAAGTGTAAGGAAAATAGGACGGATGCGGTGAGTGTAAAAGAGAAAGATATTACATGGGAAAATATTGGAAACGAATTTAATTCAAATGCATGTGTCACTACTACAAGCACCAATCAACTTCGTCAGTATTGCGTAAATTTAAAACGAGGTGCGAATAAGGACAAGAAACTTGAACGTATTAAGACGGGAGGTGCACAGTGTGTTATCCACATAATTCAGTGAATTATAAAATCGCAAAGTTATTAATACTTGAAGCAAAGGCGAGATAGGCAGATTCCTTTCGATGCATGTTCTAACTCAGTATTACATAAATTTAAAACGAGGAGCGAAGACGGGAGATGGACAAGTATTATCCACATAATTCAGTGAACTATAAAATCGCAAAGATATTAATACTTGAAGCAAAGGCAAGATCGGCATGTTCATTTTGATGCATGTTCTAACTCAGTATTCCGTAAATTTAAAACGAGGAGCGAAGAAAGACAGGTGACTTGAACGTTTTAAGACGAGGGGTGGACAATGCGTTATCCACATAATTCAGTGAATTATAAAATCGCAAAGTTATTAATACTTGAAGCAAAGACGAGATCGGCGTATTCCTTTCGATGAATGTTCTAACCTCTCTTGTACTTCCGCAGTAATCTTCATAGCAACTTGTTTTGACAGTCTATACCTCTGTGGAACATTTTCTTCTGATAGCTCCTCAAAATCATTTCTCGTCATAGGCCGTACTCTATTACGAATACATTTAGACGGTCTTAAATACATCGACACCAACAGCTGAGTTTATGCCCGCCATCTTGACTATTTACAATTGTTAAGGACTTAACAACAGAAATTTGGTTTGTTAGTTTTACAAGAGGTTTAACACGAGTGTTAAGCTAACACCTGTTGGAGAAATACAATTTTTGTTTTAACTATTGCTAAACTCGTGTGAAGTCTGTTGGTGAAATCGGGCACATATCTACTAAATGCTCTCAACATTGTCATTTAAATAGTTGTCTAATAAATAAAAGTAAAACAATTTTATATTTTAACAAGATTCTGGAATGTTTGCAACAGAAGCTAAAAGTAAACTGTTCCAAAGTTTCTCATAGGAATTATTTTTCCACGTAGTAAAACACAACAAAGCAGTGTGCAACATTAGAGAAATGACAATTATCAGTAAACAGAATTAAAAGTGTTTGCTCTAATTATAAGTCATGCAGCTAACATTGCCATTTACAAATTGCTGAACATGCTCCATGTGTAGTAAACAAGACACCGTGAGAATGGTATACCTACATACATAATAACAGTCCAGAAAGTGTCGCCTGACTTGTCCCAAGGAAATGACTTCCACCCAGATCACCTGACCAGATAAAGACCTCCGTGACCCGAGTTTGTAAGGAAGGTCCCCTAGCCTACAGGTTGCCGACTCCGCAATTCTTTTGTCCAGTCTTCCGAGATAATTTAAATAATTGGATTGTTTCTCGTGTCTAAATACGGTGTACAACGTAAAGAAACAAGCCCCTATTGTACCGTGCATACCATTCGTGAGGAGAAATGCACAGATGCCACTGTCGTTCCAACGGCTATCTCTTGACTATTATGACATTGCAATCCACTGATCGGTAAACAAGATACCAAAAAGAAGGAAAAGGAAAGGAGGGAGGGGGAAGGGAAAGAAAAAATCTTGCATAAGAGTCGAACGCCCTAGCGACCTTCAAGATTTTATAGCATTCTCATGCACAATTACCTGAGCGCGCCTTTCGGCGCCTTTATTAATGGTTTCATTGCTACCCGACTGACTAATGAATATATATGTATATATATATTATATATTGTGATATATTAATAATATATTATAATATATTAATAATATATCATATAGGGCGCCGGGGTAGCGCGGTGATTTTCGTTCGCGGCTCCCGTTCTAAGGGTCCAGAGTTCGATTCCCGGCTCTGGGGTTGGCGATTTTAAGTCGGCCCTATCCACGCCTTCACCTCTGTCTAGCACATGTGAAGTATCCCCTATGCCCAACGTGGTTCGGAGTCCACGGTAAAAACTGTAGGTCCTCTCACCTCACCGCCATCTTCACTATCACCCTATCATCGGAGGTAATGGACACCGCCCTCTGGGTGCCTCCACCTGAGAAATGGGTCCGGTCATCACTTGGTGGGGTGAGGTTACCCCGAAGGCCAAGGTTGCCATGTGGGGAGTGTTAGTAACTAACTAACTAATATATCATATATTATATATAGTTAGTCAGGGCCGTATTCCTAACAAAAGAAGTGGGGGGACGCACACCTAAAAAATGTTCCAGATGCTGGAGAACCGATCAGAATTCTGCAATTGTAGATTCGCCTTCCTACTTTGGTAGTCCTTAGCATGCGTACGACATTTTATCCATTCTTTTATGTAATCCTCTGGGTTCCACACATGTACTGGAGGTTCGTTAATAGTCAAACATTTGAACGTATTTTGAGTGTATATATTTTGTATATTTGCAGTATTTTGAATGTTAAATTAAGAAAGGTGATGAATTAAAACAAATATAAATAATATTATTAGCGGACTGCGTTCCCCTCCGAAAAAGTGTTACCCTGCGCTCCCCTCCGAACGCGTACATTCGCGTTCCCCCTCCACTACGGCCCAGTATATAGTGTGATCCATATAAATCTGAACCATTTCAATAGGCCATAACTTTTGAACCAATTATAGGACACACGTACAACTTTCGGATAGTATAATACATAATTGGGAGATTACATTACAGTATTTACATCTCATACAACATGTTGGAAGTGTCCTTCACCAGCATCTATACAAGCTTGCACTTTCTCACCATATTCTCTGAAGTTTTACGGAGAGTATCCTCGCCAATATTACTTATTTTGGTTCGAATGGATTACTTGAGAATATCAATTATCCGTGGCCCATGGTAACCGTTCGAGCAGCGCGACTATACCTACTTATAGCCCAAGTGGGGTATCCCCGGGAGGATGAGACGAGAGGAAACGGAGGGCGGCTGACCTAAGGAGTCACGACAGGGCCCACCTACCTTTTACCAGTAGGAAACTCTCCGGCAGACCAGTGTAACCAGCATTGCGCCCACCGCGGACCTGAAACTGCTCAGTAGGCCGGCTAGGAGAACGGAGATTATACCGGATGAGGAAGTGCTTACAAGGAGCATATCATCCTGCCATGCTTCGCCGACATTCCCGCCGACATTTCTACCCTTATGTGAAATGATAATGGAGATGAAATGGAGGGACAGGAAATTTGGGGGATGTAATTAGCCTATCCAGCATTCGCCTGGTGACCCGAGAAACCCCTCGAAAACCCCATGCATCAGATAGGTTGGCCACGTGAATCGAACCCGCACCTCCCAAATGCGGGCCTGAGCAATCCCACTCTGTTAATGAAATGCTTAATACTAATATTTAATTACTAACGATAAACGTTATACCCAGCAATAAACCAAATAAGTATTCTTGATCTAATTTAGGATGACTATTTAATTCTTTAAATCAAATTAATGTTTCTCTGGGTGGTAGTAGATGAAAATGCTTTATAAAAATTCGGATAACAGAACACGAACTATGGTGATAATAAACTACAATAATTATTTCGGTGTCGGTAACTACCGTAATTATTTATGGGAGGAAATAAATAATTAATTAAAGGAATAACAACAAGATAGAGGTATAATTGCCGTGAATAATTTCTATAGGTTAAATCATTGTGTACCGTAAGAATCCAAAGTTCAAAGATTTCTCCAGAGAAATAGATCAATAGGGACTAATGTTGAGAGAAGTAACCGGCCAGGTAGCGAACACTTAAGCTTAAAGCGTTTCGCGGATCCTAGAGTGGTTGCACCAAGGGTCGGCATCAAAGCTAATGTTCTTGTTAATACATCCTTGGAAAGGATTATCATCAGTCATGCCATGCCCGCCTCGGTAGCGTAGATGGTAGCGTGTCTGACTCATCTTCAAGAGGCCCCTAATTCGAATTTCAGTCAGGGTGAGTTACCTGGATAAGGCTTTTTCCGGTGTTTTCCTTATCCTTAAAGACGAATGTCGAGTAACGCTAAACCCCATGGACCCTGGACACATTTCAGCATCATTTCACCAATTTCATTCTCCGTCCGGTATGACCTAACGTTGGAGGACGTAAGATTACAAAAAAAAAAAAAAAAAAAAAATTACAAATAAAAATCTCATGCCACCTTTGTTTACAGCAGGGAAACCAATGCACCTGTCTACTTGTACTACTTCATGGAACGACCATAAATACTGTGCCCCAAACTAAATGACCAGCCAGTTGATAATGCCTGGCTTTTGTCATCGACTCGTTTTATGCTTTTGTTGTACTTATTAGCATTGTTGCATCAGTGGTTCGGAGACACATGCATCAATGTTGTACAACGTTATTCTCAGTATCTGTTAAGTAGCTACCACATACACGCAATACGATATAGCTTCTGTGTGAAAAGACATCTGGTATACAAAAAAAGGGCTTCAGCAAATTACGTGAACTCCCTCTTTCTGTTCGCATTTAAATGCAGCAGCTACCTGCTGACTACAAAACCAACTAAACTACCTGTGTGATACAACAAACCATTTCCCAGACACAGGTAGACAAAAGGCCAGCAATAACAGGCGTTGACACAACATGGCTGGGGCCATTTGGAGGACGCACTGCTTGATTTATGTGAGAGGGTATTGCTTACATCCTTCCTCTAGTTCGTGTTCTACACCTGTATTCAACTCACCCCACCGTGCACGACTGCGTGATGCTCAATGAAAGTAACGGTTGTGATCAGCTAAGGACAAGTTCATTCTGATGAGAACGGCGGTAGCACAGAGTCAATTTACCGTCCACCTACACTTCGTGTCAAACCAAGGTGTAAACTTTTACAAAAAGGAAAGAAAGAAAATTAAAAAGCACCAAAGGGTACTTCTGCACTTATCTTTAGCTCTTGCGACAAATTTTAACTACATACATTGCATTGTATTATAACAGACAGAATTAACAATGTCGGTTTCAGCAACCTTAAACTGAAATGAATTGGAACTCTAGAGACTTAAAATGTTCAGGGGAAAAAGGGATTTTTGAAAAACAAAAAAAGAATTGATAGAAAGTTATGCTAACTGTTGATTCAAGTATGTTATCAAATTTAAAATCTAACATAAACTCAAATTTAACTTCCTAACCTTGAATCGTAACCTGAGCTTAAAATTTGATGTTTATGAAGCCAACATTACTTGAGTAAACTGAGATAGGTTTTATCACACAATTCCACTACAAATGTTTTTATCTCTAACATTTCTCAAATGTCTTCCTTTCACCATCACCAATATTAATGTATGCTCTTTCTAGGACAGTGGATACACTATTTATGTCGAGCTTTCTTCAGCGCATTTATCGAGGTTTACTGAATTAGTTTTGTTTTCTTGTCATAAATATTTTCTCACGTGATAGATTTAGATATCCACCACTGAATTCAATATTCCTAAAATATTCTTTTAGCCTTACTTCAAAGAAACGTTTTGCCGTTCAGTAAATGTTTTTGCAGGCCAGAAATCATGGGGATGGATGCCCAGGATCAATTATAATTTCTGAACATTCAAGAAGAAAAAATCATATTTATAATCGCCTTTCATATTCTGGAACTGAAATAATCAACAAAAGCTAAATAATTAGATTTTACTTTATTGTGAACACACAAATTAATAGACCTAATACACACGCAGTGACCCGTGGCTTAACTTACAGAACCAGTGAATATTCTCCTCGGTAGCAATTATACAGGGTGTTTCAAAACGACACCAAACGAACATATAGAAGTAGTTGCTCAGCTTCTATGTGGCACATATAGTTTTGACCGCCAATAGAGCCGCATAAAAAATGCACCAGAGTGAGTGTGGATTAGGCAGTGACAGGAACAACGACGCGTGCCTCACGCTGTCAGAGTTCGCAGGTATAGGTCACACGTCGTGTCGGGTGCTTTAGCTGTTTGTAAACTTACCGGCATACTTCGCAGTAGCTTGCTACTATTAAGAATTTATTTGGCTTATGAAACCGCAATAATGAAGCTATTGCTTTATTATTGCTTATGAGTGTTTAGCATGTTCCAAAATTTCTTTATAGCAGTCCATGATGACAAATAAGCTGGTGGGCTTATGCAACTTATACCTTTTAGAGGGAACTTAATGTTAGTGAGGTTGAGGATGGCAGCATTAAATGATAAACAGAACAGAAAACAACATCAAAGAATTGTAGATAAATTAACCAAAATTAAATAGCTTATATAAAGAGACGAGCACTTTATTTCACGTGTCTGATAATACTAAATAAAGCATTTGTAACTGAAAAGGAAGCTGTTGATATTTATGGTAAGTGGTTGAAGGTATTGTACAATTAAGATCATGGCAAAATTCTCTGAAGTTAAAAAAGTAAATATTATCATTGATGTAACAATTTTTTTTAATTAATGTTTTTAATGCAACTAAATTAATTGTGCGTTCGTTTTTTTTTAATTTACGTCCTCCAACGTTAAGTCATAAGGGACGATGAATGAAATGGGTGAAATGATCCTCAAATGAGTCCGGGGTCCATGGAGCTTACAGCATCTCGACATTCGTCTTTCAGGATAAGGGAAAACTCCGGAAAAAACCTTATCCAGGTAACTCGCCGTGACCGAGATTCGAACTCGGAATCTCTTGAACGTGAGGCAGACATGCTACCATCTACGCTACCGAGGCGGGCATGCGTTCGTTGAACTCACTTCAGCTCTTCCATCCATCAAAACCATATCCGTCGTTTCGGCGTTCGTATAACGCTCTCTATTGCTCGGATTCGCTAAGTACGCGCAAAATCCTCTCTGTTAGGACGGAATGTGTAGTTTTACACTGAAAATTAACCTTGGAACTGTCCGAGTTATTAGTGGACTTTTTCACAAATAACTGACCTTTGCCCCATTACCTGAAAGGTAGGCTAGGGTCACTGATACAGAGCAAGGAGTAATGTTTTTGTTTTCGTGGCCGGTGCGTCCCAATAACAAGTTCTGAGGTTCGCACACCAGTGGTTCCTGCGTTGTCTAATCACAAAAGCATGTAACATTTAATGCTGCATACAATTATACCTAACAGAATTTCGAAGCTGCAACACCGAAATTCGGACTAGTTAAGTTATAAACTACGCAACGGCTGTAACCGTTCGGTGTCGTTTTGAAACAACCTGTATAATAAAACTCGTTATATTGAGATTACAAGATATTTCGCATGCTACAATTTCAGTGGGTTACGCATTCTGATTAGAGAAAACGACGTTTTCAAATCAGTGCTTTTGACATTGCATTATCGCTTCCCCCGGAGGGGGTAAACTGCATATGGCTTATGGTCCAAAAATGATGTTTCATGTATATTGAAGAATACTATACCTCTCTGAATATTAAAGTTTGCGGTCGAAATGTTAATCTGCAGCTTTATTCTTAAATTAAGTATATTCAAATAGCTTGTAGTATATTTGCTATTTTGCTCGTAATTGTTGTAATTAAGGTTTCCTAAGAGTAGGATTTTCTTGTATAAACTGATATTAAAAATAAAACTTTATGTATACCATCTTCAAAAGTGCTATTTCTAGCTTCAGGAAACTTGTGCCCACATAGTACGCAGTTTTTGTTAATTGGAAATGAAATTAAGTCAATGCGACCCTCGTTATCTACATTATTAATGAGGCCCACATTCTGGACTTGAATTTTTTTCACATATACTGGTATGAGCAATCCGCAAATTCAGTTCTTAACTTATAACTGAAGCAGGCTATACACAGTTTTTGTTGAAGTCAGGCTAAAGTCTAAAGTTTCACTAACTAATAGGGAGTTCTTGTCCATATTCTTGGTAGTTACCGTAAACGTTAGTGACGCGTGAGCGATGTTCTGCGCATGCGCACGTTTACTGTAAACAGATCACCGGTCACGTTATTGTTCACCATTTAACGTGAGGCTTCTCTTACAAAATGACCCAAGAAAGATTACGCTTTACCATTAATGGTGATCTAATACTGATGCGGGAGGTAACTTCAACCAACCCACATGAAGATCCAACTGTATGGAATGAAATAGTTGCAAATATAGTAGCTGATCTTGCAAACATTTTTTCCTTCTGTACAATAAAGGAGCACAAGCTGTACCATCTACTTAAAAGGTCCCACAATTTCTTATAGGTGCTCCCTTTAATGATACAGCATGTGCATAATATTGCAATTTATTTCTGTCAAGCCATGTTAGGTTAGCCAGATTTGTTAATGAGTGACCTTTATTTCTATATATTATATTCATCGCTGCATTGATTATTGCTGATAAATATGAAGAAGATACGCCAAAAACTGCTTCCAAATCAGACAGCCTATTGGGATATGCTAGGCGCCAAAGATACGAGGGTGGTCTGAAAAGTTTCCGAACTCAACTTGAAGATGGCAGCAGCACTCGTAAACAAAAGCGAGTGCATTTCGTTGTTCATCTGTTGACAGTTACTCACCAAAATTTCAACCATTTTAGATGCTCAGTTGTTATGTTAACAGTCGTTTGAGTGAGTTGATGTGAGTGTTTTTATGAAAATGGACAAAATCGAGTATCGAGTTGTCATTAAATATTTGTTTTTGAAAGGCAATACGCCTACGCAAATCAAAAATGAGTTGGATTCTGTGTATGGGAACTCTGCACCATCATTTACCACAGTGAAATTTTGGATAGCTGAATATAAACGTGGCTGTAAGGGCTTGGGAGACGAGCGTTCGGTACGTCAAAAAAACTGCAACTACCGACGAAAACATCGCCAAAGCTCACCAAATGGTGCCAGACGACCGCTGAATTAAAGTAAGAGAGACACGCTGCGATATCAAGTAACTGCTCCATTTTCTGTTCTCATTAACGTTCCGTATCAATGACTCGTGCAAAAACTCTGACTCGACAACATACGCTACAATATATACCGTATTCAAGCCGTTACCGTATCAGAAAACACGCTGTGGCAAAAACTCTCTAATAAGATGTCTCCATGGTCTACCACTAATTGGAGTTTATGCAGTCCATTTTCTTCGACAGTGAATTCACTCCTGACGGATGATTGGTATTACGCGGCTCTTGACTCAAATTGTTATAAAACAAATTCAGATACTTTTGTTCTCTTAATCTATCCATTTATTTTATTATAGGCTCAGTAGTTCTTGGAGTCTGAGGATATTTAAATTTATTTATCAGATATTACCCTGACAAAATTGTCACTCTCCTCAATGTAAAACAAAGCATTGGCCTACTTATTTTTAAGCATTCTGAAAAATCTATGCATATTTCTTTATACGCTTACCCTTAGCTCTTGTGGATGGTGTTTCGACATACACAAGCGGAAACTGCATTCGATTTATTTGTTGCTCCAGTTTGTTTGACATATTCAATATTTGCCTTTTTAAATCTAATATGGTTAAATCGTGGAAGATATATTTTTTTTTTCATATATATCAATCATACCATTCTGGCTTTTCCACCCACATTTCCAGCACCCAAATCTAAAAATATTATATTAAGTTCAAGGAAATTCGGTATCAAATTCTTTAAGTATATCGCAGGCTACGGTAACTAAACCATCTTCTAATTATATATATCATATGTTTAATATCTATTCATTTTGCAATTCATAAGGTAATTCATTAAATTTCTTTAGCTTTTGTCTTTCACTGTATTCGAAATACTATTTCTAGGTCTTTTAGGTGTGGATAGGTAGTCAGATTGAAAAATTCCTTGCCATAGCCGCAATTTGAGCCACGGTTCTCCGGATCTCCGTCCGGTAGCTCTTAATCATTGAGCTACTATGGCCAACATGCCAGGAAGACACTAAATTTATAATTTAGTTATTTATAATTTAACTTATAATTTACTGAATTATATTTGCTTCGCTGAGCATAGTTTCAGTTTTTCACTTATCGGTTTTTTCTGAATCGGAAAAAATCCAACTTTAATTTAGACGAATTTTTGTCTGATTTAATTACTTTATTATATAAATGTCTGGAACAGACAATCTAGTCACATCTTTGCACCAGTTTTAAAGCTTTGTCCCTTAATTTTTCACTAATAATGCATGTACAAATGTTCACTTTTTCTTACCTGCTTCATATGCTCTTTATCTCTCATTATTACTATTTTTTTGGTAATGTTGGTCTTTTCTGGTTTGCTGTATATGTTATTTTTTCTATCCCCCTTTCAGATTCTTTATAATCTTGCGTTCCCTAGTTTGCTTCATATATATACTATATTTTTCCCCTCTTAGATACCTTGTAATTTCTTCTTCCTTAGCTTGCTGCATACTCTTTCTATTTGTCTTCTTATAGGATACTTTGTAATCATCTTCCCTAGTTTGCTGCATATGTTTCCTAATTATATCTCTCCCACCCACCTTGTAATCTTCGTCTTTCCTACTGTGCCACTAATCAGCTTTATTTATTTCATGTTCCAGTTCGTTATATTATTTAGTTGCACACAATATGGTCTTGCTAACTTTTCTCCTTCTGTGCGCTGTAAATAGGAATTATGCAACTTTCTCTTTATATACCATTGTTGATCTATTGATTCATCAGATGTTATTCTAAGGTCTGGAACACTATCTGCTTCACAACCTTAACAAAAGAACAAATGTGAATGGATTAGAATGAGTACCTACTGGAAATTTTTTTGGATATTAAATTCGATACATTATTGTTTTTTGTCGAAAGTGCAACGCTGCTCCTTCCGCATTGTACAAACGTCTTGCATTACAACTGTGTGGATTAAACAAGCATTGCATGGACTCATTCTTAATAACAGCTGTAAACTGTAACTATGCAATAAATATACTATACATATAACACAAACAAACACTGCCTAAACTCCTAGGTATGATCCATTGTAATGAAAACTTGTTTGTTAACTGCATTGTAGGTTATTTTTACATCACCATCACAATATCCTGAAGCCATACCTTAACCGCGCACAATTAAGTGTATTTGACAGAATATCATTATAATTTGAAATTAATTTTAAGGATAAATCATTCCCTAAACATTGAATGTGATAAATGACATCCAAAATCTAACTATTAGCATTATCAGTGTAGAAAACATAGTCATCACTGAGTTGTATGTACTATCTGCCCAACACAAGAAGGCAAGAGAGGAATGAATGGGAGAGGGTTTTGAACTGCTTATCTGCTCTGTTAGTGGAACTGTCTACTATAATCTTCGCAAAAGTTAAAGGTATATGGAGGAGGGCCGTACTGCAGACTCCAGCCAAACCTAAGCTTGCGCCGCCTAGCAGCACAGCCGAATGTGGTGCATGCATCTCGCGCGCCTGAACTGAGAACGTTATATTGATTAATTACGCTCGGATAAATGTTTGAAAATCATTGATGTCAATCTTATAAAAAGAAATAATTTTATTTTCTGATCATGACCGTACAAAAATCCTGTCTCTACGATACTTAGAACCCGAGCGATGCATATTTTATCTTCACATGGTTATACCCAACATCCATCCATTCAACACAGATAAGCCTGTAAAACAACACCATTCTTTCCTCGTAACATTTATCTCAAGCATAAATAAATAATGCACCTACTGTGTAAACAGAAGTCACGCAGTTTGAAACGGTTAACCTTCAGTTCGTTTTTCAGAGTAGAGGTGTTGTTTTGTTAAAGTGAATGGAATCGTTAACTCATGTGTTGAACTCGAACTGAAATATTGTTAATATTCCATTAAATTATTATACATATATCTTTTTTCCGGTGTTTGTAATCCGAGTGCGTGAACATGTCCCTCGAAGCTGGGACAAGTGATTTTTCGATCAACAAACGTGAAGTGATTCATTCTCAGGGCAGAAAAATTATATTTAATATGAACAAGTTTTTACGAAAGCTCTTCAATCCAACTGTAGATTTTTGAAAATTTCAGCAATTAACTCTGTAATCTCTTGGTATATGTAGTATGCATAGAGTGGCACGAATTTGTAATGAAGCACCTTCATCCTTAGAAAAAGGGAGCGTACCTGTGTTTCAATCTCCGGGAAAGAAACACCAAGTTGGAGAGCGAGTTACTGGATTGGAAACCATGCTTGTTGTTCCAGTGCTGTGACGTGTGTCAAGGTAAGATTTTAATGTTTTAGGGATATTTAATATATTGTTTAATCATGGGAAAAATAGGCAGAGCCTTTGCTGGCGTGTAAAACTGCTCTTATGTACAGAAACTCTGCTGTACAGGGACTACGCTTGGCAACAGCACTCCGCGTGAGCATTGACCACCGTTCACATACATTTAACTTATGCAAGCGGTGTAGGAAATGAGTGCATGAGAGTGCATATGAGTCACCCATTTCGCCAGATCTAATTATAGTTTTAGTGACTACAGTGATAGGTATTATGTATGGGTGAGTTATGTGAGAACTCTTGCGTATTTTAAACGAACCTAACGTCCTTGTCTTACTCGAAAGGCGAGCATAAACACCCTGATGAGAGAAAAGTGATTACGTTACACATTCCTCTAGCTTGCCTTCTTGTGTTGAGCAGACAGTATTTGTGCACTGTGTGTTTTTAATCCCACTAAATATTATTATTTTGACTAAGAGAACTAGCAATCACTTCAAACGCTGCAATGAAACAAATACTTTTAACATTGAAATCAAAGTTCGTTCTCTTACTAGGCATTATGGAAATTAGAATACAATAAAAATAAAGAACGTAAACGAAATGAAGAACCACTTTAAAATAGCATTGTAACAAATAATATATTAATTAAAATTTAATACGAAATATTTCCAGTGGGCTGTTACTCTGAAGGAAAATCGAAGGCATAAAATCCAGAAAATGTGTCATTTAAAAACGTTCTACATATATTTACTTTCCTTTTAAAATACAGAACAATGAATAGATTTCTCAGAGTAAACAATACGCATCAGTCGATGCGTTATGTGCAACCAACAGTGCAAATTAAACGAGTTCTTAAGACAGTGTCGTCCCTCGGTGAAAAGTATCGTTTTCTAAATGTCTGACAAGGCTTACAGAGGCGGATTAGCTTTTCTTACAATCCTATATACTGTATACCACGACAAAGTATAGCAATTCTTAATAGAAGGATTTGTTAAAAAAAAATAGCAAGCCAGAATATTTGGCCATGTGCTCTTGGCTCAAACAAATGAATCTTGCCGTCCATCTCGTATTAATTATGTAAAATTGGCGCATTGGAAATTGAAAAATCTGATGTGTGCCATCATATTTGCACAAATCATTCTTACAAACGCTTATGTTGTTGTTTTGTAATTTTCGTCCTCCAACGGTAAGTCATATCCGACGATGAACGAAATGATGTTCAAATGAATCTCGGGCCCATGCAGCTTGGAGCTACCAGACATTCGTCTTTTGGGATTAGGGAAAACCCTGGGTAAAACCTTTTCCAGGTAACTCACCCTGACCGTGATTCGAACTCGGGACCTCTTGAACGTGAGGCAGACACGCTACTATCTACGTTATCGAGGGGGGGGGGCTACAAACGCTTATGTTACTGGAAATTAACATTTGCAGAAATAATCTTATTGCCTATTTTCTTAGTTGCATGGGGAAAATGGCGGTGCAGTAGGCTTTAAGTGATAGAAAATCTTTCAAAACTGGTCACTACGCGATAAGTTTGTAATTTCACTCTCTTTGCACGGTAAAGAGATAAAAAAGTGAATAAGGACTTCCGATTTGAGAAAAGTTTAAGTTTCGTAAATTTCAAAGGAGTAACAAGGAATATCTTGTAAAAAATCCATTGCATAAAAATAAAGTATTTCACATTAATGTTGTATTTTAACGAGCTCTACATTTTTGTACAGTAAGGTTTTGCCTGTATCTCTCTTGGTCTAGCTGTTTTGCAACAGTCATTCAGATTGAAGAGGACTTCTGATGATATTCCCATAAAATTCAAGATAAACATTTCATTTGTCATGAAACAACCTTTAACTTGTGGTATTTTAGTGAAGATCGTAAGAGCCGTATTGGATAAAATAAATAATTTAAAAAGTATTCCATGTAAAGGGTAATCTTGATATAGGAGAAGTTTTTGAACACCTTCCATCTCATCTTTGGAGGATGTTGAACTTAAATACAAAGTTTGATGATTAACCAACCATTCGTTTTCTATTCTGTTCACAGGCTCACAGACACATACACCAAAGGGATGGCTCAGCCGGTGTCGTCTGTAGCCTGCATTCGGGAGGCCCAGGTTCGATTCCCGTGGCCGACCTACCTGACCCATGGTTTTTTCGGGGGTTTTCCCGAGTCGCTAGGCGAATGCAGGGTAGGTTAATTACATCCACCGAATTTTCTGTCCCTCCATTTCATCTCAATTATCATTTCATATCATCTCCCATCTGGTGACCTGTTTCAGGGTAGAAGTGTCGGCGGGTGTCTCGGCGGTGCATGGCAGGATGATATGCTCTGAGGAAAACTACTTCCTCCTCCGGTAGGTCGGTTGCCGGCCTCAGCTCCTCTCCTGGGACCATTTCGTGACCGTCAGCCAGGGACCTTTGGGGCTCTGATCGCCTGCCTGGGAATGAATAAATGAATGATGTTAATGGGTGCTCAACGGCACGGTCATCAGCGCCCTAAAAAGCAAAAACCTACTAAAACAGGAGGTGAAATAGCTAAAATAAATCCATCCTAAATAAAATAAAGTAAAAGACACGCACGTTAGTAAAAACTAAAAGAGACTTAAAACCATGAACCGATAAAAATGTTTAAAAAGGTAAAATTTAAGAATTAAATTCTAAAATCAACAGTTAAAAGCAACTTAAAAACTTTGGCCACCGCATGTTCGTCGTCCGCCAGAATCTCTGCCAAGCTGGTCGGCAGCTGGAGAGATTGGCGAACAGCGGCTAGGTTAAAACACTCTAAAAATACATGGCGGACCGACAGAGCTCCACCGCAGAGCGGGCACACTGGAGCAGAGTCCCTTTTTAACATAAAACTATGGGTAAAAATACAGTGACCAATCCTTAAACGAGCCAGGCTGACCTCCTCCCGACGAGAGGAACGGCAAGAGGTTACCCAGGGAATCGGAAATTCCTTGATAGTTCTAAGTTTATTACTGCGGAGAGCGGACCACTCTTCCCGCCAGCAGGATAGTACACCTCTCCGCAGTAAAAGGCTGAAGTCCTCCGACACCACTGTGACTACAGAGACCCTGGGCTGTGACGTTGCCGACTTAGCATCCATGCCTGCCTGGGACCATTAGAGCTCTGCTGCTGGGCTTGTTGGTGTCCCGCAGTAGGGGAGCGAGTTCGTTGCCCTGGCCTGTCGAGGAAGGTCTCTATTCAAGTAAACTGTAGGGACCCTACCCTCTGTACTGTCGTGGCTCCTGGGGTCGGCCGCCCTCTGTATCCTCTCACCTCATCCTTCCTTCCGGGGGCATAGGAACAATGGGCACAGCATGATGGCCTACGTACCGAATCCCCTCCGTAATGAAATCCCAATCCCAATCCCACAGAGACATACAGACTTTTTCTTTCTTCAAATTCAAATTCTTTTAATTCACAGAGTTCCAAAGCATTATTTCCGGTGAAATGTCGATATAGATGTTTTGGGTGGAATACAATACTTCCCCTACTTACTATACATAGCTGAGAAAGTAAAAAGCGCTTGATTACAAAATGCATACATCCATCGTTTAAAAAAGCACTCAGTTTATTTTAATTTACCGCCTCCAACGTTGTCATATCGGACGGTGAATGAAATTAATGTTAAATAATGTTAAATTACTGGGTGAATTAATGTTCAAATGAGCCCAGGGTCCATAGAACTTAGTTGCCTGACATTCGTCTTTCAGGATAAGGGAAAACCCTGGATAAAAGCTTATCCAGATGACTCACCCTGACCGAGATTCGAACTCGGGACCTCTTGAACGAGAAGCAGATACGCTACCATCTACGCTACCGAGACGGATATTCAGAAACAACGCAAAATAAAATAGTTGAAGCACAATGAAGAGAACATGCTATAGAAAATGTCAGAATAAGAGCTTAGGTGGTTAACCTATGTGATAAAATTAACTCGTGTAAGAAAATAAAGTTAACGCTTACTCTGTATTTCCTGCTAATGGTATATCATATGACACGTAAAAATGTTGTAATATAGTAATTTATACACTGTTTAATTTTATTTAAAAAGTTTCAATTTAATGTTTCATAATCGGTTAATTGAAGTCCTTCTACTGTAAGAGGATAAAGTGCATTCTGACGCTTTACTGTGTTTTGCAGGTTTTGATAACTATTGTGGCTAATTATTAAGAAGATACGCTGGTGTCTCGTCCTCTTTGGACAAGGTTCGATTAAAACATTCTAACAGTTATTTAACGGTATACATAAATCATATTTCTTTACATTAAGAAGAGGTATTGAATAGGTCAACGTCCTGTTGAAATAACTTTTAGTAAAATTCGGAAGAAAACTCGGAGAATCGACAAGGGACTATCACTCTTGAAATGAAAATCATTGCAACATATGCTGTAACAAGTGGGCTAAACACATACTATTTCACGGTTCCCTAGATAAAATAGTCTACATTTATTACAAATGTCATAAATGACTCCACAGAAAGTTAAAAAGCAGATATTGTCGTATAATTAAAATACATATAAATCTACTTCACTAAGTAAGAACCATAATGTGCAGAAGGTGTGAAGTAATTAACTATGTTAAAAAACAAAAACATGGGTTCTGGGGGAGGGCTTAAGGGTGAAAATTGAAATATCTTAAGCTTTTGTTAGATTTTGATTCAAATGTATACCATTTATTTTTGTGATCGATCAAGAATGGAATAACACCAAGTTTAAGCTTTCTAGTTACAATAGTTTCTGAGGAATTAACAGTTTATGTCTAAATAGTACGCGATTTTCAAAATGTTCCACATATTGTAATTTTAAATATTAATGCTTGGGGTATGTTTCTGCACCCATTTTAACCTATTAATGACCTTTACCTATGTGAAATATTTGTCTCCGCCATATCAACGAAGGGAAAAAAATAATCATACCTATTTAACAATTTTTATTTTCCTAAGCGTCTTCACTGAGAAGTAAGCATTATAATCCTTTTGAATACAAATAACAAAAACACAACAAATGTAAATGAGTACACTTAACATTCAGTTTCCCTTAGAGGCATGTTTAGAATTTCATACAGATTAATAGAAAACTTCATCCTGTGGAACATTTTGAAGTTAGGAAAATGTAGAAAATATGGAATCTGAGAAATCTGAGGTTAAATTACGATACAGGTGTAGGGTTATCTAAAGTCATGTGACGTTTTCTGTAGTACCGCTAGAAAAAATAACTTTATATTATTGAAGTATGTCTATATTAATATTGATACATAAAACTAAATTTGGTATTGTTGTAAGTTTTGGGTTAATTTGCACAGATGTGTCTCTTTAATAAACCCCTTTTTGTATATCCAATATGCAGCAGTAAGAAATTTCTCTTTCCCGAAAACTTCACGTTGAAACCAACAAATGCAAAAGTTGTTGTCACAAATTACAATTAGAAGAAATTGGCTATAAAGGCAGTTTTAGGCACTAATAAGCAGAATAGGCACGAAAGCATGAAATAGGCATTTATAGGCACTATAAAACTATGAAATTGGGCTAATAATTGTAGCAAACTGCTTATATCTTAAAAGCCTACGTTTCTGAATAAAGGAATAAAATACGCATACAGGGCAAAATCCGCCTCCTAGTAACAACTCAAGCGGTTTCAAGGATCTTCTAAATGACAACCAACAGAGCCAAGATACAGATGTTCCAAATCTGACACAAAAAAGATGTGATTGCTTCCCAAGGTCAAAGGACAAGAAAGTGAGGAATCAATGTGATAAGTGTCACAAATTTATGTGCTAAGGACATGCAAGTGTTCTTCATTGAGTGTTCTTCTTTTCAAGTGGAGAGTGAGTAGAAGTTTATTTATAACAGGATTTTTATAAAGTGATAATGCACATCATAATAAAAAATTACAGTATTGTTGTATGGTGTAAAGTAAATGAACATTTTGTGTTAAAATGGTATATGTATTTTATACCCATGTTTTAATATTTCAGACATGACTAATACATAACTTATATAGCTTACAACAATGGAGTTTTAATTAAAAGATGTGCTTTGGTCGGACGCTAAAGTCATTATCGTTGTGGAAATATTTTACACTTTATCGCCACACAGTTGTTAGAACCACTTTGGGGTGAAAAAGGAACCCAGACATATAATATGTTTTTCCAGAGCTGATACTTTGCGAGGGTTAATGTATGCATGTGTCCCACCCATCAACAGTGCGCTTTGTTAGCGTGGAAACATAATAAAGCGAACAACTTTTGCAATGATGTTGATCAACAACTTTCTATATATCTTACAATTTAAACAAGCAAGAGCAGAATAACTTTGCTCGTAGACCAGGAGACATATGCATATAAAGTGGGTGATTATCCTGTTTTCCCAGTTTAGATCTCCAGAAAACTGGCTTGAGTGATGCACGTGATGATAAGATTCACATAGGTCTGTTGGCGATTTTGTGTCTTTTTATACATCATGGTTAAGCATCCGTGTTACCACATAGTTTGTTGGGAGAAAGTTAACTTTACACATTAGGTGTGGGAATGTGCATCCAAAGCAGAACAATGGCTTGCCAGTTCACGTCATGCAGAGCTTTATTAAAATGCTCCAACCACGCACCTGCCGATGACAAGTCTTTCGTCTACCTCCTCTTGGGTAATTAATTGTTCCAAATATACCGTCATCGAAATGCTCTCTCACGGAGGCTTTGGGAACCGTTTTGTGTTGATGTGAAGAACGGCTTAACAGACAAGAGAAGTTAAAGATACTCTTGTTTGAACACATTTGCATTAGAAAAACAGTAGGGGAGAGAAGCCGAATATCGGATAGTCTTTTTAAAGTGGTTTAAATAATATTTTATTTTAATCTTATATTCAAGAAACCGTATTGAAACATATTAGGAACACTATAGCAGGGTAACAAAGAAAAACGGTTAATTTATTTGAACTATTTCTTTTAAAAAATTATATATACTTCAAGAGATACACATATGCCGAACTACTTTTAGGGTACCTAATATCGGATAGTAACAATAATCGTTTAAAGAACCTTATATTATTTAGTGCAACTTCCATTCGTTTTTTCGATACTATAACAAAGGTCATGAGCCCATCTAGGAAATATGGTACAGCATATTTACTGTTCCCCACATTTGTCTAAGCAACAGGGCTGGTTACAATAAAGAATTTCGTCATCCACAATGTCTTCCTCATCTGTTGAAACCAGGGGAACAACATCATTCTCGATGATGGGCTGCAGTTTCTTTTCTTTTATTTTGGTCTGTTCAGTTGGGTAGACGACGAAGATGGTTTAAGAACAACAGTTGCAACATTCTTGGATGATGATGATGATGAGGATGATGATGATGATGATGATGATGATGATGATGATGATGATGATGATGATGATGATGATGCGGAGTTACCAGTGCTGTTCTAGATCCGCCAGGCCTACTTGATTCGCCATTTCTTTGCAGTTTTTTGTGCAAGGCCCCTTTTAATTGAGGAATTTCTTACAGTAGCTGCTGTATTGGAAGGTCTTCCTGTTGTGTTAAGCCTATTAGACTGCCTTGTGTTGGTGGTGAATTTGAATTTGGAACATGAGACATTCACCCTTTTATAGACTTTAAGAGTTGATTTCAGCACATTGTACTCTTACAAGCTCTTGAATACCCCATCTTCTTCTGCTAAATAGCATTAACAGTTTCGATCATGGACTGTGATTCCATTTTTCCGGTGTTTTGAATTTTTTAAAGGGAACATCTGTAAAATAAAAATGTCAGTATGAAATTACTAATATCAGATATCCGATATTGGTAACCTCCTAGCTATCCGATAATGAGAACCCTCCACACAAAACAAGCAAATGCACATAGAGCAGAAAACATATTATGTATTACATAAATTGTAATTGAGATACTTAATTCAGAGCATAAAGTTTACGATTACATATAAAATATAGAATAATTACTTTAATTTATCTGACATGTTTAGATATACTGAACGCCACAAAATATTACGCCATTGTCATTTTACAAAACTTGTCATTAAATTAGCACGTGCAAGCTAACTTAAAATGGCCGCAGAGGAGGGAAAGGCAGAGCATTTCATGCATTTTACGATAGACTGCAACAGTTTCAAGATTATGAAATTATTCTATCCGATAATGGGAAACCATCCGATAATCGGCCCCCTTACCCTACTTTATTATTACATCATAAAAAAACGAAGTTTATTAAAGAATGTACAAACGTGCCTGGGCTACAGGATCTGCAACGATAATTCTAATTCCGAAAGTAAGCCCTTAGAAGTATGTTACCCTTACAGAAAATTAAGGCACCTGCGAACTCTTACTGTAAATGTTGTAATGAAGATCTTGATCTCCGTAGCATTACTTAATTGGAATAATTTCTATGTGGTATTTATTCCGATCAACATAGAGCGGATAGAAGAATAATCTCTATACCAATAAGTAGTTTATAGAAACTCTGTGAAATACATTGGTGGCTAGTGTCGAAAAATAACAGCGTGCTACGGAAAAAAGTCCATGCAACTCATCTAGTTTCGAAAAATGAAATCAATGCGTCGATGTTTTTTCATGGTATAAACAGAATTTCTAGTTCCTTTCGCTTTTTGCTCAATTTTTAAATCGGGTATTGATTGCCCTAACATTTTATACTAACCCTTTCTCCTCATTATTTATTGGTTAAAGTTTTCGTAATATTAAATTACTCATACACTGACTACAGCAAATTTATAACACGTTTCACACTCACATACAAAATAACGAAACTGATATAGCCACTAAATAACGTTACACATGGAATACCTGGATACAATGCGAGCATGCGAACCACATGCACTTGTTATGAGGGATTCTCGTTATAGTCGCGGGAATGGAGTATCGTGCCAACATGATAGGTGCATCACAAACAATCTGTCCTGCGATTTAATAACCATTATGTATTGGATCTGTTTACATAAGAAGAATGGAATTAGTTTCTATATTCTTAGCCCGCCTCGGTAGCGTGGTGGTAGAGTGTCTGCCTCACGTTCAAGAGGTCCCGAGTTCGAATCTCGGTCAGGGTGAGTTACCTGGATAAGGTTTTTTCCGGGGTTTTCCCTTATCCTCAAAGACGAATGTCAGGTAATTCTAAGCTCCATGGACCCCGGGCTCATTTGAGCGTCATTTCACCCAATTCATTCACCGTCCGATATGACTTAACGTTGGAGGACGTAAATTACAAAAAAAAAAAAAAAAAAAAAAAAAAAAAAAGTTTATAGAACTAAAATATAAAGCAATGATAGATTGTTAAATAATTTTCAATGCATATTCAAGTGCTACAGCTATAATTATGAGTGTTGGCGGCTCTGCTTCACCGTGCAGCGAATGATCACCCCGCAACACCCAGATGCAGCACGCATTTGTGTGAAAATCTAGGGAACTTAGGACATCAGGGAGGCAAGCGGGGAAGGTTGAACGCATGCGCAATAACTGATTACCAAGCTTGCTGGCTCTCAGCACGTTGACGACACGGATGTGTTCCATTAGTTACGCAGATGATTTCCACGCATCAAGAGTTCATTATTATTGGTCGTAATCGATTTCCTATACTTATAATAATGCATTCTTACTTACATGGTCTTTTAAAATTTATACAATAAGATTTTTAAAACAGAAAAGAGCGCGCTGCAGCACGTAAGGACGAGCCATCCCTGGTGAGTTAGTAATTAAAAAGAGACACGTACGTCTGCATTTTGTTTCTGCTAAAAATAATTATTTCGTCAAATACAATGCAATATGATAAATACCCAGCGGGATTGCTTAGGTGGTTTCGCCTGTGGCCCGCATTCGGGAGGTCCGGGTTCGATTCCCGTGGCCGACTTACCTTACCCATGGGCTTTTTATGGGGTTTTCCCTGGTCGCCAGGCAAATGCTGGGTATGCTAATTACATCCCCCGAGTTTCTTGTCCCCCTATTTGATCCCCGTCATCTTTTCACATCATCACTCGCCTAGTGGTCTCTTTCAGGTTAGAAGTATCGGTGGTACATGACAGGATAATATGCTCTGAGAAAATCTACTTCCTCCTCTGGTAGGTCGGTTGCCGGTCTCCGAACCAGCTGCTGGGCCCGTTTCCTTACCACAGGAGGGCATGCCCGTTGTCCTGGTCTGCCGGGGGAGATTTCTAAGTAAAATGTAGGGATCCCGCTCTCTGCACTGTCGTAGGCTCCTTGGCACGGCCACTCTCTGTCTCTTCTCGCCTCATCCTTCCTCCCGGGGTGCCCCACTTGGGGGCAAAGGTACAGTAGATCACTACTGGTCTCCATGCCGAATCCCCTCCATAGTATATCCTAATGCTAATATGATAAATTATATCATAAATATATTAATATTACTAAGCGCTGTACAAAATTATAGGCACCATCATCATCAGTTCAAAAGAAACATCGTACTGTCGGCAGGATTTCTCAAAGAGTCTAAAAATTATGAATTTAATCTCAGTAAGGTTACATTATACTACAACGTAGTGAAATGTGTAGTCTGTAGCACACACTTGTGTGTAGCACCATAGGCGGTGTCATTAAATGCTAGGATCTACTCCCATTAGTCCTGGACCCGTAGGACGAGAACCCGGGCCTCTCGGGTATATTTACCGTAGGACAGTACCTATTTTATAAACTGCCTCCCCCCCCCCGCCTGCACACGGCAGACGGGACGGAAGTGGATACGCCACTTACGCGCCGGTCCTTAATGAACCAGCTACCAAAAAACCTTGGTAGGGCCGCCGGTGATCTAGCACACCAGCTACTAGCTCTGCAGGCTAGCACCCGGGACTTATGAGGCAACCCTCTACCCCCTCCGGGCGGGCAAGGCCTGGCCGGAGGTACCCAATTTCCCGTGGGTGGCGGTAACACACTGTTCCCTCGAGTCCAACCCAATCCGAACAGCTCCCAGAGGGAGGGGCTCGAATGTTCGGCCCGAGGTTCCTCTAGTAACGTCAGAGGTACCACGAGTGCTAGGGGTCCGCAGCGCCCGCACCTTGGCAGCTGAAAGGGACGCATCCCTCCCCCTACGGGACATCGGTGGAATGAGATGAAAAGGGAAAACAGAGATCCCGGAGAAAATCCGCCCCAGCGCCGTGTTGTTCATCACAAATCTCAGTTTGCGGCCGCCTGGAATTGAACCTGGGCCGTCTTGGTGACAGCCGAGTGGTCTAACCACTCAGCCATAGCACTGCAGCAATGCAGTGAGAAAGGGTAATTGTATAAATGTGGCATTTATCTTTATGCGCATCTGAGGGTTGATATGCGATTAACATTGGATGTATTGTGAACTCTGATGAAGAACAGGAAAGAAAGGCAAACATATCATTTCTTTGACTATAACTAGACCGTGAACAAAATGCAGTTGGAGGCGTAGCTTAAACTCTGGCTTTCCCCCCTACCGTCATGTTAGGTTGCCTCTCCGGGCTGCATTGGACCGGGCAGGCCATTCCCGCCTTCCCGCGCAAAACACTGTCACTGCTGACTGAGGGGCGTGACGTCACTGAGAATACAACGCAAGAGCGCTTACACGTAAATGTGCGTAATGCAACATTATGATTGCACATTATAAGATAAGATAAGGCGCTGATGCATGCAAATTCCACAATCCTTCTGATGAAATAAACGAGATGCAGTTGCTTATGAGCTATTGTAGTTATTGACTGTGTTTTTTGTCGTAACATTATGAAAACCATTGCGCTGTTGCTGAAAGCAAACATGCTTCGTATAAAACTACGAATGTGATTTTCCATTGTTTGCCTAAAGATCGAGAACTACAGCGCAAGTGGGTTTTACGCTGTAAAAGGGCTGATCCGGTTAATGTGAATAATGCAAGGATTTGTTCCGATCTCTTCCTGCCCGAAAACTATGAACGGGATTTAAAAAACGAGCTGTTAGGTTTGCCGCTGAAAAGAAAATTAAAGGGCGACGCTGTACCGTCACAGAAAATTCCTAATTGGCATGGGGATGTATTTGAGGCGGTAGTAGCAAGTACAAGCAAAACCAATTTGCAGGTAATTATCAGATACACATTCCATTTATGTATTTGTTTCTATGTGTACACTGAGTTTATTCACTCCTTTTTTATAAGAAAAGTTTGATGCGTGGAATAATAATAATAATAATAATAATAATAATAATAATAATAATAATAATAATAATAATAATAATAATAATAATAATAATAATAATAATAATAATAATAATAATAATAATAATAATAATAATAATAATAATAATAATAATAATAATAATAATAATAATAATAATAATAATAATAATAATAATAATAATAATAATAATAATAATAATAATAATAATAATAATAATAATAATAATAATAATAATAATAATAATAATAATAATAATAATAATAATAATAATAATAATAATAATAATAATAATAATAATAATAATAATAATAATAATAATAATAATAATAATAATAATAATAATAATAATAATAATAATAATAATAATAATAATAATAATAATAAAACTGTTTTTATTAATAGGCAATATCAGCAAGAGATCGCCGGTGCGAAGTTAGGACTGTGCGAAAGAGGGCGCTGTCTACTATAGTATCTTTATCTCCCAAAAAAAAAAACAAAATTTGACCCGTCAACCAGCACGGAGGTAGCTCCTGACCACTCTGTTGTTGCTGAAGAGGAAATAATTAGACTAAAGACTCGGATGCAAGCCCTGAAGAAAGAAAACAGTGTTTTGAAACGGCAGAACAAGGTACAGAAGTAATATTTTGTAGCTTCCATGGACAAAGTGCTGCGAAGTGTAATGGAGTGATGCAAAACTTAATTTCTATAATAAGTTCCAAGTTTCCCGAAATTCATCACAAAGTGATCTCTCTTAATGTGAGGACAAGAACCTTCATTAGAATTAGGCACTTAAACAAAAGAGCGAAGGCAGAAATGATCAGGAAACTTGCAGCAAAGAAAAATCTTCAATGGGTTGCTTAGTCATTTTCTTGAGCTACACTGATTAAGTACATATGAATAGTAGCATGTTTTAAACTCTTAATATAACTGCTAGAAATAACCTTCATTATAATACACAAGTGGGTGTTCATTCCTTCCGATTTTACACGTAAGCAGAGCTTAAATAACACATACTCAGGGGCTAGTGTTTAACTCTCGCGGTTGAACTGTATTCTCAGTGACGTCATGCGCGTTAGCCAATGGCAGCGCGACTCTCCGGAATGGCCTACCTGAGTATTCTAGTTGCCTTGGCATTGGACATCTGTTTCACTTGCTTTCGCATTCACTGTTACATTCACTCTTTGCATTTCCTGCCGAATAACTGCGTTGTTCTTCAGGGTTTAAAGAAACTATGACTCTATCTATTTGTTGATCGATTGTGAAGTCATGTCTGAGGTAATTATTTTCTGTTAACTTTGAAAATCAAAACAGCATTAAGATACATGCGTATCATGTGGTTTCGCTCTGTCGCATGCAGGAAGGGAGGGGTGGGAGTCACGTGATGCTTGGATGGCTTGGATGGCGAGAAGAAGAGACGGCTCTCCTCGCGCATGCGCATACCGACTGCATTTTGTTTGCGGTCCAGTAATAGCTTCCTCTGAAATTACTATAAAATGAGTACCAATCTCAGATGCAACAAATTTGCTTCTGTTGTGTACAAGCAGTGTGTAGTTATTTTTTTTCTAAAATTAATACCCAGATTTATCATTTGCACTGAACATACATAATCCAGGAAAAATGCTAAAAACCATAGCTAATCTCTTGCTTGCTACCGTGAAAATAATCTCTCAAGCTAGCTAGTACTGAATAAAATGTGCAAACTCGAGCTGCTTTAATGCAATTCGTTCATTTATTATTGTAAGTGGATTTTTAGACGTTAAAAAGTCGACAAGAATTATAAACAGTAAAACTTAAAGTGAGCATTACATTACCATGGTTGAAAAGTTAAACCGGTTCATATAATAGTAAAAATGAATGTGGGTGGTTAATCGTCGTATTTTATATTTATTTTAAGTGTTACAAGACAAATTTCAAATACTTTCTGATAATCCAAAAGAAAATTGCTACCATACTATAACTAGATCGCGAACAAAATGCAGTTGGAGGCGTGGTTTACCAACACTGGAGTCCTCTAACTTTCCCCCTCTACCGTCATTTTAGTTTGCCTCTCCTCCATCGCGCGGGCTGCACTAGTCATCTTTTTCACTCGCTTTCGCATTAACTGTCAGATTCACTCTCTGCATTTTCTTCCAAATCAGTGCGTTGTTCCTCAGGGTTTAAAGAAACTATGATTCTATCTATTTCTTGATCGATTGTGAGGTCATGTTCGAGGTAATTATTTTCTGTTAACTTTACACTGTCACAACACTTAACCCATTGTTTAACAGAGTACTCCGAAAACAATTCTCGGTACAATTCTTCTTTCCGTTTCAAGCTCCGCCCATTTGTTGGCACGCAACTTTTCCCTTAATATCTCCCCATACCATTTCAGTAGGGTTTAAGTCAGAGTGATAGGGTGGAAGGCGCAATGGAATGTGACCATGTTCATAAATAATGTTGTCAATGCGAATTGCTTCTCACAAGGCTTATTGTTGATCATCTCCAACAATTTTGCTTTTGACATTGCAGGATCAAAATCGATACTGTTATCCTCCATCCGCGTGTCACTTCAGATTTTAAAGTTGCCATGTTTGACTTCTTTTCCCTCTCACTGTTGTGGTACTTAGTATTATCCATTACAATAACACTAGGGTGGAAAAGAGCTGGAAGAAGCTGTGTTTCCAACCATTTTCGGAAGTTTTCAGAATTCATGGATTTGTGATAGTCTCCTGGTTTATCTGCCTCTGAAAATTAACAGTGCACCCTCGACAAATCCGTCCTCACCTCCATCATTAACAATAATTAATTTCTGCCCCATTCCCATGTTGACTGTATCTCCAAGTTCTTCCTCTGACTGCCAGCACCTGCTTACTGAATGCGATTGTTGGATGTATGTTTCATCAATGTATACAACATTCCATCCCTCTGCCTTATAATTCCTGATGTCATTTAAATACTGTGTTCCCCAAACAGCTATATCCGGCCGTTCTACCAAAATATCACGTTTGGACTGGCAACGACTTCATTTGAATCCCAGCTGTTTAAGCTTTCTTCGCAAGAACTCCCTTCCACAATCAAGGATTCTATCTTCTTCTTGACTAGCTAAAAGTTGTTTTTTGGCACCTCTTTGCGCACAGTATAAAATGCATGGATTTTCTGAGGAATAGCGGAATCGGTAAATGAATCCACTTCAATTCTAGGCTTCTTTAGCTCTGATTTTCCATCTGAAGTGGAGAAATGCAGTGTACCCTTTGCAAAGGACACTCTTCCCTCTTGTAACATGTTACAGTTCTCTCTGAAACACCAGTTGCTTCACTCGTCATTGCGAGTACATTAACATTTTGTATGTTAAACCTTTCCTTCGTGTTCTTGAAATACTGGGCAACATTAGACACTATTTCACGAGCCTGACTCTGATTGGCCTCCCGAAACTGCCAGAAGACTTTGAAGACTGACAATTCATCTTCTGGACCGTTTTAATACGCTTTGAAAATCAAAACAGCATTAAAATACACGGGTATCATGTGATTTCACTCTGTCGCATGCAGGAAGGAAGGGGTGGGAGTCACGTGATGATTGGATGGCAAGAAGGGGAGAAGGCTCTGCTCGAGCATTCGCACACAGACTGCATTTTGTTTGCGGTCTACCTCTAATACCTACAAGAACATTCTTATGCGCAGCAGCAGACCTTCAAGCTGTTCACTGTTGCAGATGTTATATGACCAGGGCCCTTGTTGTGAGGACAGGGGTGGAGGTTTCCTAATTGTTGGAATCGACATGGTTGAGAGCGTAGCTCGAATTGTAAAATATTGGTAACGGCGAGGGAATGTATAGAGTATAAGACATGTAGTTTAAAAAAAACCATAATCTGTAAAACCGTGGAATCAAAACTGAGCTATCCCCAGGTTCTAAGCGTCGATCGAAGCTTCGTGTATCTTTATAAAAGCTGTATTCACATTTCACACGAACAGCACCGGCTTTCCTGACCTGGTGGGTTCTGGACCCGGAGGCCTCCACCGTTAGCTTAGATCACGGAAATATCCAACTAAAATGAAAGATAACGTGAAATAACAAGTGAGGTGAATTAGAGTGTCAAGAAATTCAGGGATATCATCCTTCCCAACATTCGCCTAGTGGCTCGGGGAAACACCCTAAAAGACTATTGATCAGGAAGATCAGCCACGGAAATCGAACTTATGACTTTCCGAATGCGGGCAACAGGCGTTACCGCATGAACCATCCCGCTCGATAAAGTACTATTAAACACGGTTTCTTATGGAACAATTCTATATATAATCATTGAAATATGATCCTTCAAAAATTAGCGGTAAGAGCTAATGCAATAGATCTCATGGCTCATGATAAGCTGCCACTAAAAAAATAAAACGATGACCTAAATGTCTTTATCAGCGGTGGCTGAAGCATATATGCACTGGTAGTGACAGCATTATTTCAAGGTTATCCTAACATTGCTTGACAAACGGGTAGGAGATAACCAGAGGCAAGATTTTGTGGTGACAATTAGTAATAAAATTCGCATTAATAATTTTAATTGGTGGTGTTTTGTGGTTGTTTACTATAAATTCGCACTAATTTCGCGCACATTTTCGGGAGGAATTAATGAGTAATGACATGGCTGAAATGAAAATTAACAGGTAACTAGAGTAACAGAACTTTCAAAACCCCTTTTTTACAAATTAAAATATTTTATTTGAAATCAGCAGACAACAACATGAATAAAATCAATTATCACAAAACAGACATCGCCAAAATGCAGTATACAACAAGTTGTGATATGTTCGCTGTTCATACTTCTTTTGTCTGTCACAACTAAGTTATATATAGAGAAAAATCTCTCACTGTCAGGGTTGACATCGGCAACCAAAGACATTGAAGAGACTTTTCACAGAAATTGCGGTAAGAATCATCTTTTGCCTTCAATGCCAGGAGTGCTGTTACCTACTACATCTAATCTGTTATCGTTGCCATCATGGCTTTGTTGTTCGACAATGTTACAAAGCTCTTTGTAATAATGAAACAAATCAGAATCACAATTCCACTGGTTTTAAATGTGTCTAGTTGTTTAAATGCTGCCATTACATCATTTAAATCACCTATACTTGATTTAGTAACTAGCCTAGAAGGTTCAAACAAATGATCTAAAGCTTTTATGGTTATTGCATCATCAGTTTCTTTTGCCATAATGGAGTTCAATTTAGACAAAGTCATACGGCAGCAAACTTTTGGATTCTCTTCTACTGCTTCTCTAACACTGGGATCCATGATATGATCTACAAGTGCACTTATTCTGTTTCCAAATTGACCACTCCCAAATATTTCACATTTGGCTCTCAGCGAGTTAATTCGGGATAAAACAGGATGGATCACAGTTTTCTATTTAGATTGAAATTATAATATTGGATCTGTTATCAATCTGAAATTTTCAGAAAAAACAATTGCATAAAAATAGCTGGCAATGTAATCTACCGTATTAAACCAGCTACACCAGCATATAAATACAGGCAATGGGCACACTTATAGCTTCTAAATATGGGTGGCTCTCAGTGAGGTATTGTTTCTATTCGTTTTTTAACTTTCGGGCATTTTGGAACAGATTCTTAAGCCCTGAGGGACAATATTTTCATGTTTAATGTAATGTCTGAGAGCAGCTTCCAAGAAGTTCAGTACCTTCTCAGTACCTTTAGTCAGCATACCAGGAGTTCTTGCTGTGCACGATGTGGTATCAAATATATAACATTTCCAGTTAGCACATGACAAATAGTTCTTAGTATCATGGACCAGTTGGATGAGTGGTGTCAGTTTATTGTTGCGCTGCTTAGCTGTTATTTCAGTGCGCATGATGATGTCACTGTGTTGGCTTTGTTAACTGTTAAATTTTATCTTGCTTATGTTAAATTTGTTAACATATTTTCACGACTTCTAGCTTTATGCTATGAAGACATGAATGTTGTTGTTTACGTTATTTGTTAGAAATGTGAACTTTTTATGCAGACTAAAATAATAAAAAATTTCTGATTTAAAGTTAAATATTTTATTCTCGAAGAAAGGAAAAAGTCGCGAAAATCCGCGAAAAAATCGTTAAAAACAAAATCCCTTGCCTCTGGAGATATCCGACAGTAAAGGAAAGAAAATAATGCTTAATTATATGATATAATGTGTATACCGCAGATAATGTCTACATATTTTTTCACTGCACAGTGTAATTAAAAAAGTGTTGCACTAAGCGGCACCTACAATGATCATTCGGAACTAATCACGGCCGTCGGATTCGGAAGTTTAGAGACATTTTCCTCAAACAAATATTGAGCTACCGTAAAATTCACAAATAAATTACAGACCAACATATTTTAAGTTATTATCGTTAATGTTTCCACATACGTCAACTAAATATATTACACTCTTTTTTCTGACTAGTGGTTATCAAGTATGAATAAAATGCGTGGAAAATAGAATAAAGAATTTTTTACTTTATTTCGACACGATTTATTTTATGTGTAAATGTCCATTTAATTCTTACGCAGTTAACCATAATTTTTTTGTTATACTACACGATGTTCATTTTTATCTGTGTGTTTACCGCGCAAAATTTGACGTCATCAATGGCATCACTGATGTAGTGAGTTTATATACGATTCCCCAGCGGCCTGCGATCGTACTTGATGTACTGACAGGAGCTTTGAGGCCTCCCTCTACCGACAGGTACATATACTATTTGAGAGGTTTTTTTTATTTGTAATTTACGTCCTCCAACGTTAAGTCATATCGGACGATGAATGGAATGGGGGAAATAATGCTCAAATGAGCCTAGGCAGACATGCTACCACCACGCTACCGAAGCAGGCTTACTATTTAAGAGGTGGGTCTTGCCCGCGTAATATATAGGTACATAATTTCGCCTGGTGCGTAGATACGTAAACTGTTTTTTTTTTTTTTTTTTTTTTTTTTTTTTAGAAAAAAACTATATACTGTGACGCACTGCACTGCAAAGCTAATTATGTAGTCATAAAAGTATGCCATGAAGAATATACGAAATGATAAGTCAATGAACATTTATTTCACAATGAAAATCTGTTTTATGTTATAATAGACATATATGCATATTGTAAACCTGTCACATAAAGTAGAAATATTTTAATTTGATCTCAAATCTTTTATATCACTCACAGTTTCCTCATAATGTAACTTCATTACAAATCAGAAAATTAGCAGAATATGTTCTAGGAATGAAAAATAAATTAGTGTTACAATATTACAAAGCTTTTGTGCAAGTCTGAACAAGAAAATATCTCTAGTACATAGTCTTATGTGTCCATTTTATTATATTTCCTTTCTCTCTTCCCCTTAAACTCTGTTTGTATTCGGAGAAGGTATGCTTGAGGCCTTTCTGTCAAACATTATTTATTGATACCAGATTAAGACCAGTTACTTTATAGCGTCCAGTGACTTTTTTTTGCGAGTAACTGATCGTGTATCTTGAAAATGTTTGATGTACCTATTGGTTTTAAAAGACATAAGGATATCAACATTAATAGACATTTTAATTAAGCGTGAGAATGACAAAAAGCTATATAGTATACTGATAAAACGTAACACGTTTATTTTGCAAACAAAAGTATGTCACTTTTACGGTACCTGGACACTTTTGACAACATTACGCTCCGAGGAACTTGTGTGAATGCTGGATAGCGTTGCATAAATCCTCTACGCAGCGGTTTAAATTATATGTTGTACCAATTTTAATGCCGGTACGAAAGTAGCATTCAACCATGAAGACGAGTGCTCTGTGTTCATATTCAGGGGAAGTTGGTTGTATTAGTTCCCAGCGTAATCACACTCAGAGCGCTGTAATCTGCTTACGTTTCCGCAAAATTACCTCTTCTTCTCCATAGAGGGCGCTATGATTTCAAGATAGATTCACTAGTCAACTATAACGTCATTATTGCTCAGTCGGAGGGCGGAAATAACGAATAAATATGAACACCGTGAATATTTATGTGCAAATCAGGAGCAGATCTTCCCAGTTATCTTAGTTTCAGCTTGTCTACTAATGCTAATGTTGAAAATGGGCTACTTAATAAAAAAGTTACTTTATTATTGCCAGCTAAATATATAAAATATCATATCCCAGTGCTCATACATACAGGAGCTTTTCTTCTTCATCTGTTTCGTCTTCTTTATTTATAGATGCTCTTGAAAGTTCAAGCCATCTTCAAATAGGTTTTTTTTTCTATTTATCCTACTTTAATTTTTGTATTTTCTAAAATGTTTAATAATTTTTCTATGAATTAGTTTATGGTTGTAATTTATAATATTAGTAACATTAATAAGTCCATGCAAGCCTTTTCTGTGTAATAACTGTAGTACATTGTCATTTACTTTCCTATTAATATTGTAACCAATCAAAATATACTCTGGATTACCCGTCTCTGCTCATCTACAATACAAATCATCCGTCTTCTTTGTTTTTTCTGTGTAATAATTGTAGTACATTGTCATTTAATTTCCTATTAATATTGTAACCAATCAAAATATACTCCGGATTACCCGTCTCTGCTCATCTACAATACAAATCATCCGTCTTCTTTGTTCTGTGCAGTATTAAGGGAGTTAAGGCTGACTGTAGTCTAATCTTAATAATGCCTTGTAGAACATTCCTAGCAAAAACATTTTTAAGCCATGGAGATGTATTTATTTCATTAATTCAAAGATATGCAGGGTGTTCTTTAATCATTCTCTTCTTACATCTTTCTTTAATTTGGCACAGATATCTTGACAAATGAGTTGAAAATCCACCAATTTACCTCCATTTCTTGCCTCCTTTGTCAATAAATCCACTTTATAATTTCCAACGATACTGCTGCGTCCAGGGATCCAGATTAATTGGATAATTACCCTGATTCATACTTACCTGATTATTCATGTCGATTTTCTGTTTCCTATTTCTTTTATACTAAAATTTGTTTCATAGCTGGTTCCTTTTACAGTCTGATTTTTAAAATAAGATACGTGAAGGACATCTGTTTTTCCACGTAGGTACTGCAATGCCGCGCAGCATATCCCTTTCTTTATCTTCAACATTCTAAACATACACAAGGGTTCCAATTATCTCACCTCAACAAAAATATATACAGTTAATCTATATTAGTCTACTTTAAAAACAGAAATAAGTTGTTCACATATTCAGAGTGTGAGTTGTTTTAAATAATTTCTGCACTCTGTAACTGATACTTCATATATTCCGTTATTGTTGCTATGCACCGTAAGTTGACATTCTCGCACTAGGGCGATAAGTATTTCTCCATAGCAACACATATACGCGATGTATTTATCTTCAATTATATTTATTAATATTTCAGCTATCTTAACTACTAAAATTCAGATTCATATAAATACACATAGTGCAAAAAATAATGTGCAACACACTCGTGGTAAGCACATATCGGGATCTCGAGAAATGAAAAAACTCGGTGCAAGCGCCTCGTTTTTGCAAACCTTTCCTCGTTCCGTATTAAGTGTTTGCCACATCAATATCGCGATGTACTATTATTAACGACTTTGTTAATTGACATGTTCATATCAACGCCGCCGATATGCCGGAATTTTGATCCACAGGAATACTTTTACGTGCACGCATAACTACTGACATAGGACTGTCGCTTTTGGATAAAAGGAATAAGCTGTTCATTGATAAGGAGCAAACTTTCGTCTTCCCGTTGGAAGAATTCTCCAAAGGAACAGGCAAATTCTCTAGCTTGGCTGTACAATGTAACAACCTGACCGTAAGCTGATCTTTGCCTCGGGCCATGATTCCTCGGTTCAGGTCCACCTCTAATCCTCCCGCCACTACGTCTTGCTTCCATAAAAACGTATTTTAATTGTGTTTTAACAAAGTAGGCTAACAATGCACAGCGCAACTGAATACTCAGGTAAACTCAACTATCGATGCTAGCGATACAACTAGCGATAACTGGGCTGAGAAGTATGTGTTTCACCAGTGTATCCAATCTGGCAACATTTGTTTGCGTTACCATTGCAACGACTTTCCCCTCTTGCCCTTCGCGTCGCTTGCTTGATGACCTTCACGTATCTTCTTTTAAAAATCAGACTGTATTTACTCGAAATGCTATAATAATCATAAAATATAGTATTCTATTGCTTTTGTTGTTCATAATACATGACATAGCTGTCCAAATGGCAATAAATTCAGCTGAGTATATGCAGAGCTCTT
This sequence comes from Mantis religiosa, assembly GCA_030765055.1. NCBI lineage: Eukaryota > Metazoa > Arthropoda > Insecta > Mantodea > Mantidae > Mantis > Mantis religiosa. Next base: position 169,845,476 of record CM060948.1, on the reverse strand, counting down.
GATTTAGCTCAGTTTTAATGTATCTTCTGTATTATGGATATAAACTACTGCTCCCACATCCTCTTCAGGAACTTTTGATCCATCAGTGTGGATATAAGTCCAGAGATTTGATGGGAATTTCCTTAGTACTGGTCGCTAAACTAGAATGTGATTGACAGTAAGCACATGGGAAAACGCTGTAAATAAACGGGAGGGGATGAGTACGTCATAACGGTTGTCATCGAGGCTAACGAAAGAGACAGGCTATGGTGCGTTTGAATCAGCTGATAACAGCAGTCCTAACCTGTACAGTATAGGCTTTGAACTGTATGTCGTTCGTGTGGTCTGTGTGATATTACGTTTGTTTTACTTTTTTAACTAGTGAAATTAATAATATTTAGTGGTTCAGGTTAGTGAAAAAGTGTTATATTATCATGTAGTTAACACATATTCCAGTTTGTTCGTAAATTTTATGTATTTAGTAGTGTTTTCAAGTAGGCTGTAAGTTAACCTCTGGGAACGTTCTAACGGCTTCGATGCCATATTGCATCTTCTCATTTGAATCTAGATTGAAGCATTTATTTTAGTAAATTCTGCTTATTCTTTTATTATACGTGTGATATTACATAGTTCTATCTTTGTTTAAACGTACAGAAAAATTATCTCCATTATTAAACAAAATAATAACTTCTGTGTTCAACCACATGGTGGATACAAGTTAATGTTACTATTACTATTATTTTCCTTTTTAGGTACTCAGAGTTGTAAAAGATGCCTCGACGTTGTAGTGTCTTTGGGTGTAGATCAAATTATGACACAGAAAGTGAAAAAATTACAACATTTTCACTACCAAAAGACGAAAATCTTCGTAAGATCTGGCTACGGCATATTCCGACGGATTTTTCAAAATTAAAAAATCCTTTTGTGTGCATAAAGCATTTTGAGGAGTCGTGTGTTATAAGAATAGACAGGATTTCTACTTCAAAGGGAGAGTTGATAGAATTTGAAAGAAAAATCCCTAAACTCACAGAAAATGCTGTACCAACAATATTTCCTAATACACCCTCTTACTGTTCTAAAACGATTCCCAAAATAAAACGTCTTGCTGATAAAGAAGACGAAAATTTGGTCCAGGCATTTCGAGACAGTATTCAATCAAATAAACAGCATGTGGAAAGGGATTTAATAAATAATGTAGATAGCATTATTTCTTTTGTAGATATAAGAAAACTCAATTCCAGTAAGGCTAATTGGACAGTAATTAAGGACGAGGGAACAATTTATATTTGTTTAATGGGTATAAACAATGGCACACCTTGTGTCATTTCTTTTATAACAGTCAAAGATGATTTAACTTATACTGTTGTATTGGACAACGTTTGCATCAATGCTTCTAGTACTAATAATGTGAAAAAATTGAATTCATTAAATGTTTTGGATAGTATTATGACACAAATTGAAAATGGTGAAATATTACCCACAGTTAGAGATAAAATAGAATCTGCTATTCAGCTGCTACAGTCTCTACCATACCATGATGAGAATGAGCATATGAAGTTTATTGTAGAGCAATTAAATCTGTCACAGACTCCAAAGAATAACAGGCGTTATGGCAACAAATGCATGATTCTTGCTTCCACTCTGTATGTCCATTCATCATCTGCCTATAATGCACTAAGAAAATGCGATATGTTGATTTTGCCACACCCACGTACACTGCAGAAACTAATTTCATTCTATGAATTGTCCTTGGAAAGTAGTTCTTACTTGGAAAACAGATTTAAACATTTAAAAAGTCATGAACACTTAGTATCTCTCGTGATGGATGAAATATATATTCAGCCACAACTGTCATTTAAAGGAGGTGCTATTTATGGCAGTAGTGCAACTGATCCTCAGAAATGTGCAAAAACTGCTCAAGTCTTCATGATATCCTCACTACTTTCTAAATATGTTGATGTCGTTTCCATTATACCAGTTATCAATTTAACAAGTGAACAGCTGAAGACATACATTATAGAAGTTCTGGGTATGTTGGAAAGAATTGGTTTTACAGTTATTAGTTTAATTGCAGACAATAATATTGTGAACAGAAAAGCATATGAACTTATGACCCCAAATAAAATTTTGCAGCCTAGCATTACTCACCCACTAGACTCATCAAGAAGGCTTTTCTTTATATTTGACACCGTCCACATTTTAAAATGTATCAGAAATAATTGGGAGACCAAAAGAAATGCAAATAAGACCTTATATTTTCCTGATTTCAATCATCACTCCAATATACTTTCAGCTCAATACAGGCACTTAGAGTTGATGTATGAAAAAGAAAAGAAAAACCTAGTTAAGTATGGGCACACACTTTCCACCAAAGTGTTATATCCATCGTCAATTCAGAAGCAGAATGTGAGCTTGGCATTGAAAATTTTCAATGACAATAACATTGTGGCCTTGAAACATGTCAAAAAGATCTTGGTGTTTCTGAAAATATTGATGAGACTGCAAATTTCTTAAATATCATTGTTAACTGGTGGAAAATAGTTAATGTTAAAAGTGTGTTCGAAGGGAAACGATTCAATGATCCATACAGAGAGGCCATTAAAAGCCAAAGAGATATGCAATTTGAATTTCTAAGTAAAATGTGTCATTGGCTAAAAATTTGGAGGGTGTCTGTTCCATCAGTAAATGCTTTAACTCCGCAGACATTTCAGTCCTTGATTACTACGCTGGAATCTTTCCTGGAAATCATTCCATATCTATTTGAGAAATACAACATAGATTACATTTTGCTAAGCAAATTTCAGAGTGATAATTTGGAGGGTCGTTTTGGATCATACAGACAGCTAAGTGGTGCAAATTACTATATAACTTACTTACAGGTATTGGAAAATGAGAGGAAATTAAGATTTAAAAATACTGTGTTGTTTGCTGCTCATAATGGTAGTGTAAATTTGAAAGAACTGTTACCTACCCAACAAAATTATGATAATGATATTGACCTGAATGGTTTTTCTGATATTTTGGATGAAGAGTTTGAAATGCAAGTAATTCCTAATGATACAGTGCCAATACTGACATATTTGGGGGGATTTGCATCTAGACAAGTGCTACGTAAATCTAAGTGTAATATATGCAGTTCATGGCTCCAATTAAATAAACAAGTGGAAGTGGATTCTTCATATGACTTTGTAAAGGACTTGGACAGAGGAAAATTAACATTACCCACAGACAAAGTGGTATTCACTGTTGGTTTGTCATGGCATACAATGTCATTATTAGCAAGAGACTCTCAAAATTTCTTAACCTCTGGGAAACAGCTCTCTGTAGTTCAGAAAATTTGTAAAATTAAACTTCTGAGATCAGATGTACACAATACTGGTACTGAATGTAAATGTTTACATAAGAAGACCCTATTTGAGAAACTGGATAGTGTTGCTCTTTGTGTTAACAAAATATTGATTAGTAATTTTGTGAAAATGACCAATGAGAAATCTTGTGATTCAAACACTACAAGAAAAGTGAAAAAACTGAAAACATAAATTTTGGCATTATTTGTGATGATAAGACTTGTTCCATAAACTGTTTTGATGGATTACATTACATTCTGTACTTTGTATATACTCAGTGTATATATCAGTATTAAACCTGTGGATTTATCACTAATATCTGTAAAAATAATTATGCTAAAGTATGGAGTTTGACAGAATACAAGGATCACCTCATTCATTTGGTACGTATGAATATCTTCATATAGTGGTGTAATTGCATATAACTCTCATTTGTTTATTTCATTACCTCACCTTTTTTTTCTAGGTATTATCCTAACATTTTACATTCATAGTTCCTGATTCGATAAACAATTATTTTGGCATTATTTGTGATCATAAGACTTCTTCCATAAACTGTTTTGATGGATTACATTACATTCTGTACTTTGTATATACTCTGTGTGTATATCAGTGTTAAACCTGTGGATTTATCACTAACATCTGTAAAAATAATTATGCTAAAGTATGGAGTTTGACAGAATACAAGGATCACCTCATACGTTTGGTACGTATAAATATCTCCATATAGTGGTGTAATTGCATGTAACTCTCATTTGTTTATTTAATTACCTCACCTTTTTTTCTAGGTATTATCCCAACATTTTACATTCATAGTTCCTGATTCGATAAGCAATTAAACTGAAATTATTGTGCGAGAAATATAAGTAATTTTTTTAGGAAAAAGGGATTCAAAATGTCTTCTGAAAACTTTATTTGAAGGTTGCGACATACCCGCATGTCAGATTTCAATTGGTTGGTGTTTACTTTTGATTTGGGTTCTAATTGGAGCTATGAGATCTCTTATTCTTCAGGTGAATGGTTGTAGGAAATGGATTTGTTGTTTGTTGGCTGCTCAGTTGTCTCAATAATACACTGGTTCGTTGCAAAAAATGATTTAATTCAATTCTCACTAAGTTCGTTGATTCAGATTGATTTGTAGCGGTGACCACCTGTTACTAAACTTCCTAACAGAATTCTCTTAATTCTTTATACGGCGAATACTTTGCTATTATAAACTTCTTCTGCTGCTTCTCTCACGCTGGTTGCGTTATTCTTGACTCCCCTACATTTCGGACTTAGAAATCTTTGCTCCTTCTTCTTCACGCGCACTAACACGTCTTTCCCCTCGTAGTATGACTGTTGAAGTGATTTACATTTCGGACTTAGAAATCTTTCCTACTTTTTCTTCACGCGCACTAACACATCTTTCCCCTCGTAGTATGACTGTAGAAGTGATGTTTCGTCTACTCTGCGATTCAGTTCGTACTTTATTCTGATCCCCACTCTGACTCTTATCACATGACCAAAATAACTCACCCTTCTCCCATTTCTCAAATCTTACATTATTATTGGTTTCTCATTTTATTTCGATTTTTCTTTATTGGTTAGCAAAACTCATCGAACTCATTGACGTTACGTCCCACCGTGAGTTGGGTCACGCCTACCCTGGGCTCTTTGTAACGGTATACATCGTTATCACCTCAGCAAAGTAAATCCTTTTAGGTCTTACGCTTGACCGCGTCTTGAAAACCTTATTGTTCCTACACATTTTTGGTTATAATTCTCAGACATTGAACCTTTCCTTAAACAAAGAGGCTAACGGTCACCTCTTCCTGTCTCCCCGACTTGTGTTCAGATTTTACAGAAATATTTTCTCTCCCTTACATGGATTCTAGCATGTTAGTTGTCTTAAATTATATTCTTCCCATCTTATTCTTAATTAAACCGCTATTTTAATCATTACTCTAATTTCATTCTAATTTCATATTAATATAACAATATTTTATATTAGTTTAGCAAAGCATTTTCATTAATTTATCTTCTTTTTTAATTCTCGTGATTTCAATTAATTCGCCACCTCCTAATCGCTGTCTGATACTGCGGTTACATAATGCCCGTTTGACAAAAATGAAATACCCATTATTTAAATTTTGTCAAACCCCCGTCATGACATTTCCTCCTTATATCTTATAATTTCTCATTCCCTACTCGAAACATTTTTCGGTGGTCACCGTTTCCCTCATCTTCATCAGTGTGTTACTTTATACACATAGAATGGTCAATATGGTACATCATATACATAGAATTATAGATATGATACATTACGTACATAGACAAGTACACTGTCGTATATGTGGTTATTACCTTATATACAAATAACATTCGTGATACCTCAACTATATATACACTTCACTGAATTATCCTTGTCTCACTTGACATCAACTTGATTTTACCTTATTACATTCCTTAAGTACTACATTAATGTTACTATATTACAGTTTACAATATTACATTCAATGATTTTTTTTAATATTATTATATTAACTTATTGGGACGTTTCTTTATCTTTCAGTCCTTCACCGTAAGAACATTCGTCCTCACATTATTATATTTTGCGTAACGATGTCCAAATATGGTTACCTCTACCTGCACTCAGTTGTCTACCTGTAATCAGGTGTTTCGTTTACCTGACAGTAAACCTTGGCAGTTCATTGTCCTGTCTTTCCACTTCACTTTGCACTCTCAACTTTCTTTCACTTTGTCACGCCTAAGTCTGTGACCTTTACAATAACAATATAGCCTTTTGGCACATGAATACATCAGTACTTATACTATATTTACATTTCACAAATTATTTTTAAAGATCTTTCTAACATGTTCATTAGCTGTGGTTATTCTTATTACATTATCATTTTGTTTGTGCACAGGAATTTTGGAACTTGCAACTCCCACGCAGTGTTTGAATTTCAAACGAAAACGTTACCCGTACTAATTATATAACTTTTAGTTGGTATTCTTTACATCTTCGTATATATAATTTCAATCACATTTACACCGGTGATTCTTGGGTCTGCTCTGTACTGTTTACAACGTTTTTCTGACGATATGGCCTTATTAGGGAGATGTTATATCTGCCTATCGGTTTACCATTTCTTGGGTGTGATAGAGCATACGCTCTGTCACCAAATATTTTCTCAATCCGGTATGGGCCTTTCCATAGCATATATAGCTTTTTATTCTTCTTTCCTAACAAATCTGACTTGTCGAACGATTTCACTGGAACTAAGTCGCCGACCTTTGGTTCCCAATTCTTCTTATACCGCATTTTCTTTGCGTTTCTTTTCTCTACTTTTTCCATTATTCTTTTAACAGCATTCTGGATCCGTTCTCGATCTGTTTCGGTGGTCACTTGTATACTTTCCGGAACACCCTCTATTATTGGTTCCGGTGTTAAATTCCTATGCAATTGGATAGGAGCATATCCTGTGGTTAGATTGACTGAATTATTGAATACAAACTCAATATAGTTGATGTGGTCTGGCCAGGTAGTCTGTTTCAATGAACAAAGGACTCGGAGATGAACACCTAGGTCTTTCATTACGCGCTCGCTTGGATTAGAGCACGGATGGTACGACGTTGTGTTATAGATGCGAATTCCGGCATCCTGAATGGTGTGCACGAATCGTCCTCCATGGTGTATGGACGCGTTATCTACTAATAGTGCTTTCATCTTCCCGTATTTGACTATATAGTCTTTCACTATTTTGTTCGCGCATGCTGCACTTGTTAATTTCTTGAGAGGGTATATTTTTACAAATTTCGACATCACGTCGATAAGTACAAATAAATATTTTAATCCTCCTCTTCCTGCAGGGAGTGGACCGTATGCATCCGCTGCAACTAATTCTAATGGTTCCTTCCTGGTGATGGATACAGGGGGTCGATCTATCTTATAATTTAATGATTTTGCCCTCTGGCAGATGTCACATGTAGATATAAAGGTCCTAACTTTCTTGCCTAATCTAAATATGTATAAATGGTTGCTTATGGAAATCATTGTCTTCTCAACGCCAGCATGTATAAGAGCTGTGTGGTAAGCAGAAATCACTAACTCTTCCAGCGCTGCGGGTATATATGCTTTCCAAGCAGGTTTGGAAACACCCTGTAACTTATACAATACGTTATTTAGCACTCCGTATTTCTGTGAATTTGCTTGATCTATGGGCAATGCCTTTTCCATAATTTGTTTTAATTTCCAATCCTGGCGTTGTAATTCCGACAATCTTCTCATCTCCTTTGTTAATTTTATACTGAAGGTTACATCCATCTTTAACAATGGTAATTCTGTACCATTACTACTGATATTTTCTGGAAGATTCCCCTGTGGCTTTATACGTGAAAGCATGTCACTAAAGATGTTAAGACTTCCCTGTATATGTTTAATCTCTGGGTTGTAAGCCATGATCTCGCGGATATATCTCGCAATTTTTGTACTGGTCAATTTGCAATTTCGTATAAATGATAGGCTGATATGATCGGTGAATATCACAATCCTTTTATTATATATATATATATATATTGTCTAAATTTACAAATGGCGTAGTAAATAGCCGTAATTTCCTGTTCTGTTATGCAAGCAATTTTTTCGGTTTTCGTTAACCCTCGGGAGGCTGTGGCTATGACCTTTAATTCTCCAGTCGGTGTCTCTTGGGCTAAAATAGTTCCTAACGCCACCATGGAGGCATCCGTGTATATGAGATAAGGTAAATCTGGATCAGGCCATGTCAATAATACGGATTCACTGAAGAGTTCTTGTAATCTTTTAAAAGCATTTTCTTCTACCATAGTCCATCGCCATTTTCGATTTTTTTCCAGTAGTGCTCGCAACGGTGCGGCTTCCTTTGCATAGTTTATCAGGAACCTTGATTGGTACCCAAGTACACCCAGATAACGTTTTACTTGTTTTGGTGTCTTAGGTCGTGGTATTTTCAAAATGGCTTCCACTCTTTCTGGATCAGGAGCTATATGTTCGCCTGTTATGATATATCCTAAATATTTAACTGATTCCTGGAAAAATTTACATTTGGCCCAATTCAGTGTTAATCCAGCATTTGCTAGCCTTCCGAGCACTAAATCCAAATAGGTAAGGTGATCTTCCACTGTTCTACTGTATATCAATAAATCATCTACATACTGTGACACATATGTTTCCCTTTGCGTGTTGAGTATTTTCTGCATCGCCCGTAGGAATGCGCTTCCAGAATTAATTAGTCCAAAGCAATTTCTTGTAAACTGGTACTGATATCCTCCGTGCAAAAATGAGGTATATTGCCTTAACTCAGGTTTCAACTTAATTTGCAAAAATGAGTTGGTCACATCTAGTGAAGTAAAATACCTTTGTGCCCCAATACCGGCCAAAATTTGCTCAATTGCTGGGGTTCGAAAATTATCCGGAACAATATATTGGTTTATATGACGTCCATCTATCGTCAGTCGTACTGTTCCATTTGCTTTTCTGACTATACATAGGGGACTTATAAATTTTGATGTAGATATCTCCAGAATTCCATCTTCCAACATTTCCTGTATTTTAAGGTTCACTGCCTCCTGTAAATCCAATGGAATAGGTCTGCACTTATATTTGAATGGGGGAACATCATGTATCTCAAATTCATACTCAAAATCACTATAGGTCCCAGTGTGTTCCGAAAAGACATTTCTATGTTTACATAAAATGTTATAAAAAATCTCTTTTTGGTGGTCGTTAAGTAGGTTCGAGTTTGCTACTGTTTCTCTTATTCTATAGGTCATGTTTACATTATTTTCGACTACCTGGAAATCATCTGGTAGGGTAATTATCTCCTGTTCACATGCTTCTCTCTGCCCAAGTCCGTATGACGTCATCTCTAAAAGCCCTTCTTCTGCCGCTACGTACACTTCTTTATCATAGTTTCCCATCTCTTCTGCTTCTAATGGATTCATCTTAACTAGCTCCATCCCTCCTATTCGTATAAATTCTACAAAAAATGTTTCTCCATCTATTTCTTTTTCTTCATCTGTCAATCTTATCTCATTTTCTGCTTCCCTTGAGCTAAACGGAACTTTAACTATGACGTCTTTAATTCTGATTTCCAAGGCTTCCATTTGATAATTCAACTTAGCTTGAAGCGCATACAACACGTCATTACCCATAATAATGTCTACAGATAGCCTATTAATAACAAAACATACAAATTCTATTGTATCCTCCCCAATGGTGACTTTCAAAAGCATTTGTGTATTAATCTTTTGTTTGGCGCGACCTACCGCCAGAGTACAATATGCACTTTTCACGGGCAATGTTTGCAATTTCATTCCATTGTTTTTTAAGTGATAAAAGAATGCTTGACTTATAGCTGAAACTGAGGATCCTGAATCTATGGTAATGTGCCATTTTTCTTTGTTTATTATTGCAGCAATACGTGGAGCATCTCTCACTTCTTGCAATTCTGTTAAGTGATTGTTCATTTGAGTACCGTTTACTATTTCTGTTCCTGTTTTATTCTGTACCACCCTACTCAGAGCTGTGTCCCTGTTCAAATTAAGAACTAGCGTATTCATCCGGGTCCGATGCGGGACGTCTTCTATCGCACCCTGGAGTCGTTTCCCGTCTGCTGTGTCGTGTCTGGCCTTTCATCTACCTCGGGCGCCGCGTCCCTCGGTGTGGGTGGAGGAGAACGCACCCATTCTCTTGAGAGAAGTTGATTCCTCTGTCTTACTTCAGGTCTGTCTGTATGGTTCTCTCTACCAGCGTCACGTGATTGATACTGTCTATTAGCTTCTGGTAGTCGGAACGTCGGCCTTGCATTCCCTCTTCGAAGAAATGGGGGGTGACCCCTATTTCCATTCCTAGTTACATGTACATATCTTATAGGGAAATTATATGAATTTGAATTTGGTGGTCCCTGTCTCCCTCTATTGTTGTTAGGGAATTCCCTCGGGACGTGGGCATCGTATCTTTGACGAGTAGCCATATGGTTTGTGTTAAAATTTCGGGGATTGTGTGCCCTTTCCCCGTCATGATTATTATTATTCCACGGTCTGTGTGGATTTCTCACTGGCATTCGATTCTCATGTCTATTTTGTGAATTTTGCGTCCCAACGCTTTGTAAAGCTGTTAATAATGTAATTGCCTCTCTCAATGTCTGAGGTCTTGCTACCACCATGTGATTTCTAATGTTCTCAGGAAGGTGGGGAGTGAGAAGAGAAATCAGTTCGGCTTCCTGTAATGGAGGTTGTAGATATTTACTCATTTGCGAATATCTCAGGAAATAATCAGTAATAGACTCTCCATTATTACCTTGGTATCGGCCATTTGTTATTTGATTCCTTACTTGGTATTGGACATTGTCGTTCCAATACTTTTCTAGGAAAGCTGTTTTGAACAACTCGTAGCTGCATCCTTCTCCCACAGTTACTCGTAGCCAATTAAGTTCGGCAGATTCTAACGCCCTTTGAACTATTATCATCTTATATTGCTCGGGTACGCCTCTGATGGCAAAATACTTTTCTAAGTCGGCCAAAAATTGTACTGCGTTGTCATTGCGACAATTAAATTTCGGGAGGGGCAATTCGCTTAGAAAATTCATGTGCACTGGTGGATACATATTTACGTTTTGCATATTTACTTCGCAATTATTGCTGCTTTGAGGAGAGACAGAAGGGGCGCTAACCAGTTCGTTCTGCCTCTCTCCATTGTGTGTATGTATAGAACAATTGGAACTCTCAGGTACCGGCCCTTGCTGTCCCAGCTGTAAGCCAGTTACAGTATCTCTGATTTGAGATATCTCGCTTACTGTTTCCCTCAACATTTGTGTATTCTCTGATTGAATATTTGTTACACGTGCTACCTTTTCTTTTAACTTCTCCATGTCAGCTGCTATACTATTGTTTACAGTGTCAAACCGGTCATTTATCTCTTGTACAAAAGTTACCTGTGTCGTGGTCAGTTCATCTAATCTTATTCTTTCCTTATTAATTTCCTCCCCTATTCTATTTTCTACTCCTGCAACGAGAGATTTGGTAGCTTCTAGGTCACTTCTTATAGTACCTACTTCTCGCTGCAGGGCCTCTTTTACGGTCTGGATTTCCCCTGTTATTCCTTGAATTTTGACAGTGATTCTAGCTTCTGTTTCTTTCCCTTGGCTTGTATTTTGACTTAATTTTTTGTCCATAGCTTTGCTCTGATCTAGTAATTTAGTCTCTAGTGATTTGTCCAATTTAGCCTCTAGTGATTGGTTCTGTTCTACTAATTTAGCCTCTAGTGATTGGTTCTGTTCTACGAATTTAGTCTCTAGTGATTGATTCTGTTCTACGAATTTAGCCTCTAGTGATTGACTCTGAATAGTCATTTGCGCCATGAGTTTCTGGAACATCTCTTGTAGATTTTCCATAACCCCAGGATTGTCACTTCTCCTATTTACATTTAAGCTACTTACACCATTTACACCCTCATCTACTGATCCTATAACACTGCTTTCCATTATCTCTTCATTAACAACTTCCAACTCTTTCTCTGTCTCCATAATTATTTGTTCCCCAGAATTTTCCATTTTAAATTTATTCTGTACGATCTTCTTATTTCTCAAAAGCATTGAATTTCCCCTTTAAATTTTCTAATTTCCCTTCCAAAATACTTATTACTAAGACATTACATAGATATTGATTTCACTGAATGATATTACATTTACAAGAAATATAAATTGAGTATGTGTAACTCACAGTTCTGTTGTACGGCTGTGGTGTTTATGTGATGTCTTTACCAATTTTTGTCGTGCTGCTCGTCGTCTAGTAGGCTCAGTTGATGTCGAAAGAACTTGAACTTCTCTCTTGGTTGGGGGAAAATTCTATGTAGTTGTTTTTGCCGTCTTCTTCGTAGTCTCTGCTGTCCTCATCGTAGTTGTCGTCGTCGGTCTTCTCACTTCTCCTCGTAGTCGTCCTTCGTCGTCGTTCTTCTCACTTCTCCTTGTAGTCGTCCTTCGTCGTTACATTTCACCCATTTCCTACAATTCGAAGCCCCACGTTGGGCGCCATTATGCGGCATACCCGCATGTCAGATTTCAATTGGTTGGTGTTTACTTTTGATTTGGGTTCTAATTGGAGCTATGAGATCTCTTATTCTTCAGGTGAATGGTTGTTGGAAATGGATTTGTTGTTTGTTGGCTGCTCAGTTGTCTCAATAATACACTGGTTCGTTGCAAAAAATGATTTAATTTAATTCTCACTAAGTTCGTTGATTCAGATTGATTTGTAGCGGTGACCACCTGTTACTAAACTTCCTAACAGAATTCTCTTAATTCTTTATACGGCGAATACTTTGCTATTATAAACTTCTTCTGCTGCTTCTCTCACGCTGGTTGCGTTATTCTTGACTCCCCTACATTTCGGACTTAGAAATCTTTGCTCCTTCTTCTTCACGCGCACTAACACGTCTTTCCCCTCGTAGTATGACTGTTGAAGTGATTTACATTTCGGACTTAGAAATCTTTCCTACTTTTTCTTCACGCGCACTAACACATCTTTCCCCTCGTAGTATGACTGTAGAAGTGATGTTTCGTCTACTCTGCGATTCAGTTCGTACTTTATTCTGATCCCCACTCTGACTCTTATCACATGACCAAAATAACTCACCCTTCTCCCATTTCTCAAATCTTACATTATTATTGGTTTCTCATTTTATTTCGATTTTTCTTTATTGGTTAGCAAAACTCATCGAACTCATTGACGTTACGTCCCACCGTGAGTTGGGTCACGCCTACCCTGGGCTCTTTGTAACGGTATACATCGTTATCACCTCAGCAAAGTAAATCCTTTTAGGTCTTACGCTTGACCGCGTCTTGAAAACCTTATTGTTCCTACACATTTTTGGTTATAGTTCTCAGACATTGAACCTTTCCTTAAACAAAGAGGCTAACGGTCACCTCTTCCTGTCTCCCCGACTTGTGTTCAGATTTTACAGAAATATTTTCTCTCCCTTACATGGATTCTAGCATGTTAGTTGTCTTAAATTATATTCTTCCCATCTTATTCTTAATTAAACCGCTATTTTAATCATTACTCTAATTTCATTCTAATTTCATATTAATATAACAATATTTTATATTAGTTTAGCAAAGCATTTTCATTAATTTATCTTCTTTTTTAATTCTCGTGATTTCAATTAATTCGCCACCTCCTAATCGCTGTCTGATACTGCGGTTACAAGGTGAGCGATATACTGTATCTTATCATTTATACATTATTTCTTTATTCTTTAAAGTATTATGTTTATAGATCTAAAAAGTATAATAACATAAGTGGTATATATTATAAATACGTAAGTAATTATAAGAAACGTAATATAGCTTAGTAGTACGAGCATACCAAAAATCAGTTCCGAGACATAAAATCCCTTCTAATATAATATTGCTTGTATAATTATGTTAATTAAAGTATAATTGTCTAGAATGATGAACATATGTGAAGTACTGTTTATTCATAATCATTCAGTTCACTAACAAAACAATGTAACTTCTGCGCTACGCTGTCCACTCTCTCAGACTGCCTGTGTGACGTCACACGAAAGTTTTCCTGTCGCGCCGAAGCCTATCTCTTTCGTTAGCCTCGGGTTGTCATAGTGACCATTAGAAAGACCAATTAGAGTCGAGACCTTTCCATGACAATGTTAGACGCTAAACCTTGGTTGTCAATATTCTAACACGTGCTTTAGCATGACCTGCGGGCGAGCGAGTTAAGCAAACACTGCAGTAAACACAATACCTTGGTTTTTGTTTCTCTTCTGATAACGCCGTGTAAACAGAATGCCTTCACGGATGTGTAACTTTTTATTTTATATACAACAGTTAGAGCTCCTGCATGGCAAGTTCCTTTGCCTTTTATATATTATTGCCTACCTCGGTAGCTTAACGGCAGCATGTCTGCCTCACGTTCAAGAGGTCCCGAGTTCGAATCTCGGTCAGGGTGAGTTACCTGGATACGGTTTTTTCCGGGACTTTCCCTTATCCTGATCGACGAATGTCAGGTTACTCTAAGCTCTATGGACTCTGGGCTCATTTGAGCATCAATTTACCCATTCCATTCATCGTCCGATATGACTTAACGTTGGAGGACGTAAATTACAAAATAATAATAATAATAATAATAATAATAATAATAATAATAATAATAATAATAATAATAATAATAATAATAATAATAATAATAATAATAATAATAATAATAATAATAATAATAATAATAATAATAATAATAATAATAATAATAATAATAATAATAATAATAATAATAATAATAATAATAATAATAATAATAATAATAATAATAATAATAATAATAATAATAATAATAATAATAATAATAATAATAATAATAATAATAATAATAATAATAATAATAATAATAATAATAATAATAATAATAATAATAATAATAATAATAATAATAATAATAATAATAATAATAATAATAATAATAATAATAATAATAATAATAATAATAATAATAATAATAATAATAATAATAATAATAATAATAATAATAAATAATAATAATAGATACCCACTGCAGTCGCAACTGAATCACCTTTGCACGCGTAATCCTATCGCTCTCTCCACGTGGCAGCAATAAGCGGTAACGTCGCCTCTCTCTCCATACGGAATGTCAATCACTTTCTAGATTGGCAACCAGTAAAATTCCCATTATCATTTCACATTATCTCTCATCTGGTGGTCCCTTTCCGGGTAGAAAGTGTACACCGGAGTCTCGGCGCTGCATGGCAGGATGATTTGCTCCTGGTAAACACTACCTTCTACGGTAGGTCGTCTCCGGTCTCCTAGTTGCCTAGTGGACCGTTTCAGGACTACGGTGCGTGGGATGCTGGCTGTACTGGCCTACCGGAGAGTTTCTGCACTGTCGTCACTGCTTGGGTCGGTCGCCCTCTGTCTCCTCTCAGCTTATCCTTCCTCCCGGGGATATCCCACTTGGGCCTTAGGCATAATTGTTCATGACTGGTTGCAGTGCTGAATCCCTTACGTAAGAATATATCCTGACCTATCCCTAATAATTCAAGAAAATGACGTTTTACTTCGCCCCTATCTTTTTTGAAAATGCTAAGTTCTATATCCATTTGAAGCATAATATTCCGTGTACATGTATGTATATTGGTAACGTGTAGCCAGACGGCGAACAAACTGCTGTTAGAGGCGTGGCTTACCAACACTGGAGTCCTCTAGCTTTCCCCCTCTACCGCCATTTTAGATTACCTCTCCTCCATCGCACAGGCTGCACTGGCCATGTTTCATTCACTGTTATATTCACTCTTTGCATTTTCTGCCGAATCACTGCGTTGTTCCTCAGGGTTTAAAGAAACCATGATTCTATCTATTTGTTGATCGATTGGGAGGTCAAGTCTGAGGTGATTATTTCTGTTCACTTTGAAAATCAAAACAGTATTAAAATGCACTCGTTTCGTGTGGTTTGCCCTCTGTCGCATGCAGGAAGGGAGGGGTGGAGTCACGTGATGCTTGAATGGCGTGAAGGAGAGAAGGCTCTTCTTGCGCATGCGCACACCGACCGCATTTTGTTAGCAGGCTACCTGTAGGGAGACTATTTTTCTTCAACATTTTATTGTGCTTTCCTGAAATATACAAATATAGAATGTTTTCGTTATAGTATTGTAATTTACTTGGGCAGTCATCTGTAGTCAATTCAGTGAATATATTAATAAGGGTGTCCTCCATAAAATAATTCTTCTTTGCTAACAATCTGCATGTAAGCAATTCCTGTCTTACTCTAAGTGGTGGTAAATTAAATTCTTTTAGAGTTAAATTGTTTAGCGGAACCCATGTATTTCTAAGAATTGCTTCACTATGCATTAGTGGTTGATTCTAGCTTTCTGCTTAATTTAAAAGCCATTTTACCAATTTATAATATTCCATATTCCACAACTGAGTTTAACAAGTTATTGAATAAAATTATAATGCATAAAAATATGCTCCCCACCTTCTTCCTGCTGTATATTTGAATATATCTGAAATATTACGTTTTTGAACAAAGTACACTATTTTATGACTCTTTGAAGATAAATTATAATCCAATTGCTTCCTTAGAAATTTGAGCACCTGCTTATTTTCTAACTCTTGCTCATTCATTTTTATGTATTTTACTTCTTCCTTTCATAAAATAATCCATTTAGTTCGATTAAGATTAATATTTATTCTAATGGATCGTAGGAACCTTACCACATTGTTGATGACATTTTCGAAGTCATTAATCCTGTGTTCCCCAGCTTTTAGATTGAAACTTGGCTGTAACAATAAATAATCAGCAAAAGTCAGAGTTTTCGCATTTGGAGTCCGACTTTAAGATAATTTCCAAGTGTAAATAATATACAAAATAAGGCCCAGTTATGAACCCTGAGGCTGGCCTAGGTATGCTATTTTGATATCATCAAAATGAAATTTTGGATGCAATTTAATTTCTGTTTGACATAAGATTGGCAATGCATTTTGAGATTGTCAGAATAGTAATCTCTTCTAAAATGTACAATGATATACTAACTTGGACTGAGTCATACTGCTATCCATTATTGCTGCTAGAAGACATCTTTGTCTACAAAGTTTCTATGAATTTCAAAACTTAAAATGGTTAAAACCTATATGATGCTAAAATTCTTTCTACATCCATATTGATTTTTTGGTCAAATGCCATATCTTTCCAAATAGAAGAGTATTCTATTAGCAATAATATTCCCAAAATCTTTTCCTAATACATTTGAGAGTTCTCTTCGTTTATAACTTATTGGATTATTTGTATCCATGTTAGGTTTAAAAATAGGAATGATATAACATTTTTCTATAGTCCTGAATTGTTCTCCACTTTTAAAATATAAGCCTATCCTTCCTGTAATATTTGTATGTAGCTTTCATCCAGATTCTGAATAATCTCATAAGTAACTTTACCTCAACCTGCAGAGTAGTTTTTATGTTTATTCACTATGGAATTTAGTGTGTTAATATTCATTTCTCTATTCAGATCAGCTGTGTCCACACTATTAAATTCTGGATTTTTCTTATTAGGCCTCGAATTAACTAAATTCTGAGAAATATTTCTAAAAAATTATATTGTATTTCGCTACTGCCTCTATTTGGAATGTGAAATATCTTATCTTAGAGAAGGATCTAACCTCCTGCCATACTTGATTTATACTCTTTGAATGAAGAGAAAAGGAATTACAGAAAGTATACCAATTTTGTATTGCAACTGTATTAGTGACCTCTGCTTACCCTTGCTACCTGATTTTTCATTCATATAGAATTTATTAAATCCTATCTTGCAGAAATGTCTGATTATTTCCTTTCTTTTGTTTATAGCTTCATTAACATTTTGGTCACATCATCTTGTTTTTTGTGTGATTTATTTGGAGTTCCACACACAAACAGGGTTTTATGTATCCAGGATTGCATTAAGATGGTTATAAAACTAACAAAAAACTTGGTTCTCCTTTATAACCCTTTCATTAGAGAGAGCTACAGAAAAGTAATTTTTAAACAATGTATAATCGATATGACTACTGTCGACTTTCCAGACATTCCTATTGGCGTTGATGTTTAAGTCCCCAAAGGTGAACAAACATTGGGAAGTAATCACTCCCTAGTTTGTCGATATTAGCATTCCAGTAAATTCTGGAGATTAATTCTTTTGAACCAAAATACAGATCTGGACACATATTAATAAGGATAAGAATTTGCTTGATTAAGGGAGCCCAATGTAATAGGTGTACTATCATTTAGCACGTAAATATCTAATGTAACCATTTAACCAATGTAATGTTCAGGATATATATACTACCATTCTGTACAGAGCTATAATTAAAATCTAAACAAATTAAGGTCTTTCATTAATTTTTAACATGAAAGTGTTGTTCCAAATAGTATTTCTTATAAAGAGTTGGGAGTTCTACAAATATTAAAAATAGTTAGTCCTCCAAATTGATCATTATGCCCTGCACTGTGTATTCTAGATTTTCTACTAGACAGTAATTTGAAATAATGACATTCTCCTTACATCCTATTAACACACCACTATGTTTCTATCAACATGTGTTGTTTTATAAGTTGAAATCCTGAATTTGTTTCCTGGTTTCAGTTATAATGTATTTGCCTATTTCACTATTTGATAAAACGATTTGAAACTCTTCTTGGTTTTTATGTATTTCTAGCATTCCAAAACGCTACTTTCAGTTTATGTTCTTTATCTTTTGTTTCCATCATTCACTTCTGGAGATTGTTTATTTGCTACAACATAAAAGATTCTTTAATCACCTTGAGTCTTGAATTAATCTTAATGCCTTTATGCTCACTAGGTATTTCTTTGGAAGTTGATTTAGAACCTTGATTTCTCCATAATGTCCTTTAGAGAGTTCTGAATAGTTTCAGTCATGACTGTACTCTGCTGTCTCCTCCCATTTGGAAAAAAGAACTCATTATTTAATTGAGATGTTATTTTCCTTTGTAAGACTACTGTTTCCTATAGTTGTCCTTTTTCTCTTTATTGAGGGCGAGTTATTAACATTTTCTTCACCTAACCTTTTTCAAAATACTTCATTACTTTTGCATTCATTTGAAACTATAGTTCTGAGTTCATTAGTTGCCACAGCACATAGTGATTACAAATCATAACTTCTTTTATCTGTAAAGGTGTTTATATTCTTCAAAATAGACATGGCTTCAAAAGTTGAAACTCCCAATTTCTGTACCTTCTTTAACACTTTAGATTGAAAAATATATTTTGGAAATTTGCTATCGTCAGCTCTATGTTTATGATCAGAATTTACACACTCCATTTTATCAATTTTGCATGATAATGATGAATGTTCATCTCCACAATTAATACAGACTTGTTTGTTAACGACAGTGTTTCAATGAATGGCCATTTTATACTTGTACAAATATCTTGTAAAACTATATGTGTGGTATCTTAATCAAAATACTTATGGGTAATTTTGAGAAAATGAAAATGAGTGAACACGCAGTCTGGCCTCAGCTCCTGAATAGAGCGGACGTACCGTGTGACGTGTATTGTTTACAAGTCGTGTCGCGGCGACGTACGTACTGTGAGTGCCAGAGCGGCATTCACCGCTAGCACAATTGTGGCCACACCTTCGCGTGTTTATTTTTAGTCAAAGTTCACTTAATTTGTGGAAAATGGAAATGTATGCAAGGAAAAATACCATCAGGGTTAAATTTACGTTAAATGCGACGAAGCCCACAACTTATGAGGTGCATGATTTTATAGCAGATACTTTGCGGTTAAATGCGGAACAAGTGGATACCATTCAGTTAATCGTCAGTGAACGCGCAATTTACATAAAATTGATTTCGGCTTTGTTACTGGAGAAAATTTTAAACACTTTTCCGGAGAAAACGCCGTTCACATATATGAATGGTGAAATCACTAAGGTAAAAGTCGAACATGTTACCGAGAATGCCATCAATGTGCGTGTGTTTGACGTACCACCAGAGCTCCCAAATGAAGTGCTAAAAGCAGCACTGAAAAATTATGGTTCGGTGTATGACATTCGGAAAGAGCAATGGGGTCGTCAGTACCGTGTTCCGGTGTACAACGGTATAAGAGCTGTAAAGATGCAGCTGAAGACAAATGTTCCGATTTATATTGTGATCGGCAGCTACCGTTTATGGGTGTCATATGCTGGCCAACCCCGATCATGTTATGTCTGCCACAGTACAGAACATTTAAAGGAGCTATGTCCACACCGATCGACACAGTTGCGACCGGCCGAGGTGGTACCGAGGTACGACACGGCACCCCATCTGTGGCAGGGAGCGTGCAGAAGGAGGAATACCAACCCATAGCTGACAATCCACAGCCTGCACTGGCGGGTGAACAACAACAAGATGAGCCGACACCAGAGGAGCTGATGGTAGTGGAGAAAAAGGATTATGCCACCGTGCTTCGCGATAGTCCTGGGAAAAGAGGCCTTCGGCACACCACGAAGGGGAAGGAGCAGACCGGATGTGCCTCACTGATGTCTGAGACAGCTACAGAGGAGACACTTTCCAATGAAAAGAAACGAGTCGAGAGGGCAAAGACACGCAAAGTTAGTAAGGTAGAAACGTCTTGGAGCAGCCAGATGGAACAGGAGTAGGAACCGGCTGGGTTTGTGTCTTCAGAACAGCCTGGACGACATATATTACCACCAGAACCCGCAACTACGATGGCAGCAAACCAGCCAACAACAGCTGCTGCACATTTTGACAGCAGCGTCAGGGAGGAGCGAGAGAACCAGCTTTCTTACGAGGTTTGCCGTACAGGTGAGGACAAGGGAAAGAGGAACTCGGAAGAGGGTGGAACGTCAGAGCCTGTGCAGAGGACGGGGTACCAGGCGGCGGGTGTAGGTGCTGTCGTCGGTCCGCAGGAAGTTACAATTGACGGGATTCCAACTGCGCGACTTTCTGTGCGTGACCCTCGGCTCCAAGTTCGTGAAATGCAACAGAGTTATAAAGACAGTGGTCCGTCGACTGCTGAGGAGGGCACAATGGCGAACGGTGGAAAGCAACATACTCAGTTGGTGCGGAAAGATACAGAATCGGGTTCGCCGCATCTCACGGCGCAGGACTGGACAAGGCAGGAGACGGCGTGTGATATCCAAGTAAGGGAAGAGTCACAGCTGCAGACTACTCAGGAGTAGGCACTCAGCCAGCAATATACATCCAGCATTGATAGCAGAAAATACAGTTTCTCTTCCAGCTTGAAGTATCAGTGACAACTACCCTCATTAGGATGATATGCTTAAGAACAATAGCCACTATAAATGTGAATGGTTGCAGGAATATAGTGACCCAGAAACTGCTCAATACTTTTCTGCTGGTGAATAACATTGACATCTGCTTTCTAGAGGAAGTGAACACATTCAATCTGGATACGCTTTACTCTTATGATTATAAGGTGAATCTCGGCTTAGAAAGAAGGGGCACTGCCATTGTATACCGGAAAGGACTTCATCTACAGAATTTTCAGATGGACATATCTGGCCGGATCATCTCAGCGACATTGGACGACTCAGTGTTAATAAATATTTACGCTCCGTCCGGAACGCAAAATAGACAAGAACGAGAGCAGTTCTTTTAGAACACGTTAACTACACATTTGTGGTATGGTAAAGAATATTTGTTAGCAGGTGACTTTAATTCCACTCTCTGTGCTAAGGACCAAAAAGGGGCTCCCAATTTTAGCATCATGCTCCAGAATTTGGTGTCACAACTACAACTGCAGGATGCATGGGAACCAAAGCATGGAAATGATGTAGAATTCACGTTTATTAGGAGCACCTCAGCCTCGCGGATAGATAGGTTTTATATCTCGCCAGGGATAGTTACTTCTGTACAGTTAAGCGCAGAGGTTCTACTCCCATTAGTCCTGGACCCGTGAGACCAAGGACCCGGGCCTCCTTCTACCCGGGAGTGATGGAAACTCCGGGGCTCTTTCCATAGGGCAATATCTGATTTCTTAAAAGCCCCCCCCCCGCTGAGCACAACGTCAAGACGGGATGGAAGTGGATACGCCACTTACGCGCGTCAACCCCGCAGGGAAGACTACCGATAACCTCGGTGGGGCCGCAGGTGATCTAGCACACCCACTTCTAGCTCTGCAGGCTAGCACCCGGGACTATTGAGGCAACCCTCTACCCCCTCCGGGCGGCCCTGGGCGGCCTGGCCGGAAGTAACCATTTACCCGTGGGCTAACGGGAACCACTGCCCCTTCGAGTCCAACCCAATCCGAACAACTCCCATTCGGGAGGGGCTCGGCTGTTTGGCCCGAAGTTCCTCTAGTAACGTCAGAGGTACCACGAGTGCTAAGGGTCCGCAGCGCCCGCACTTTGGCAGCTGAAGGGGACGGATCCCCTCCCCTACGGGAAGTTACTTCTGTACACCGAATTTGCGTTCTACCTGTGGCGTTCAGTGATCATCACGCAGTGATCTGCCAAATACAAATTTCGGCCATCTGTGCTGAAGTTGCCAGACGGGGATACTGAAAGCCCAATAATTTTATTTTAGAGGATGCCGACGTTCTGGAGCAGTTTCAGACGAAATGGCAACGGCTACAGTTCTCCTTTTGCAATGCACCTAGGAAGAGTGACTGGTGGACGCTAACGGCAAAACCGGCTATTCGTTCATTTTTTAAACAGAAACGAATTCTGAAGGCAACGACAAGAAAGGAGCGTTTGCATTTCTACAACGAAGTCCTATGGGATTTGTATACGAAGCAACGGGAAGGTTACGATGTAAATGTGAAGATCAAGCAGGTGAAAGAAACTATCAAAATGCAACAACTGCAGCATCTGGATGGATATAAAATCAGAGCAAAGGTTCAACACCCACACGAGGAAGAATGGAATTCCTTTTACTATTTTGCAAAGGAACGAAAGAAAGGGCGTACCCTATGTGCACGTACACTTCAAGATGTGAACGCTGGAAATACATTTACAGGGACCAGGTCTATCCTTCGCCTTATAGCAGAACACTTTCTGGCTTTATTGCACAAGGGATCGATGAGGGTACCCCACCTCGGTATGAGGCGTGGCCGCTGTTTTCAACTGGGGTTACCCAGGAAACGGCCGACATACTCACCCGAACCATTTCAGAACAAGAAGTACTAGAAGTCATCCAACAAACCAGTAAACATACGTCTCCAGGTCCTGATGGGCTTCCCTATGAATTTTATAGGACCTGTTGGCCCATTATAAAACGTGAAGTGGTGGCAGTTTTGGTGGAGTTGTGGGAAACAGCTCAGTTTCCCGAAACATTTGCGGATGGAATTATCACATTGTTGCCAAAGACAGCACAGCTTACTACTATGAAGGATTTTCGCCCAATAACATTGTTGAATGCTGACTATAAGATATTTACCAAAGTCATAGCAAACAGGTTGAAAGGAGCATACACAGGAATATCACACTGCAACCAAGCGGCGATCTCGAAGCGCAATGTTATTGTTACGCTGGGAGAATTGCGCAATGTCCTCATACATCTGCAAAGAGGGCAGCAGGTGGCGGCCTTGATGAGCTTGGATTTGCAACAAGCATTTGATAAAGTGCAACATTCGTATCTATGGCAATGCTTAAAGGCGGCGAAATTTCCGATGCACGTGATTAAAATTATACAAGGCCTTTATGGTACAGCAAAACCCCGGGTGTTATGGAATGGCTGGCTTTCCATTCCAGTACGAATAGGCCGGTCAGTGCGACAAGGGTGCCCGTTATCAGTGGGCTTTTTCTTCTCTAGCGTTAAACCCCTATTTCAAGGACTGCAAGATACGCTACTTGTGGTTACTGTGTACAATGAACGCTTTAAAGTCATTGCTTATGCGGATGATGTCACCATTGTAGCGACAAACAATCACGATATGGCATCCCTACAGAATGGATTGGAGATCTATACAAGGATGTCGGGTGCAACGTTAAACGTACACAAATCTGAGATATTACTGCTTGGACAGTTATTGGAACCAGTAGAAACACTGGGAATGAAATGTACTACCACCACCAGGATACTTGGTATCACTTTTACGGGAGATATGGAAGCCACTATAGTTTACAACTGGAGAGAGAAAATCAACCACTTGCGATATTCTTTATCGTTGGAGAGTTCTCGGAACCTTAATTTGATGCAGCGAATTTGGTACATATATATATATATATATATATATATATATATATGGTCTCAGTCAAATTTGGTACTTAACACAGATACTGCCAATTCCAAAACGTGACACACAGAGACTTGAGCAATTGCTTGGCTATTTCTTATGGACTGGGAAAGCCTACAGGGTGAGCAGAGCACAGTTGCGATTGCCACAATTCAATGGTGGATGTGGACTGGCGGACATCGCCAAGAAATGCATGGCCTTATTAGGGAAAACTGCTGTCAGATCACTGGGTGGTAATGGTTCATCGATAGATGCGAGTTTCTGGCAGGATCAGATACAGCACACTCAGAGGATATATCCGGGATACAAACCCACTGTTAACCATCTCAGAGATCTGCTGGACACCAATGCTGACCTCGCAGTTTTTGAATCAACGAGAAAACAATATCAGCTGCTCAATATATCGCAGTGTACACCCTGGATTGAAGAGAAAGAAAATAGAGAATGGAAAATTATATGGAAGAAACTCTTCAATAAAGTTGCTCCTACTGATTAGCAAGAGACAGCATATGAAATATTAAGCGAGACCATACCAACAGTAGAGAAATTATGGCGACATGGCCGTACAACATGTAACAGATGCCAAATTTGTTCACGAATAGACACCTCGGAACATAGGATTGCCTCTTGCAAACAGGTGCATCATATCTGGATGGTGCTCAGAGACTTTATTGGAAAATGATGCCCGCCGGAATTTCCACCATGTCTTCGAAGGCTACAGTGACTGGAATTCGGTTTTAAAAACACGGCGCTCTACAGGTGTGCGATCTGGTTGGTAATGGGAACATTACACTGGATAATTCAGAAAAATCCTGGAAATGTGGCATTACAGATGGAATGGTTTGAATTCCTGCGAAGGGAACGCTGGAAGCTAATCACGGCGGGGCTCAGTGATTCTATGGAGCCTTATATCATCCGATTTCTGCTCCATTACACTGGTTCCGAAGTCAACTTCCATCCCAACATCTAGACTGGCTGCTTTCACGGAGCGCAGGCAATCTTTAGCAAGATCATTTTGCTCACCACAAGTTCCTTAGAACAGTGTTCCTTCAGATAGTTAGGCAATCCTTTGCAATGACTATCCTCTTCAAATGGACGCAAATGTAAGTAAAAAAAAGACTGGCTATAGAAGCTCAATACTGTAGCCTCAAATACTTCAAACAAAAGTTGAAAAATTGGCACCTTCTTAATCCATTTTATCATATTTCTGTATGTTTTAACTGTAATCTTAATGCTATACTTTAAACTGTATTAGCTTAACTTATGTTTCAAACAACAGTTGATTGTAGTTTCTATGACTTGAAATAAAATATGTATAATATAAAAAGGGGGGAAAATTAAAAAAAGGAAAAAAAAACTAATATACGCAAATGTAAATTACCAATGTAGCCGACCGTTTTGTTGCTTGACACAAAGAGACTAATTCCCTCTTCTGTTTCCTTGTCACAGTATTCAGTCACGTTAGATATGATTTCTCACGCCTGCTAATGTATGACTTATTGCTGACCAGAAGACAAGGTTGAATCTGAACTGTGTACATACACTTACTACGTGTATGTGCGATAGGATCACGTAAACACCTCCACTATTCGCATATTTTCCGATACGCTTACACGCTTTTCCAAATAGTATACTTCGAATTGAGCACAGTGTTTGCTAGGCAATAACTCCAATACATGTATACTACTTCGGTTCTTCCCCTTAAACTGACACTCGTTTCAAACAAGTCAATAATGACTGCGTGACACACCCTGAAATGAACAATTAGTGGATAGTTTTCCGAAAGTAGATTTTAATTTGAAGATCAAATTAATTCACAATTATCATCGAAAAAAAGAAACATTGAAAAAAAGTGCGGTCTCTTGTAAAAAAATAAATAAAAAAACAGGCTTTCCCATGTAATGGGAAGCAAATATAGGAGTTTAGAAAATTGAAGCTGTTTTCCAGGTATTGGCCTTGTGGTTGATGCTTGCAGGAAACGTAAGGATAGAAGCCCAGGGACTTCACAGAGACTGATAGTGAGATTGAATGGCTCGGAACTGTACGAAATTGAGAAAGATTAATTGAGTACCTGGGTGCAACAAGAGCGTTAGTGGGTAAAAGTCGTGTTGAGATAAACGGTCTTGAAGCTTTGAAAGTGTAGGAATCATTTAATAATGCACTAATACGCGGAGAGACAGACTTACTACCTATAATGTACAAATATTTAATACGTCATATAAAATTTAATTATTCAAAGGCAAATATTGACATCTATAGAAAAACAATTAACGCTCTTATTGCATAGAAGGTATACCATTCAGCCTTTCAATTTTATAATTGTTACAATTTTAATACTTGTTGAATTACTGAACAACCTTTAGATCTCAGATTCTGATTCTACCTCTGATATGTTATTTGGGATGATCATAATTTACACATCCCGAAAGTGCGAACTGATATATTGCAGTGCAGGCATTTAAATCTGATATCACACTCGTTGGGGAATAGTGTATTTGGCAATATGTCTGAATGCAGAATCTGTAACGTTTAGCACGTAAGTGTCTTATACATTGGAGCAAGAACCTTTTTCCAATATTGTATTAGATGAGCAGCATTAATGACACTGAATGACTTGGGGGACACTTTAAAATCTTCCATCATTTCCACATACTTAGCAGAAAGTTCCATATTTTCCAACCTCTTTACTAGCTCACCATATTTCCCAAAATTATGATCTCAATGATTGTAGGACTTACCCTTAACAGAGAAAATATGTTCAATTTCAACATAATTCCGAATTTCGCTGTCTCTTTATCCCTGTACGAATACTTTCATTGTTTTCTTCCTAAGTAACACAATCGTCACTGCCTTCCATTTTATTAACAATGTGGCTTGCTCTTTGCTTTGCAGTAGAAGTAAACAGAGAGTACTGGAAATGTGATTGGCATGCATGCAAGACACATGAAAGAATAGCATTGCACTCCATCTTCTTTTCAAACACCTCCTGCCATCTAGAGACGTCATATCGAAATGATTTTCATGCAGACGATAGTAAAATGTCTGAAGAATACAATGCATACATTTATGAAATAACAGCTTCTCCGTTTAACGCTCTTGTTGCACACAAGTATTAAATTTATGTTACAGTTTTGTTACATTTATCATACTTAATACTTAAATACCACTTGACAGATTAACCAGTGCGTGTGGAATGGTGGCGCCGTTATCGTGTTTACATGTGTACGCTACGGTAGTGCACACACACACGACTAGACATTGATGATCTGAATGTCATACCTTCGGTCTCAAGCCGGATCAGGGCTAGGCCCTCTACTGGCAGTGGAGTGTTTTGTAAGGAAGGATAACATGCGGCAGGAGATGAGGTTTTAGTTATATATAAGACATCTGAAGTGTTATTTTACGTGCCTAGAAGCAGCCTTGGGCGTTTGTAGCGCTCTCCAGAATCGATGTCGTACTCACCTAGACCGTGGATGAGGGAGTTGAAGTTGTGGGAGAGGTTTTTATAGAAGGAACGTGAAAGGGTATGGATGTAGTCTGTTATTGTGGGGATACGTAGGTCACATCGGATAACTAGATTGGGGATGTACCAAGGGGAGTCTGTGGCAATGCGGAGGAATTGGGATTGTAGGATTTCAATGCGGTGTAGGTGAGACTTGGCTGCTACTCCCCATATTTCACTGGCGTATGTGATGGCTGGCCGGAGTACTTGCTTATACAGGAGCAGTTTTGTAGGCAGGGACATAACTGATCGTCAGTTATAGAGAGGGTATAGCATACCCATTATTTTGTTAACTTTATTAGCCACATATGTAATGTGGTCTCTCCACGTCAATTTCACGTGAAGTAGAACACCAAGATACTTAACCTAAGTTTTCCAATGGACGTGCTCACCAGCTAGACGAATTGGTGGAAGATCCGCTATTCGTCGTCGAGAGAAGGTGATGGCCTGGCTCTTCTGTGGGTGGACGCGTAGGCGCCAACGTTCAAACCAGGTGGTAAGGAGATAAGCATATTGTTGAATCCTGCGAGTACACAGGTTGAGCTCTGATGATGTGGAGGTGACAGCTGTATCGTCAGCAAAGACATACAGCGAGCAGCGTAGCAGGGATGGTAGGGTGTTGATGTATAGAAGGAAGAGAGTGGGTGCCAGGACACTACCTTGGGGAACGCCAGCTCTAATGGGATGGGATGCTACGGTAGTGCAGCGTAGTTCATTTGTGTATTCCGGCATTTCGTTCAGAGATGGCGCCAGAGGTAATATTGAATTGCATGAAACATTTCTATTTATTTTAAAAATTAGAAAGAAAGATTAACATGCGTTTGTATTTCAGAATCTCTAATAGAACATTTAAATCATGGAGAACAAGTAGCAGGTATTATCTATAAACAGAATAATTTAGACCAAGCAAATAAATACCTACTCGTTGGGAACAAGCTCAACAGATTTGGGTTAAAGTGTCTGAGAGTATGAATAGCTTGGTATTATTCCCTTTTCGCTTTATCGAAAGTCCTTTGGTTTAGAGAGCACATATTGCCACTTCACGTATTTGCATATTTCACGAACCAGTAGCCATATTATTATAATAACGATGATAATAGGACTTACGAACACTAAAAATTGGAGTTCACACACGCAAAATATACTAAAGAAAGTTTACCAGCGCAAGCAGCTAAAACCACGTGGCTCAAACAAATTTAACCTGGCAACACAGTGTTGGTTTCGGGAGCGACGCCTAGCAGCTACAATGCTGATTGGCGCTAGCAGACAGTTTTAACTTCCTGACCACAACACCGGATGTAGAGACTCCCAGTACTACCAACAGATGCTGTTAGTGTGTGTGAAGGAAATATTCGAATAGAGTAATGTTGTAATAAATATCTTGCATGATAATGAAATTGTAAGTTGTATTTCAGTGTTTTAAAGCTAATATAGTCCAATATTTTCATTCTAAAGATAATTTTGAGGATATGTTTTCAATTGCTCATTACTCTATGTTGGTATTATTAACTTTCCCCCTCCATCTCTTGCAATCGCAAAACATCAGAGCCGGAGGTACAACGGCCGGACTTAAATTACACTCTGGTGACTCAAGTAGTAGGCGTTCTTTATGACTGGATGAGTGGTATTTGGGCTTAGGCTTTTTCTATTGCTTAGGCTTTTTATTTTTGTTTGATATGCCTAGTGCCGGTACAATGGACACGGCTTACAGGCTCTACATTTGCATGATATTACAGTTTTCAGTTTTTGTTGGTTTCGACGTCATGGCTTTACATAAAGCCCATACGGCGTCCCTTTATAGGCGCACCGAGAACAGCTTTAGTTAGTTCGTTTTCTTTTAGGTGCTCCAGTTCTTCCTTGAATTTTATGTTTTTTGTGACTTTATTTACATATATAACACACACACACTCACGCACGCCCTCATGGGCATACGTAGTACGTCCATCGTACTCACACACTCATTCACGCACACTTCACTTTGTACACTATTTACACTCAGCTGTCCTGCTGTGCGGCAGCATGTCGCTCAGTTCCTTGGGCATCCCGGGAGTGGCGGCCCCTGCTGGCGGTTTGTGAGGTCTTGGGCCTGGAACTTTGGGCGCGAAATGGGTGGTGAGCCGTCCTTATTTACAGTATTTTCACCCGTTTATGTTTGCGGTGTTTTGGCTCACCTTTTCCGATGTTATGGATTAAAGGGTTTGTTTGGAAAATAAAAGACACACCGTTTTTATTTCTGCTAATTCCAATATGGATGTTAAACAACTTCAACAAACAGTAACCAAGAATTTGAATCCGGGGACGAATAAGATAAGAATTTGTAATTTAAGATCTGCAGAAAAAAATGCAATAATTGAAACTGAAACCAAAGAAGATGCAGAAAAAGTGGTAAATTGTAAGGAATTGTTAGAGAAAGATTTGAAAATGGAAAAACCTAAAAAAAGAAAACCACAGATAATAATGTATAATGTTTTAACAGGAGTCTCGGATAAGGATTTGAAATAAAATGTCTATCAGCAAAACTTTGAAGGCAATGTATCAAAAAAAAGATTTCGATAAAGAGTTTAACTTGAAATTTAAAACCGGTCCAAGAAACAGAGCTACTGTTCATCATGTAGTAGAAGTTTCTCCAAAATTCTGGAAAGAGGTGATTAAAATGGACCGACTTTATGTCGACTTTCAAGCTATGTCAATTAAAAATTATATATCAGTGTCCAAATGTCTCACATGTTACAATTATGGGCATGTGGCAAAATTTTGCAGAGAAGATAAAACATTATGTGGAAACTGTGAAGAATGTGACCATCAAAGAAAAAGTTGTCAAAAAGCAGCACAAAATATCTGTATCCCTTGTGTAAGGAGAAAGAATAGTTGTGGAGGCAAAGGAAATTGCCCCACGTATAATATGATGCTGGAAAGAATGTTATTCAGAATAGATTATGTAATATAATACCATAAACCAAAATTTATCGACAGATAAGAAGAAGAGGAACACACCATGCCGAATAAGAAGAAATATCAAACGGGCAATTGAATATAGGAAAACACTTGGTAATTATAAAAATAATGAAATTAATAAAGTCGTAAATGAAGAATTAATGATGGATAATAGTAGTAAAGAAGAAAATAGAAATATCATAACAGTAGAAGTAATGGTCCATAATGAACCAATACAAATAAATTTGAATATTCCGGATTGTAAAGTAGAGAAGAAAAATGATAAGTCCATAAATGTACAAAATAAGACATTTGTAAAGAAGAACAATTTGGTAAACTATGATGAAATTGTATGTGAAATGGAAGATGAAGAAAATATAACAATTCAGAAGGAAAAGTATGTGAATGAAGAACAAATAAAAAAATCAGAAGATAGAAATTTAGGGCAAATATCAATTCATCAAGATAAAATGGAAATGCCAAATGTTAAAGAAATTTATGATGAATTTGACATAATGTTAAAATTAAGTAGGCTTGAAGAACCAAAGACTTTATTAGCAGCGCTCAGATATATAACAAGAAAAGTGCACGAAAATGGAGATAAAATATTATTTACTGTGCCGAATGCAACAGATCGTATGGAATTAAGGACAAAAATTTGCCAACAAATGTGGAAGAACTTTTGGATTTATTAAATAAAGCTTTTGAAAGAAGAGGAGAAATTTTAGATTTGGAAGAATTGTATAATGATTTTGTGTTATGCTATGGACGGGTTGTGTTTGATTCAGCTGCAAATTGGCCTCATTGCTCTGTACAAACTAGACATCCAGGGACAACTAAACCAGTAAAGCAGGCTAAAGAAAATACAGAGGAAAATATAAGCTATTGTGTACAAAATAATCAGGTATTTAAACCAAAAACCACGTTTTGTAAAATAAATACTATTAAAGTTGAGAAGAAGTATAATAAATCAGAAAATGCTATAGCATATAACTGCTTTAAATACCAGTAATAATAAGTCAACAAAATTAAGTCAAAGTAAGCATAAAGTGACCCATGCAAGAAATATTACAGAAAATCGAAAAAAGTTTAATCATAATATGACGAATGAAGTAAATGAAAATAAACAAAATTTTGCTAAATTAAGAAGAAATGTTATAAATGTAATAAATTTTGGAAATTTAATATGGAGGAAAACTTAAGAATTGTGCAAGTAAATGGGCAACGTAGTAAATTGGTTATGGGAGAGTTAAGGAAAATTGCAGAAGAATTAAAATTGGATATTATATGTATTCAGGAGCCATATGTCATGAATTCGCATATTCCGTTTATGCCTTTAAGGTCTAGACAAATATTATGTAATAATAAGTCTATGGCAGCAATAGTTATATTACATGAAGATATACAAGTTGTAAATATAGCACAATTTATGGATATGCATGTTAATTGTGTAGAAATTATACATAGGCATGGTAGCTTTATATTGGTAAATTATTATTATTTTCAATATAGTTTAGATATTGAACCATTCCTAATTAAAATGCAAAATATACATAAAAAATTTAGAAAGGATGAAATTATACATTTGTGCGATTATAATGCTAAATCTTTGTGGTGGTTTAGCAAAAGACCAGATGAAAGGGGTGAAAAATTGGAAGAAATAATATCTGAATTAAATTTATATGTAATAAATCAAAATCATAATCCACCAAAGTTCAGTAATAGAGCCAGCGCAGAAGAGCATATAGATATTACATTAGCATCATGGAAAGCTGAGAAAAAGATTAAAACTTGGATAGTCACAAAGAATCAAACAATGAGTGATCATAATTTAATATATTTTGATTATGTGTTGGAAGATAAAGAGAAATTAGATCAGAAGGATATGGAAATAAGATATAACTTTAAGATGGCAATTTGACAATTAATGAGGGAAGAATTTAAAAATTTAAATATACAATATACGGGAGCATCGGTTGATTTGGACACTATAATCTTGACTGAAGCAATAAAGATAGCTGTGGATAAAGCTGTTCCAAAGATGAAATTTAATAACAAGAATAAAGATAAAATTTGGACAGATAAATTACAAAAGGCAAGATCCTTAGCTAGAAAATTAAGAAGAATTTATCAAAAGTCCATCATCCATACAGAAAAAGAGGAAAATTTGAGAAAATATAGGGAAGCTAAAGAAAAGTATAAAATATTATTAGAAGAAACCAGAAGGAAATATTGGGAAAATTTTGTAGAGAAGAATATAAAACAGGATATTTGGGGACAACCTTATAAAATTATCATGGGCAAAATTAAGAAGCCAGAAATTATAACCACACTAAAGAAAGGAAATGGGGAAATGACAGAAAATTGGCAAGAATCAGTGAAATTATTATTGAATAATTTATTGCCCGATGACAATAATGAAATGGAAAATTGTATACATTTACAAAGAAGAAGAGAGATGGCTTTGGAATATAAAGGAAATCTAATTTATCCTTTTGATGTCACAGAACTAAAATTAATTTTTAATAATCTAAAGGCCAAAAAAAGCACCAGGTCCTGATGGTATAGTTAATGAAGTATTATATAATTTAAAAGAGGAAATTATACCATTTTTACATGTTCTGCTCAATGATTGTTTAAGCAGAAGTACATTCCCAAAAATATGGAAAGAAGCAAATGTCATAATATTGTGCAAAGGAAAGGATAAAAATAAAACGCAACCAAAATCCGTTAGACCAGTATGTTTATTGAATTCTTTAGGAAAGATATTTGAACACCGGATCTTTAAAAGAATGATGGAATATAGAAAAATGATTGGTTTATATAATAAACAATTTGGATTTAGAAAAGGCTTTTCTACAGAAGATGCAATATTAGAACTACAACTAACAATTTCTAAATCTCAACAAAATTATGTAATTGGAATATCAGTGGATATATTGGGAGCTTTCGATAATCTATGGTGGCCATTTTTCTTTGATAGATTAAGAGAAAAGAAATATCCAAGCACTATATATAGATTGTTAAAAGATTATTGTACAAACAGGGAAGTTTATTTAAAAGGCCTAAATCATCAAATTAGGAAGAAAATAACAAAAGGATGCCCCCAGGTTTCTATCTTGGGGCCTCTATTTTGGGATATTTATTCGGAGACATTATTGGAAGAATTTAATAATGATAATAATGTATTAAATATAATAGTTTATGCAGATGATATAGTTATTATGATGGATGGGAAAATTCGATTGGAAACAGAAAACAAGGCCAAGGAGATCACCACTAAATTATCATATTGGTGTTTAAGAACAAAATTAAAAATAGCTCCAAATAAGTCCAATTATTTAATCTTTAAAGGAAATTTAAAAAGGAATCCTACTATAAAAATAGATAATCAAAATATACAAAGAAACAGAGAAGAAAAGTATTTGGGGATAATGTTGGATGAGAAATTGAATTTTAGGAATCATACGGAATAAATAAAACAAAAGTCAGAAAAAATTATGTTAAAATTAGCCAGGATAACCAGGTTGAATTTTAATATTTCATTACAAGTAATACAAATTTATCATAATACCATTTTTGCATCAATCATGACTTATGCGGCAGCGGTCTGGGCAGAAAAAATGGAAGTTGTTGTAATCGAAAAATCACTCAGAAGAGCTCAAAGAAAAATTGTATTACGTCTCACAGGAGCAATAAATACAACAACAATTACTCTTTTGGTTACAACAGCAATTTGGCCCATTGATCTATTCATTCGTTTAAGGGGAGAAAAATTTTGGTTGAAGAAAGGAAATATGGAGAAGGTTTGAAATTAGTGGAGTAAGGACTAATAAAATTTGGGAGATAAAGGATACCTTGAAGAATAAGTGGCAAAAAGAATGGAATGAGATTTCAGAAGGGAGAGGAGTTTATGAAATATTTCAGAGTATTAAAGAAAGACTAAAATTACAATTTATACAACCAACGAAGGGATTAATACATTATATAACTGGTCACGGACCATATAAAACATATTGGAAGAAAATTAATAAAACAGATAATAATATATGTAATTTATGTAATAAACAAGATAATCCAGAGCATGCAGTTTTTGAATGCGAGAAATATGGAATTTTGGAATCAGAAGAAAGACAGGCATTAGCAGGTTATCATGTAAATTATATTATCAGAGATGAACAATTAAGTAAAAAGTTACAATTTTTGACCAATTATATAAGCAAACAAGCTTGGAATCAGATAGAATAGAAGTAAGACCAGTTGTTGTGCAATTAGAGATGCAAAATTTAAGAAGATCTGAAAGAATACAAGAGAGAATTATAAGGCAAAATATTATAGAGGAACCATTGAATATTATGGAAGAAGAAAATGAAGATGAAAGATAAGAAATATAGGAGGAATGAGATTAAAATATTCAATTTAATATAATAAGATTTTAAGTAATTTCAACGGGAAGTTAGGAATGGGCAAAGAGATGAAGAATAAGATCAAGAAGAAGATCAAGAAGAGAAGGAGAGATATATACAAATTATAGGAGGAGATTATAGGAGAAAAGACAAGGTGGAGGATAGAACAATCGTATCCAGCCAAAGAAAGGATGGCCGTATACAGCCGTTGTCAGTCGACCAGCCAGAAGGATGGAAAATGGCGGAGGGAAGATCAGATGGCAGTGAAGAGAACAGGCAGCTGTGGCCAGGCAACCAAATTAGGCGGGATGGATTAGGAGTAGTGTCAGCGGGGATGAAGCAGGATAAGGCTGAGTGGATTGTTCAATATAAAAGTTTGTAATTGGTGAATATTGTGAGTGTTAAAAGTGAAAAAGTTAACATTGAGAGAGCTAAGTGATTAGTGAGAAAATTTGATATTTTCAGTGAAAAGTGAAGAAATTTAAGTGGTTAGAATAAAATTTTAGATAAAAAGAATTTGTAATATATAGAAAGGATTTATGGTTTTTGTCTTAATTGCAATATTGTATAATTTTAAGTTTACTTTTCGTATATAACTGTATAGGTAAAGGCACATAATTCAAATAATTTTTTTTCTTTAATTAATGCCTAAAATAGTAATAAGTTGAATATATTATTTTATATGACAATAAAAAGGTATATAAAAATAAATTAGATGAATAAAATAATTTGCTCATTTTGGAAATATAATAAAAAGAATGAGTATATAAATATTAATAAAAAACAGTTTTTTGAATAATTTAATGAATTGTCTGTGTAAAACTTAAGAGTATTTAAATAAACTTATTTGAATAATATTTATAAAAGAAAAACAATGCTGGTTACCAGTATTTTAAATGTAAAATATAAAATAGAAGAAAGTGTTAGAATAGCTGGAAAATATCTCGTTGTTGTATCACTGGACACCAGTGATATAATTTTTCTTCTAATTATATATTATTCTGTTGTCTTGAGTTAGTAATTAAGTAAGTAGGTAAAGATGTTTTGTAGAATTTTGGTATTTAATGTGTGTTAGATTTTGTTAGGATATAGTTAAATATTTTTCTCTTGTTTTTTGGTTTCAAAGTAGAAATGTTCAGAAATGGTTATTTTTGTTTATTTTAGTTAAGAAATTGAGCTGTTTTTTTTTCAGTTTTAGATTTTTTGCTGGATACCAGTATAGGATTTAATATTATTTTAGTTTTTCTGAGTAGCTAGATTTTCTTAGATATTTTTTGTTTTGTTACTGTTATCTTTTTTCTTTCAGCTTTTTTTTTTTTTTTTGTAATTAATCTGAAACAATTTTGCATATTATTTATTCATGTGTATTTTGGAAATAAATAGAAAATTTGAATATATGCTCCGGTATAGTTTACAAGGTGCCGGGGTGGTTTATTCAGATTTTATTTTATTTTATTTTTATTAAAGGGTTTGTATGCCGACGAATACGCGCCCAAATGGAGGAGCGATGGACGCTCTCTCTTAAATTGACTCTTGGTTGAACGGTGCGGCAATTTAACGCCAAGAACTTCGCTCTCAGCCTTCACCGAATGAACATGGCAGGAAAGAAAATGAAGAAGACTACCAACGCAGCTGAGCCTGTTAAGGCAACGGAAGAAGACGACGCAGCCCCTGCTTCGCCTCCAGCACCACCGCGGGGCTCGCCGCAATCTCTCGAAGCTCCAGAGAGATCACCGCCGTTACCAACGCCGACCACCAGTACTGCTGAAGCATAAACTGTACCGCTGACCACACATGGCCAGCCTAAAGAAGACCCGCCGCCAAATGCACCGGAGTTGTCGCCGCCTCCCCGAGCCGCCACACTGTCTACATACAGCGCAGTCATTCGGGGAGTGCACAGGCCTCTCACTGACGCATTTATTCTACAGACAGCCCGACACCGATGGCCTTCACTAAGGAGGGCCATGCGCATCAACACCTACAGGGGACCATCACCTCTAGTTCGCCTAGAGTTCACAGAAGAGAGCGAAAGATGGCAGGTTGCGCTGAAAGATGGATTCCCAGCCATCGGCCAGGTACTCCAGGTAGCCGCCCCGTCCCCTGCTGCCGCTGCTGCCAGTATGGGCACACCGCCGGCTCCTGCGCCAACAACCCGCGCTGTCACTGCTGTGGCGCCGCATGCCTCACCACAGCCTGCACCGGACATGATCTGACGCGTCGCCCGCTGTACTGTGCCACCTGCAACCTGGCAGGGCACTACACCGGACAAGTGGCGTGCCCGCCCAGCCTTCGGCCAGGTACTTCAGATTGAGGCGAGCCTGGGTAGCCGCCCCGTCCCCTGCCTCCACTGCTGCCAGTATGGGCACACCGTGGGCTCCTGTGCCATCAACCCGCGTTGTCACTACTGTGGCGCCGCATGCCTCACCACAGCCTGCACCGGACATGATCTGACGCGTCGCCCGCTGTACTGTGCCACCTGCAACCAGGCAGGGCACTACATCGGACAAGCGGCGTGCCCGAGAAGCCCGAGGACAAACCGCACACAGCTACAGCCACACCAACCTTACCTCACACATCAACATCCTCACCAATCATACCCTCCACGCCAATACCTCGCAGTCACACCCAAACCCGCCATACACAACAACATCTCACCTACGCCAAAGCCCTCACACATCAGCCAGACTCACAGCTACTCCAACATATTTGGGAGGCAACCCTACTTCGCACTTTGGACGAGGTAAAGGAGGCCACCGAAACTTCGCAGCGCGGCACCCGAGAGACTGACGGCAGCTCAGAAGCCCTCTACTTCTGCAAGGCCAAGTTGGAGAAAATAGTAGGCTACATCAACGATACACGCCTCTTAACGCCAGCTAAGCTTGAGGGAGCTCTCAGGATGCATCAGCACTCCATCACTGACAACATCAGAGACCTCGCAAGGGCACTAGCACCCATTCAAGGTGCCCCTCCACCCCGCAGAGACAACCGCACCCGAGGGCCGCCACCACCGGATCTGCCAGGCCGATACCCTCCGTTAGATACAGGTCCTCACGAGACCTACATCGATCACCACGGAGCAATATAGGAAGAACGCCACCTCTTGAAAGGAACGGTGGGCGTCAGGGCCTAGTGGTCATGACGTCTATCCCCCACAACATTCCATGCGGTTCGCCGCAGACATCAACACTACTTCTGAATCTGGGTGCCACGAGTGGAACCAGCCAACTTCACCAGGGCTTCTGAGGCAGTGCAAGGCTTTTTTATTAGGTATTCCGCCGGAGCAGCGACTCCTATGTTACCAGCCCGCTGGGCTGGTGTGGGTAAATCCATTTTTTCCTTCCAGTAAAACATATAAAAAAATAAGATGTATCTGTAGGCGACTCCACTTCTGGACAGGTAAATGGCCTTTATGGCCGCCTTTGTAATTTGCTTGTTGTAGTAAATATTCTTATTAAGTGAATTCCACGTTTAATTAGCCTTACCCTACCTTTGTAGAAATGAAACCTTTATAGAAAAATCCCAACCTCTCGCCAAAGCATGTAGTTCTGCTCTGAGTGTTTGCTCCCGTGTTCGACCTGACCACATGTTCCTTAATTTTCACAAACTAAGATCAGGTCGTCACATATTGGTGTTAGGCGCCGAGTATATTTTTTTTAAATGTTCAGTGTGAAATTTAAAAAAAAAAAAATCTTTCGTGCTCAACAAATAAAGGAAATGAAAGATACTGGTATAATTCAAGAGTCGCAATCCTCTTGGGCTTCGCCAGTTGTTTTAGTCAAAAAGAAAGATGGTTCTATGAGATTTTGTGTCGATTATAGAGAATTAAATGCCTTAACTGAGACATCTTCATTTCCATTGCCACATATTGATGATTTATTGACTTATTTGGGAGATGCAAAATGGTTCATCTCATTAGATCTTTTATAAGCTTATTTTCAAGTGCCCATTGCAGAAAATAGCAAGAAGTATTCTTCATTTGTCACTTTTCAAGGTCAGTTTGAATTTGAAAGATTATCATTTGGTTGTATTTGCCAAAACATTTGAGGAATTATTAGCAAATTTAGAAGCTGTTTTTCAACGTTTAGAAAGTCATAATTTCAAACTTAAACCTCAAAAGTGTTTTTTTTTTTTTTTTTTTTTTTTTTTTTTTTTTTTTTTTTTTTTTTTTGCTATGGAAAGAATTAAACTCTTAAGCTCTGAAGTTGCAAAGGATGTTATTTCCCCTGATTCAGATAAAGTTGTTTCTATTCAAAAGCTACCAATTCCTAAAAATCTTAGGGATGTTAGGAAAGTTTTAGGACATTTTAATTTTTATAGAAGATTCATTAAAAACTATGCTGCTATAGCTCAACCTTTGATACAATTGACTAGGAAAGATCAACCATTTATATGGGATAGTGAACAACAATTAGCATTTCAAGAGTTAAAACAATCTTTAATATCAGCTCCTGTCTTGGCCCATTATACTCCAGGTGCGTACACTGATACTAGTGATTTAGGTGTTGCCTGTGTACTCTATCAAAAAAGTAATAATGTATTGAAACCCTTTGGTTATGCTTCTAGAACATTGTCAAAATGTGAAAGAAATTACAGTGTTCCAGAATTAGAACTTTTGGCAATTGTGTTTGGCCTTACACATTTTCGTTCTTTTGTTTTTGGCTATAAAGTACATATTGTTTCGGACCATCATTCCTTGTGCTATTTAAATAATTTGAAGGATTTGACAGGCCGATTAGCTGGATGGAGTTTAAAGCTGCTAGAATTTGATTATACCATTTGCTATAAATCTGGAAAGAAACATCATGATGCAGATACTTTGTGTCATTTTCCTGTGTTGCAACCTCGAGATACTCAATTAGAACAATTAGATGGGCTCATTACTTGTCTGTTGTCTCCTGTTGAAGTTGCAGACCTACAAAACAAAGATCCTGCACTTATTCCCATCATTGATGCACTTAAAGATCCTAGTTCTGCTCCTGCAAAAATTCAAGGACAAGCTTCCACCTATACACTCAAGTCTGGTGTCTTGTATAGAAAGAATGATGGTTCCAGAGGTCCTCTACATTTATTGATAATTCCAGAAGCTCTTAAGCATGAAATTTTATCATCATATCATGAAAATCCCTTTTCGGGTCATCTAGGTTTTGCTAAAACATTTGCAAAAATTCACTCTCGGTACTATTGGATCGGTATGAAGAAAAATATAGAACATTTTGTTCATTCCTGTCATTGTTACCAAACGAGAAAAGGGCCAACCAATCGGAAACCTGCTGGTGTATTACAACCGATTCCTGTCACAGCCATTTCTGAACGTTGGGGTATTGATTTGTTAGGTCCTTTTCCAAGATCCACTTCTGGACATAAGTATATAATTGTTGCAACAGAATAAGCCTCCCGTTGGGTTGAATCTGCACCCTTTTCCTCTGCTACAATTCCACAAGTTGCTAAATTCATTCTACATAACATTATGTCGTCATGGAGCTCCTGCTACTTTACTTTCTGATCGAGGTTCAGTCTTCCTTAGTGAAGTTACCCAAGAATTATTAAAATCTTCATCTGTATCACCTAACTTCACTAGTGCTTATCACCCAGCCTGCAATGGATTAACTGAACGTTTTAATCAAACGCTTTTGAATATGCTTAGTTATTTTGTTGATTCTATTCAGCAAAATTGGGATGTTATGTTGCCTTATGTAATTTTTTCATATAACTCCTCAGTCCAGGATACCACTAAATTTTCCCCCTTCTTCTTAATGTATGGTCGAGAACCCACTTTGCCTAATCAAGTTCAGTTGCAACCTACCTCTAATGACCTTTTTATGCAGCAAAATCTTCAAGATATCCAGAAGGCTCGTGAAGTTCGTATTTGAAATATCACTC
The DNA here is from genome assembly GCA_030765055.1 of Mantis religiosa. NCBI lineage: Eukaryota > Metazoa > Arthropoda > Insecta > Mantodea > Mantidae > Mantis > Mantis religiosa. The sequence goes on along the minus strand of CM060948.1, from coordinate 169,804,683 downwards.
GGCAACAACTTAAGCATAAAGTTTTGTATGATGCTAAACATAGAGATGTTAAATTCAATGTTAAACAACTTGTAAAAGTTTTTACTCCCATTCGCAGAAAGGGCATATCTACTAAGCTGCTTCATAGGTATTTTGGACCACTTGAAATTATTAAACAAATATCTCCTGTGACATATATTGTTGGTCAACCACATGCTCCACGTACTAAACATCAAAGTATCCATGTTTCCAGAATTTTCCCTTATTATGATCCTGTAGCCCCTTATACGTTATAAATTTTCTCTTATTTTGAAATTTATACAACAAAATCCAAAATAACAGATGTAATTTCATTTTATATGCTGTGTTTATCTTTTTAGGCCTTACTACAACTTATTTATTCTGTAGTACTCTTTTACAATGTATTTATTTTTTTCACGTGTGTTATGTTTCAGTTATTACCGACAGTTTTTTAGAACATATGCTTTAAATTTATGGTCAATTAGAATTATCACTACTTGGTTTTGTGAAATTGTTTTGTTATAAGTTGTGGTTTTTCATCATTTCTTAATTTTGGGATACATTTTCTTTTTCTTTTTTTTTTTCTCTCTCGAACTTAAAGTTACATTTTAGCATGTTCTTTTAAAAACTTTCTTCATTACATTTAAGTTTATTTCTCTGTCACGAACAATGGGAATAGCTTAAAAAGGAAGTAAAATTGGGGATTACTGTTAGGTTTTCATGAGATCTTATGTTCTCTTTGGATAACTTGGAATCTTTTTTGTGCAGTGGGTTTATAATATGGTTACTGGTGTTTGTTATAGTAATTTCTGTTAGGCTTCATTAAATATTTTTTTTTCCTAGGAGTTGGTTTAACAAACAATTAGGAGACAGGTTATGTCTAAATTACTATTCTGGAAGTTTGCAGAATTTCTGATTTTACTTGTCCTTTGTTTTACTCAATGTTTCTTTTAGGATTAAATATGCTGTTATTTTTCTTTCCTTAATTCTTTTTAAATTGTTGCAAGTGTGTATGTAGTATCCTGATGGTTGCAGAAGAGTGCCTCAGGATCCTTGTTTGTGCGTACTGTGAAATTATTTTGGCTTCAAGGATATACTGTTATGTACCCTTGAATGTAGTGTTAGTATAGAGGAAGTAGTGTAAAGAAGTTTATGTGAAATTTTGCAGGGGAGCTGTTATGTGCCTGCAGAATAGATCATGTATGGTGTTGGTGAGCCTGTGCGGTACGTCAGTGTTGAGAGATGTGTAGTAGATTTTTTTCTGTAATGAATGATTATTGCAACAGTGTATTATGAATTTTTTTTTCTTTACAGCTGAAGTGCTTCAGGAGTAGTTGGTGGACATTGTACAAGCATTGTAGTTTTTCTTACCATCCTTTGATAATTAACCTAATTTATTAATATACTTCTTCTAAACTTGGATTCTAGGAAAATTAAATGGTGTATTTTTATATGGACCATTACTTATATACTGTTGTTTAGACAGTACGAATAGTTATGATTGCTCATGGACACTTAAGCTTTATTATGTGTAGTCTCATGATAAAACATGGTTATGTGTTTGAAGTACAGGAGTTCTGAAAAAAATATAACCGAAATTAAGGAAATGAAGTGTATTGTTTTAATTATGTATGGTTAACATTCATCATAAGTCATGATGATCATTCTTATGTTCAGCACTAGCAGGTAGGGCTTATTCCCCGCCCCTAGTTAGGAACAGGGATTTCTAGCTAGTTCTGGCCTCAATTTTTGATAGTTTTTGTTTTAAATCCACTTAGTAATTCTGCATAAAGAGCCAAGAAGGCTTAAAAGTGCTAACAGCCACTCAGTTGTAGCTTCAAGGCAGTGCTGTAATGTAACCGTGAATGCCGTGAAGATAGATTTAACAGTATTGTTTTTTGTTTGTGTATTTGTTAAGTTTTACAGGGTAAATGGGCCTGTAATATGCATTGCTTTTCAGGAAGTTGATCCGTTCCTGACACAGCGTGATTTAATATTTTCTGGTATTCTATGTTATTGTGACTTTGTGGGTTCGTGAAATGAAAAGTCCAATTTCACCACTCAAAACTGTTCTTTATTTCCACCGACTTACAGTTTAACACTTGCCAATTACACAGAATTGCGTACTGCACACAATTACAATTCACCAGTTCGTCCGTTACAACTTCACTTGTACTCGCGATTACGTCAACTCCGATGCTCGTACACAGTTACGTACAGTCTTCCGTTGCACAATCTTCTCGTTCATTAACACGTCCTTCCCTTTGCTAGCACGTCACTGACTAACTCTGCCTTCTTACACCAAGAACTGTCCTCACTCACACTAAACTTCCGACTAGCTGCAGCCCTTTTTATAGGCATCTCGCCGTCTTCTCGGCTTTTCTTGTTCCCAGGCGAAGATTCCTGTAGATGAAAGATCCCGTAATTTCCAGAACAGGGTGGAACAGGAACAGACCGCACAATCATGTTTCTTCCCCCAGCCATCCCTGTCACCACTATAAGACGGACGAGGGGGAGGCGTGGCTAACACGGACCTCCCCTGTCTTCCGCTCTCAGCTGCTTCCATAGGGTGTTCCAAAGCCCGGGTGACATTATGCATGTTTATCAGTGTTTGGGATGTTAACTGCATGTTTGCATGTGTTATTTGTATATGATAATATACTGTTCATTGCATTATGTTGCATGAAGGGGGGCATGTATATGTTTAATTAGTTATGCTAGCAGAAACAATTATGATGTCATTATACAGTCGACTTATGCCATGGCTAAGAAAATCATTTTATTATTCAATGAAACATAGGAATATGTTAATGTACATTAAATGCAAGATTGTAATTTCAATGGAATGCTGTGTTCATCTTGCATTTGGAGTCTTTTCAATATGTTACTTCAAAATATTGTATTAATGTCTGTATTTCAAATCAACTTTTTTTCTCAAATGTGAAAATGTGTTGCAATACACTTTATTATTAAGTGTTATGTATCAATCGTCAATTCTTTTGTCTTACAACAAAAATGTGAATACTAGTAAGCCTGCTTGTAATTATTAAATGTCAAATGTTTGTAAGTCAAATCTAGATAGTGCACACTAAATTTTTCAAGGGTACCCTTAATTATCTTTATTTGTGGCTACACACATAGTTTTGATATTGTTATATATGCATATACATATTTGTGTTTTGTAGTGTACTGTTTGCTTCATTTATTCAAAAACTGGTGTATAGTGCTTGTAATCACAGCTTATTTTTTAATCTTTTGTATGTCTCTTCCAACAAAATATCTTTGTCTCTGATACTTTTGTAAAATTGTTCCAGTTTGGTTAGTTGAATATCATTAGGAGACCCAGCTATAACACATCTAGCCACCATTTACTGCAACTACAACAATACCCCAACTTCCTGGCAGGTTTGCTAGTAACCTGTGCACCAAGTATGGTCATTCTCTACAGCACACTCACAATCGTCAGGTGGGGGAGGTGTTTTCTCCTCACTACAGGTTCCAGTGGACACATGCAATAAGTGTTAGCCAAGTAAGGGCCGACACCACCCCTGATTACAACAGACTAATCGTGGAGACCAGCAAGATCAGTGGTCTACTTTGACCAACAGACATCTACAGTGAGTAGTGCTTTAAAAGAAAAAAGAAAAAAAATTGGGTGGTGCATCTAATTCAGTGGGGTTGTGTTGTGACTGTGATTTGTTTTTATTTTGTGGCTAAACTGTCAAACTAACAGTTGTGTACTGGGGACTCCACCGTTATAATCAGTGTTTCTTTTAAATAATACTAAGGAATATACCGCCATCTCCTGTTTATTTATGCATACTTTTTTCATTTTAAAATTTATATTAACCAGCTAATGGACATGAATCCAAATAATGGAGACGTTAATCTTATTTTCAAGAAGGTGGCATGACTTTTTTATATTCTTTTAGAGACAACATACATTTTAAATTTGCATATCTGTGAACAAAACAAAGGTTTTTTTTAACAAGAAGAAACAAGATTATATCAGTCAAAATATAATGTAACACTATTTCAACATTAATGTAATATTATTTTAAGATCAATGTATCCATTGATCTTTGGGGAAGCGAGGGAGAGATGTCACAAATGACTGTATTAATTACACTCTGGTGACTCAAGTAGTAGGTGTGACGTCACTTCCCTCCTTTAAGACTGGATGAGTGGTCTTTGGGCGATAGACGCTCTTTCTTAAATTCACTCTTGGTTGAGTAAGATGTATCTGTAGGCGACTCCACTTCTGGACAGATAAATGGCCGTTATGGCCGCCTTTGTAATCTGCTTGTTGTAGTAAATATTCTTATTAAGTGAATTCCACATTTAATTAGCCTTACCCTACCTTTGTAGAAATGAAACCTTTATAGAAAAATCCCAACCTCTCGCCAAAGCATGTAGTTCTGCTCTGAGTGTTTGCTCCCGTGTTCGACCTGACCACATGCTCCTTAGTTTTCACAAACTAAGATCAGGTCGTCAAAATATGACGTATAATGTTACAGTTCACAAGTTCTTTTGAAAGTATGTATGAAGTATAATGTTACGGTGTTCACATGTTTTTTATATCGCCAATGGTGATGATAACCATTAAGTAATGGTAGATTACTTCAATGGTAACCATCACCATTGGCGATATAAAGAACATGTGAACACCGTAACACGATACTTGCTATGCGATTTTTAAAATAGAGGCGGGGGGAGTTTTAGGAGCCAGGTGGCAATATTAAATATCAGACATATCTGATGATGAATGGAATGGATGAAATGATGCTCAAATGAGCTCGGGGTCCATGGAGCTTAGAGTTACCCGACATTCGTGTTTCAGGATCAGGGAAACCCCCGAAAAAAACCTTATCCAGATTCGAGATTCGAACTCGGGACCTCTTGAACGTGAGCCAGACACGCTACCATCCGCGCTGCTGAGGGCGGCACTTTAGTTTCTCTGCGGCTTTCCTAGAGTAAATAAGAGGAATCATTTAGCTACACACACAAAAAAAAGTCGAGATTTTGCTGAAAATATGCATTTTGAGGTCCAGTAAACTTTCCCCCCGCAAAAAAGAGCATTGTTAGAAATAAAAATCTCTCTGTGTAGTGTTTGTGTTTTATTATTTATTTCAGTATTTCAAAATACGAGGGCTGTTCAATAAAGAATGATTATAATTTTTTACGGTCATAATTTTTCGCACTAGAATTCAATCTTATTTATATTCTGTTAGCTTAATGAGAAACAAACACGCCGTAGTACTTTCACTATTGGTACTTCTTGGTTCCCGCCTGTGAGAACCACGCAAGTTCAGACATGTTCAATATTGCCTACCGCTGTAACGTAGGTAACACGCGAGTAACAATATGCGGCTTTGAAATTCTACTTTCGTCTCAACAAATCTTCAATTTAGGCGTATACAATGTTACAGGAGGCCTATGGAGAGTCTGTTCTTCCCTACAGCACAGCTCGAAGGTGGTTCAAAATGTTTAAAGAGGGGATACAATCAATTACACAAGGAAGTTGGACCCAGTGCTCCAGTTACTGCTCTTACGGAAGAAAACATTAACACTGCTGCTGCCATTGTGAGAGAGGATCGACAAATTGCCTTAAGATCACTTTCTGAAATACTGAACATTTCATTGGGTGCCACCCACACGTTGGTGACAGAAACATTACACATGAGACGTGCTTGTGCGCGATGGGTTCCAAGACTGTTGATTCACGAACAAAAGGACATTCGTATGCAGGTCTGCATGCAGTTAAAGTTGATGTTAGAGGAAGATACGGAGTTTCTTTCAAACATAATCACTGCTGATGAAACTTGGCTACATCATTTTGAACCTGAGTGCAAACAGTAAAGCTCAGTGTGCAAATATCCTTCATCACCAAACCCCCAAAAAGCAAAAGTGGCTGCTTCTGCTGGGAAAGTTACGGTCATCTCATTCTTTGATATTCATGGAATGGTTTATCAGAATGTTGTACCGGCACACACATCAGTAACTGGACAATACTACAGGGGTGGCCTAAAAACATTGCAAGTCCATATCAGGCGCAAAAGACCACATTTCCGTGAAGCAGGCTGGATGCTGTGTCGCGATTATGCATGGCCGCATATTGCCAATGTTGTTGCTGAATATCTTGCAAAAATCAACGTGAAGTGCATCCCTCACCCTCCCTGTAGTCCGGATTTAGTCCCATGTGACTTTTTTTTATTCCCTAACTTGAAGAAACGCCTGCGTGGGAGGAATTATCCATCATCAAAAGCAGTGGTGAAGGCTGTGGAGGCGATTTTGAAGATGCCTCAAAAATGGTTTCTAGCATGTCTTTGAAGACTGGCAGAAACGTTATCAAAAACTGTGATCATTGCTTATTGAACAGCCCTCGTACATCATATTAAGCAATATGATTAAAACTATTTGTGAGAAAATAGGAATACTAAAAACGCTTTCATGGAAGTGAGTCTGAAATAAAGAGATTATCTTGTGTGGTTAAAACTTCCTAATTTCAGTCCAAAATTTTATATTTCATGGCTTTTCGTTTCTGAACTCTGCTGTTCGCATACAAACTCACACAGGGACGTTTCTCCTATATATATATAGTGTGTGTGTGTGTGTGTGTGTGTGTGTGTGTGTGTGTGTGTGTGTGTGTGTGTGTGTGTGTGTGTGAAATAGACGGGCCTGAAACAATATAACGAAATTTTGTATTGAGTTGTGGGGTGGAAAGCAATACCTGCTTAACTTTAAGTAGAAGAGAAAATACGTAATATTTTAACAAGTGTTTTATGGCGCGATAAAGTTAAGGAGGTGTGATCCTCGAGTACACACCCAATTTGCAGATACTTAACAATAGCACAAGCCACACAGTACGACTTGCCTCAAGGACACAACACGATATTTGATGGGAAATAGGTGCGTCCTAATGTTAACAAGTGTAACTGCGAGGGGAAGATTTTTCACCGCCAACTGAGTTCCCATGAGAAGTCACAACCTTGAGCATGAACCACGAGCAATACAGGTCTAAGTGTCCGTGCCGCTGATTATGGGTCATTGCTGTCCATGTGAAAATGATCTTCACAACGATAATTTACAAAAGTGGTTCCAAATAGGCGGTTGGAGCACACTAAATCTAAAGATACAACCTGGAACAATTGAAACTTCCATCTGATCATTAAGCTGACGTTTTGGATACTTATCCTCGATTTCACCATCAGATGTTAAGACTTAACACGGCTGTTAGTCTGTTTAGCACTAGTTATAACAAAAATTGCATTTCACCAACAAGTGTTTTGTTAACACTTATGTTAAATCTCTTATAGAGTAACAAGTCATAGTTCTGTTGTTAAGTCGTTAACAATTGTAAAATTGTCAAGATGGCGGGCGTGAACACAGCTTTTGATGTGATTTGCTACCCCCCATTTTTTTGTTGTAATTTACGTCCTCCAACGTCAAGTCATATCGGACGATGAATGGAATGGGCAAAGTGATGCTCACATGAGCCCGGGGTCAATGGAGCTTAGAGCTACGCGACATTCGTATTTCAGGATAAGGGAAAACCCCGGAAAGAACCTTATCTAGGTAACTCACCCTGACCGAGATTCGAACTCGGGAACGTGAACAGACACGCTACCATCTAGGCTACCGAGGCGGGCTTGCTACATTTACACCGTTTAAATTGCATTCGTAATAGAGAACGGCCTATGAGGAGAAATGATTTTTAGGAGCTATCAGAAGATTTTCTACAAAGGTACAGGCGGGCGAAACAAGTTGTTATGAAGGTTACTGCGGAAGTACAAGAAAGTTTAGAACATGCATCGAATAGGAATATGCCGATCTCTCTCTCTCTCTCTCTCTCTCTCTCTCTCTCTCTCTCTCTCTCTCTCTCTCTCTCTCTCTCTCTCTCTCTCTCTCTCTCTTTCTCTCTCTCTTGCAATTTACGTCCTCCAACGTTAAGTCATATCTGACGATGAATGAAATGAGTAAAATGATGCTCAAATGAGTCCTGGGTCCATGGAACTGAAAGTTACCCGACATTCATCTATCAGGATAAGGGAAAACCCCTGAAAAAAACCTTATCCAGGTAACTCACCCTGACCGAGATTCAAACTCGGGACCTCTTGAACGTGAGGCAGACACGCTACCATCTACGCTATCGAGGCGGGCCGATCTCACCTTTGCTTCAAGCATTAATATCTTTGCGATTTTATAATTCACTGAATTTTGTGGATAAATACACTGCTCACCTCCCGTCTTGAAACATTCTTCTATTTGATTATTGTTAAAAGTGATATCTAAATGCAAAAATGGTTTTTTGCAAAGCCTGTTGTAGATTCAAGGAGAATAAGGTAGGCTCAACGACAGAATCGTTATGCGATGGCTTTAAAATTCCGTTCGGAGAAAAAGTATTTAGCGTCTTACCTTTCGAATAGAGTGTAAATATTTGAATTTTTTTATTTCCTTTTTACTGTTTTATTTCTTTAATTTTTAATAATGATGGCGCTGAGTTCACAATATACGATTTTTTATAATTTGAAGTACAATTTATTCTGCAAACCAATGGTGCACAACGTCTTCTCTTATGAGCTAATGACCTCGTCTGGTCGCTTCGCTCCACTTCCTTCGTTTTGTGCTTTAAGTATTTCACCGTCTCACTCACTCACTCTCTCACTCACTCACTTACTCCTCACTCTTTTTTTTCTTTTTTTTTTTCTTTTTCTTTTTTTTAAGAATTCATTGGGCCCTTGCAAAAACAAAAAACGAAGGTCGTGATCAAACGTAAAATCCCGTACCAAGACTTGTTTAGTCCTACAACGTAAATAATTTACATTCACGTCGCAAACGTCTGAAGAATCACCACCATAAAGAGGAACGCTGAAGGAAGCATATTTTCACCACGTAGTCAACAATCCAATCACTGCTCCACAGATGTATCAGTATTTTTAGCCTTTCGTGTAGCTGACCTCTCCTTGCGCACTGTTCGTTTTTCCAATAGCGGGTCACGTCGACTTACTTTGCCACCATGCAACT